>VZSE01003938.1:1726030-2148178 GCA_013398275.1 Promerops cafer | reverse complement strand
GGCGGGGAGAGGGCGATGGCGGGGAGAGGGCGATGGGGGATGCCGGCCGGGAGCCCCGGCGGAGCCGGTCCGGGTCCGGCACAGCGCGTTCAGTGCCCGCCCAGCGCCCCTCGCCCGCCGCCGCCGTCCCCTCTCCTGCGCTCGCCCGGGGTGGCTGTGGCTGACCCGGATCTCCGGACCGCCGGCCTGAGACACGCCAGGGGCTGACCCGGTTCTGGTGTCCGGCTCGTCCTGCCGTGGGGCTCTTCCTTCGCGCAGAGAAGCCGGTGCATCACCTTTGCCCGACCCGACTGTGCATCCCCGAGGAAAAGGGGTTAATTGGTCTGTTGCAGAGATCCAGGGGCTGGAAGGGTGGCCGGAGAGCTGCTGAGTTATTCCTGGCTGTGGAACGGCCCCTCGGGGGCTGCTGCAGCCAAAGCTGAAGGATGGAGCCAAATCCAAACGAGGGCAGCCCGAGGCCGAATTTACATGGGAAGCTAAGCTAGTCCCCAGCAGACCAGCGGTGGCACAAGGCCATCTTTGGCCCCTTTCCTTCATGCATGAGCCAAGCAGAGCTTAGGAGGAACAGACAATTTAGGCCAGTGAATAGATTCCAGTTAAAAGAAAGAAATTTTTAAAAAAAGAAAAATCTTGAAGTAGAGATAAGGAGCAACTCTTTCATGATACAAATACACAGTTGTCACTTCTGCCCCTGATGATGTTAACTTCTGCAACATAAGTGAATTTCTCATCAAAGACCTGTGACTTACAGGCACCTGGTAATCTCTGGTACCTTCTCTGGACATGCAGCCTCAGTAACTGAGGACCTTCCCAAAGAGAGGTGGAAGGTGCAGCTTGCTGGAGGCTCCAGGCAGTAACCAGCAGCTGGCACAGCAGCAGCAAGCACCAGAGCACTGTCCTTCGGATCTTGAAAGACCTTTCTGAAGTTGTGGCTGGCTTCTCTCAGCTTCGTGCTGGCTGCTTGTTTCAGCCAAGTTCCTTCAACCCTGTGCAGCTCCTCACTTGCACTTTCACACCCTGGTTTTGATTCAACTGATCTTTCCTTTCTCTTTCCTTCTTTTTTTATGTGGTTTATGGTCTGCTCAGAGATATTTGCTTTCACCCTCTGATTTTGGTTTCTTCACTTCTCTTCAGTGCCATTTTGCCATGTTTACATTCCAGATGCCCACATAATAGTCTGCGTACATACTGTGTTCCTTAAAGCCCCATTTTCTGGCTTATTCGCAATTGTACCATATGTGGCTTCTACCACACAGACCTTGGCAGTCTAGAGCATTGAAAATGTGAAAGTGCACTACAAATGGCTAGAACATCTCATTCGTATGTTATCTTCTGTCATAAACTGGCTTCTGTTGGTGTCCATTTATAGGGTTGACAGTGTAGCTGAAGATTTTCTAGCAGAATTTCTGTTGGTTCTAGAAAAGTGTATTCCCTAAATGCTGTTTTAAGTAAAAATTTGAGTGTTTTATTTTTCATTCTGACATAATTTATTTTATATTTTGGGGGTGCTTGTTTAATCTATTCAGTGTTCTTTTCAAATTAAAAAGGCTCTCTCATTTTGAGAACCTCAGCAAAGGGAACTGTATCTCTGCCAGTTTCAGCAGCAAAGGATTTAGGAAAAATACAGACTTTATAAGAAAATCAGTTAAGTTAGCAACATTTTTCTACGTAAGAGTCAAAAGGGAGTCAGTAATGACATGCCAAGAAGGAACACCTTCTGTGCTCTGGGGAGTCTTCTGTTGAAATAGAGAGAGCTTAGCAAATGCCACACAGCAATCGAGCAAGAAATGAGGATGACAGTTTCTGCTGTACTTTTGTATGAGTATTAAACCACCAAAGCCAAAGGGAGAGATACATTGAAAAAACACATGCTTCTTGTAGCTGCAAACCCCTGGAATCTTAAACTGCTCATATGTTCATGTACAAAAGTTTCATGCTTTTAGGTTGTGCTCTGTATCTTTTTCTCTCAAACAAGCACAAGTGCAGTCCTAATGTAACTGGAGGAGAAGTTGGGCCGATTCTCAGATGTAGTTAATGTGTTTCTCACCAGATCATTTGAGATTTGCCCTCCTCTTCAGTCCCAGAGCAAAAGTGGGCCTCTAGTGAGGGTCTTCAGCTTGACAAAAAATGTGAATTCCCCCCTCTCACTCCTCTGCACTTCTGCAACTCCTTGGTTTGTTTGCTTTGGGCATGCTGTGCCTCCTCTTTGCTCTATAAATCTGATGCCACAAGCCAAGGACCAGGAAAAAAGTACAGGGAAGGGATATGACCCTGGTGTGATGGGTAGAGGAGGGAGCTGAAGCCTTGAAGCTGTTTGTTGTGTATTAGTAAATCCACCATTCTAGAACACATATTCTGGAGATTTCCTTGTTGTACATATTGATAAAATGTCTAATCATAGAATAACTAGACTTGGGAGGAACTTTAGGATCTAGTTCAACCCATGCTCAAAGTGGCTCCTATTGGTGTACTTGTTCATGTATGCTGGCTCATTTCTACTTGTTTATTTACAAATTCCTTCAGGGAGTCCGGGTGCCTGGTATTTCCAAGAGAACACAATAATCTGTCTTCAGTTGTCATGTAGGGACTGGAGACATCTCCAAACAAATGTTTTATGGATTGATCTGTCATTTGTCTTTTAAACTTTTTAGTGATGTACCAGTTTTGTGTGCCTTCAGGATTTTGGGATACCCATGGGGCTGCAGTTTTGTTCTCACCCAGTATTCCACATCTCTCCTGAGCTGAAGGTGAACACTGAGCTCCATACACAGGCTGAGCTTCAGCAACAGAATTTTATTACTGTGAACACATCAGCAGGGTGCTAGAGGGTTTTCAAGGCTGGTTTGAGCAAACCTGCTATTAAATCCAAACTCAGTTCCCACCCTACCTATCAAAATCAGCCCTTGGTTCTTTACTGCCCAGTGCTGCTCTTCCCTCCCCAGAGTTTTGCTGCTGCAGGTCAGCTTTGCAGTTAGCTCCTTCCCTGCCTGGATGGGCTTTGTCCCAGGAATCTACACTCCTATCCAAGAGGCTCTGGGTTTACAGCCCAGCCCTGCAGTCAGTTCACTTTTGATGGGCAGCTGGCTCTGGGGCATTTGGCAGAAAGGAATTAATTAGACTGAGCTGTTTCATGGCCACATGGAAAATAAGTATTTATATTTCCAGTATTCTCTGCTGAGGGTTCTTTGTGGGGGGCAAGGTTGGGGTTGTGGGGACACAGTTTGTAGCAGTTGGGAGAGGGGCTGCGGCGGAGCCTCATCCCTAATGAGCTACAGCTGTGTGAGCCAGGTGAGCAGTATCAGAGGCAATGAGACCTGGGATAGTGACCAGTCACAGCAGGGCACACAGGTGCAGGGGATGTGAGAGCAAGGTATAAAAGGTTGTGCTAGAGAAGGAGAAGCAGCAGATGCTCTGGAGGTGTCTAGAAGGGTGGAGGGCTGAGCCAGAGCTTGCAGGAGCAATAGAAGACCTGGAAGGAGCTGCCAGCTATACAAACAAGGGCAGCTGGTCCCACAGCAGCTCCAGAGATTACAGAAGAAGCTGGTGGCCCTGCAGCATCTGTGGAATCTATGAAAGTAGTCACTGACCCAGAGGCAGACACTTAAATCTTTCTGAAGTTGTGTAGTGGTATTCTGTGATTTGTGGTCGTCTCAACTATGATAGGGGTGGATGGAATTATCACTGCACTGCAGAGACCATGCTAATAGCCAATATCTGGAATAGTCTGACTAGTAGTTATGCAGTGGGGGCAGCCCCAAGGGTTTCATAGCATTATTGTTTGGTAGCCAGATTGCCCCAGTAGTTTCTGGTTGCTCAATACATTCTGGTTTCTTACCATAAATATTTTTTTTTATTTCTCAGGTTGAGCTACCCTGTTCTGTATGGACTCCACTTACAAAGCTACACAAAAGGTTTTGTGGTTTTTGTTCCGTAATGATCGTTTAGCATTTGGCACCTGTTTTGAAAATGAAATGTTCTTAGCATTGCACAACAGAATCTCTTTTCCTGAGTAACCTTTTCTCCTGTAACTTGTGTGTAGTTGATAATACAAATACAATTTCTGCATAACCTAAGTTTTGGTGCATGCATTGCCATTTCATCACAATGAAAATTACACATCAGAATAAGACAGGGCTGCACTGAATTACCTTTTGCTTCAAGAGCACACTGAATTTTTGCCCACTACTCAGATTGATAAAATTTGGTAATTTAACAGGAGTTGAATTTCTTTGAGACTGTCTTAATTACCAAATATGGTAGAAATTGGCCAACACGAGAAATTATGGGATAGTGGGAAATGCTGAATAGGTACCTGGACAGTGATGCATGTCTCTTCCTTAGGAGACAAGACTAGAAGTTTTTGGGGTTTATTTGTTGTTTTGTGGCAACTTACAGATTTTTGTAACAAGGTACTGAAAGCATGGGTAGATGTACTCATTGCTTACAGAATTGATTTTTATTACAAAATGTCACATTTTCCATTTGGAGAGGTAGGATAATTTTGGTAAGGGTTTCGGCTTAGGTAGAAATATAACAGCTGTTACAGAGTCTCTGAAGAGAATACTGCATTTTTCAGTATCTTTATGTAGAACTACCTGTGATGAGTGAATCACTCTTCAGCTGTTCACAAATGCCAGGGCTTTCTGCAGAGCAGGAAGTTTGAAATTCAGAGTTTTGGCTTAACTGGTAAAACTCTAGAATAGCAGTATCTTGACCCTATCTAGAACTTTTTTCCATAGGCTTTGTTATCCTCAGGTTTCCTTACCTTGGCTTGAGCCTGTTCAGATTAACAGGATAGTGGAACTCTTCTCAGACATGACTGTCAGAATTAACAGTTTCTTTGTCCATCAGGTTATCTAATTTTTTTTTGTTTTATGTTCAAAGTGATTTCTACTGAACACAAGTACTCTTGTATTCTTGGAGTGCAGTCGTTCATCTGCAGTTCTCTGCATGACTGGCATTGTCTGATAGAATAAGGAAGCAAAGAATCCCACTGGGCACTCTATTGTTGATATTTAAACTGAATACTTCTTTTTGTCTCATTAATTAGTCTGTCAGTACAAAATATATTGTAAATACTAAATTTCCTTAATTGCATCTTTTCTACAATAGATGTTGGTGTGATATCCAAGATTTTAATTGTAACATTTTTGTCACAGCCGGAATTTGGAAGCGTTTCAAAGTACAGGAACAAAAATCAATATCTGAAGTCAACTAGTACATTTTGCTATTGCCTTGGTGTTAGCTGATCTCAGTAATTGCTGTGATGGAAATAATAGACTTGTATTAACAAACCATGCTTCTACTTGCCAGGGCAGGAACCTCACCAGGAGGCCCACAGCAGGTGATGAAGGGGCTGGGGACAGGGGCTGGGCCTTGGGCACAGCCACAGGCACTGAGGAATGATGCAAATTGCTGGGATTTCAGGCTGTAACACTGAGTGTGATAAGAAAATGTCATGGAGTCTTACATTCAACTAATGATGATGATAATAATGGTTTTATGTCCTTGAGGAAAGCTAGCACCTGCAGAAACAAATTATCCTTTAACAATATGCTAAGGAAGTTAGATACATGATAATGGAAATGGAAGATTTCCAACTTCTGAATCATCAGAACTAGTGCAGTGTTTGACCTTCTTTAAAGTTTCCATCTTGGCCATGCTTTGACCAGGTCTGGGTCTCTTAGTTTGACATATTTCATAGTGCCTGGTGATAATGGTGTGTGTTACAAGATGTGTACACACACACAGACACACACAAATACAACATTGTCCATAAGCAAAACCTCTCCCAGGTGTTTTGGTGTTTGCTTGATTGTTTGTTTTGGTGGGGTGTTTTTTTTTTTTTTTTTTTTTGGGGGTTTTTTTTGGTTTTTTGGGTTTTTTTGGGGTTTTTTTTTTTCAGATTAACAAAACTGTAAGACAAGGCTGGGTTTACAAAAATGAAAACTTTAATATGAAACTTTTCCTGAGAACCCTCTAGCCCAGCTGTTTTCAGATTTCCCTAAGAAGTAAGCAGCCTAGGTTAGGGAACATAGAATCATGCAAATTCACACAGGTCCAGCTTTGTGCACCTGAGAGCAGCCTGGTCTAGATGCTTTTAGAGATCTGCAGAATACTGACTGTTCTCCATGGGATGCTGATGCATTATCACTTACAGCTGCAAACCTAGGAAAGCATAAAATAACCTGGCTTTGGGTATATAGTTCTTGTCCACGCAAAGAATGAAACAGTTGGCTTAACTAACATTGAAAATGAATGAGGTTGATACTCAAGATACTACAGTCTTCGCAAGAATTTTTTTTGATTGACACATTTTAAAGCTCAGTTCACTGCAGAGGATGACAGAATGGCTGAGGTTGGAAGTGGTCCCACCTCACTCTGGTCCAACTCCCTTCCCCTTCTCAAGCAGGTCACCTAGGGCCAATTGCCCAGAATTGTGTCTGGGTGGCTTTGGAATATCTGAGCATAGAGACTCCATGACATCCCTGGACAACCTGTGCCAGTGCTCAAACACCTTCACAGTAAAAAAGTGTTTCCTGATGTTCAGACAGAAGTGTGTTTCAGTTGTGCCTTTTGCATCTTGTGCTGTCACTGGGCAGTATTTAGAAAATCCTGGCTCTGTCCTGTTTGCACTTTCCCTCCGGGTGTTTCTCTGCACTGACGAGGTCCCTCCCTGAGTCTTCTCTTCACCAGGCCAAGCAGTCCCAGATCTTTCAGCCTTTCCTTGTGGGAGAGGTGTTTCAGGCCCTTTAAAATCATAGTGACCCTTTGCTGGACTTTTTTCAGTAGCTCCATATCTGTCCTGTCCTGGAGAGCCCAGAACTAGACACAGTGCTCAAGTACAATTCTTCATCTACTTAAGTTTGACAATCCATACAAGTTTGCTTGGTTTTTATGTAAATGTTGCAGCTGCACTGAAAATAGGTCTCAGAAGAGAAAATAATTAAGGAGGCCAGAGTTTATTCTTAGTAATCCTGAAACAATGCATGGAATGCTTCTCTTTAAATACAGTGATAATACTTTCTTGGGAAAGTGCCAAGAACATTTCAAAATCAATTTCTGTTCACATTCATTTACAGCTCTTGCACTTATTGCACCGTCTGTCTTCACTTCCCTGCTCTGTGCTACTCTGATGGGATGCATAGAGCTCTGCTAAACTGTGCTGAAGATCCATCTGTAGCAGTTTAAGCTATTTTGCTTGTTAAGCATCCAAGAGGGAGGTAACAGAAATATTAAAGGTACTGTACTCTGATTTGGGTTTCTTTAATAGGAGCAAGTTTTATGGATATTTTTAAGTTACAAGTCAAAATAATGTGAAGTATTATTATTGTATTAGTATTATTATTACTTTGAACAAAAATATTTTGCTTTGTGTTTGCACCCTTAAATGTTTAAGCTATGATCAAGGAAATATTTACATCTAGGATTTATCTTGCATTGTGAATAGTGTGAATAGTCCCTCACTGCTCTCAGTACTGTTTGCAACATCATGGTCCAAGTTTGTTTCAGAGCACTGTTAAGAATTTTTGTTTTTCTAGTGTTTGGTTTTCAAACAGCTTTCTTAAAAAAAAATAGAGGCAGAGGATATATAAAATAATTCACAGCTTCATGAATTCTAGTTGGTAAGGCAAAACATTCAGGTACTAAGATATAAATTTGGATGGGACATTACAAAACTAGGCTCTGATTCAGTAAACCATATGGGTCAGAATTATTGCTTACAGACTTGATATAAAAAGCTCATGCTTGAGTGGATCAGACCAATACTGCTCTGGAACAAGATTCCCCCCCTTCCAGCTTTCTGTAAGTTGAGATTTCTCTGAAGTAAGCAGAATTAAGACTGTTTAATGTTTTAAGCCATTTAAGGATTCACAAAGTGATACTAGCGAGTGGCTGAAAAAACCCACTGTATTTCCCATACAAACATGGTTATTGGAACTTCTCTGTGTAAGGCAGATGATTCAAATTCTTTAATGATGAAAAAGGCAATGTAGATAAAGGAAATTATATGTATGTAAGATTTATACACAAACTTACATTTTACACATGTATGTATGTATCAGCTCAAATTTGAAAATAAAACTTGCAGTGAGTCAAAATAATTTTAAAATGGAGCCCTTCCTTTCTCTAATTATTACTTTTATTATTGCACCGCATTAAAAACAAATGAATCCAGTTATGGGTACTTACTTAGTGCTTGGTTTACTTGCAGGTTTCCACCGTGCTGTTTGTAAATCCAGCCTTTGTCGTGCCACAGCGTTGTTTCCATCATTTGTGCAAAGAAGAGGCTCAGCAGTACTTTTCAGAATCACAACTAGTTTAGGATTTGCCTGCATTTGCTGCCTTCTCTTGCTGCTCTGCTCCCCTGTGTCAGCCAAATTATGAAGCAAAGCCATCAGCTCTCAGAGTCAGGCACTAATACACAGTTGGATGAGAAGCCTCTCCTTGTAAAGGGGCGCTGGGCTCGGTCAATAGTCACTGCAATAAAATCTTTGTGCTTGGAGTGCAGCTGCTGATGCTGGCAGGGCTGGACTGGCTGCCTCTCTGGATGCCCCACATTTGGATATTTGTAATTCACTGCACAGTGACTTTCACAGATGTCAGTGCTTGTTACCTACTGGGGAGAAATGAAACCTCTGCATGTTGGCTGGTGTACAAACTGTTCCCTCTCTAATGTCACCTCGCCTTCCAGCCCACGCTGGCTCTGAGGCTCCAAGGCCCAGCTGGGATGCTCAGTCACATATTTCCATATCCACCTTTGGATTTAGGCATTGTTGTGCTCAGGAGATGGAGTTAGCTTTCAAATATTTCTTTTGATTAGAACAACCCCATCTCAGCAGATGATCAGTCTGATGTTTTCAGTGACTCCCATTTGCATTAAGGTCCTGAACTTCTGTTTACATCAAAGTCCTGTTCTTGCATAATGTTTCCTGGAGCTGTGTCTGGATCAGCCTTGACTGTCACTCCAGTTGCTTTTCACTGCTTGGGTAGTTAAAAAAGATGGAAAAACTAGTATATCTGACCTCATTATGCACAGGAATTTTCCACTGGCATTCTCCCTGCCATTGCCACAGAGAAAGGGTGAGAGAGGACATTTTCCAAGTGCTTTATGGCC
This sequence comes from Promerops cafer, assembly GCA_013398275.1. Classification (NCBI taxonomy): domain Eukaryota; kingdom Metazoa; phylum Chordata; class Aves; order Passeriformes; family Nectariniidae; genus Promerops; species Promerops cafer. The sequence continues at coordinate 2,139,060 of VZSE01003938.1, read as the reverse complement.
CAGTGATGACCTCGTCCTAAAACAGTACCTAAGTAACTTCTGGAACAAGGTAATGAGCCTCCTACTCTTCCAGCCCCATATCCCTGGCACCCATCTCCCTGTCCTGGAGAGCATGGACACTCCTCGGTGGCAGGCTGGAAACGGGCTGGGATAGGAGCTCTGTGGAACTCCAGCAAAATTTTGCTGCTGACATTTTGTGTCCTTGGATCCCTGTTCTTCACCCCATGGCTCACAGATGTGACTGTCAAACATGTGAGGTTGGGACAGATGATTACATTTGTTTGTAACATTATTAGGTATTTCTTTGTAGGTCCCACTTTAATCCTTGGCTAAAAAAGAAGGTTTCTGAAAATTCATCTCTGTCTCCAGCATTCTGCAGAGGGAAGACAAGTTCTGTTAAAGGTGACTTGCCAGGTGCAATTTCTTCCATCACAAAAACCTCTCCCTGCCTTGCTTTTTTAAAAGTTTACCCTCTTTGGTTCTTCCCTTGCAGGCCCAGAAAGCTCAGGTTTTTCTTCTCCCAAAGAGTTCCAAGCAGAGGACGAGCAGGCACTCTGATCACAGAGCAGAAGGGGTGGTGCAGGAGCCAGGAAACTGTGCTGTGATGCGCCACTGCCTCAATTAGTTTTTCTCCTCCCTTGTCGTGTAGGCTGGAAGAATGTGGGATGGCAGCTGGAGCAGCTGGCACCTTCTGGGGGTAGAAAGAAGGAAGGCATGGTAAAGCATGGCAGACAAAAGACGTGGCCACAGGCAGGGGCAATGTGACATCAGCCAAGTGTATCCGTGTCACACTCCATGTGTGACACTTGACAGGTCTTTCACATCAGAGGCACAAGGACCATGTGTGGTTTTGGAGCCTGTTCCTTATGGCAGCATAAGCAGGATTAAAGACTTAAAATTGAGCCCTTTTAAAAAAATAAATTCAAAATATGCTTCCTTCTTCCAGCACTTTCTCCTCTGTGTAAGTTGGGGTTTTATGATTTTAGGAATTAGTAATATCACTTTGAGCACGTGACATAACTGAGATAAGAATTCTTAAATGCATTTGGAACAAACAACTCCGTGTTACTGAAAACAAGATCAGTTACGTGATTAAAATGAACGCAAATTTGAAGCTTGAAGCACTGCAGCTAAACAAACTTATCTCTAATCAGCAAATTATGTCCTTCCAAGGAACATCATGATTTCCAAATGGAGAAACTACATTAAAACTGCCGTCTTTAGCGAAGGAATGATTATGCAGCAATATTTACAGTCACAGAAAGCGCCGTTTAAAGGGAATTCGCGGGGATTTCCCCGATTTTTTCCGTCGCCGCACGGCGCCCTTCAGGCTCTGGTACAAGGGCGACCCCTCGCGGTCAGGCCCCGCCATGGCCGGCCCGGCGCGGTTCCTCCAGTGCACCGGGAAAATCCTCGTGACCTGGGACGAGCGCGGCTGCTCCCTTGGGAACCGGAGTATTGGAGTATTTCTAGTATTGGCCTCCGAGAACTGGGGAAAGAGGCAAGGGAACAGGGAAAGAAAAAGGGAACAGGGAAAGAAATTATTTACATGTTACATTTTATGCTTGTCTTTGACATTTGCAAACCCAAGCAATTTCTTATAAATTTTAAAAGTTAACAGAATCAAAGAATTGTTAGGGTCAGAAGGGACTTCTGGAAATCACCCAGTCCAACCCTCCTGCCCAAAGTTGTGTTACCCGGAGCAGGTGACACAGGAACGCATCCAGGTGGGTTTTGAATGTCTCCTGAGAGGGAAACTCCATGACCATCCCGGGCAGCCTGTTTTGGTGCCCTGCTAGCTTTGACATAAACTTCTTCCTCATATTGAGGTAGAACTCCTTGTGTTTTATTTTATGGCCATTGCTCCTCGTTCTGTCACTGGGCCACTATGAAGAGGCTGGCACATCCTCTTGGCACCTGCTTTTGAGATATTTATAAGCACTGATGAGATCCCCTCTCAGTCTTCTCCTCCCCAGGCTGAACATGCCCAGCTCCCGCAGTCTCTCCTCACGAGAGAGATGCTCCAGACCCCTCCTCATCGTTGTGGCCTCTGCTGGACCATCTCCAGTAGCTCCTTGTCTCTCCTGTACCAAGGAGCTCAGACCTGGACACAGCACTCCAGGTGTGCCCTCTCCAGGGCTGAGCAGAGGGACAGGATCCCTTCCCTGACCTGCTGCCCACCCTCTTCCCAGGGCACCCCATGATCCCATTGGCTCTCCTGGCTGCAAGGACACACTGGAAGTTCAGGGTCAATTTGTCACCCACCAAGACTTGCTGGTCCTTCTCTGCAGAGCTGCTCTCCAGCAGGTCAGCCCCCAACCTCTGCTGGTACTTGGGGCTATTCCTCCCCAGGTGCAGAACCCTACACTTGCCCTTGGTGAACCTCATTAAGTTTCTCTCTGCTCCACTCTCCAGCCTATCAAGGTCTCACAGAATGGCAGTACAGCCTTCAGGTGGATCAGCCACTCCCCCCAGTTCTGAAGCGTCAGTAAACTTGCTTAGGGTGCATTTGATTCCTTCATCCAGGGTTCTCTGTCATTCTTTCCTTTGAGGCATCTTAATTAAAATATATATAGGGTAGTGACACTCTCCCAGAATTAAAAATGCATATTGTATTTTACAGGCTCAACTGTAAATGGTCTCAACTATACATACAAACTCTAAATGTCTTGAAATGTGCTGTGTTTAATTGGGATAGGAATGAAAATGCTTTTCATTTCATTGTGCAGCTTACCTGTACAGTAGTGCCCAGGGAACTGGTATGCCTGCTCTCAGGACTGACATCCATGAAAATGAGCATGAGACCATACTCGGGTCCCTTGACACATGAAACTATAAAGGTTTAAAACTTTAATAAATATATGAAAAGCTAATAATACCTGATTGCCATGTCAGTTTAGTCCTAAAAGCATTTATTTGGAAATTATGTTTTTACTACTGATTCCTCCTCCTCCTCCTCCACACTGTCCCTCACAGTTCTTTCCTCCCTCCTCACTCCCCCTTGCAGCATTTTCCCCCTTCTCACAGGTCTCCCCTGCAGCTCCACTGCTGCCAGGCCGCACACCTGGGCTAAAGACGCAGCTCTGCCTGTGCCAAGAGTGACTTCTCAGCGGCCTGGGAGACACAGGCAACTGTGAGACACACTTTGGGAGTGCCGGGAGAAAAGCACGAGGTCTGTGTGCACAAGGCTGTGTCCCAGCACCCAGCAAACTGTGTTCAGAGGTGGCTGAGGCTTCAGCTGTGGGTCAAGATCTGATGATCAGAAATAGGTGATGCAATGGCCTCCTCAGACCTTTGGGTTCCAATTTATGGAACAACCATCCTATAAAGATCAGCTTGAGGAAAAGATGCTATGATGGAACTCCTGATTTCAGCAGAATCTTTTGAAGCGAGTTCAGAGGTATTCCAAGGCATGGGAAAGGATGCTGGGAGGAGGAGACAGCAAGAACATCAGGAGGAGAGAAGACAGGGAGGTGCCAAGTGTCTAAGCACAAGTGTGAACACTGCAAACATCAATGAGAGCACAAACTTCATCTCATTGTTAGAGAGAGGAGATGGAGCCATCCCCCAACAGTGTCTTGCCCAGACCTTCATAGACACAGGATTTCTCAAAGCAAATCAACAATTTTATTAACAGATGGACAAGGGGGAAATCTCTTCTGCATCTCCTGACAGGGAGAGCATCACAACTGGGACTATTTGCAGAGGCTGTGCACGAAGCAGGGATTTGGACTCTGCCTCCTCAGGTGGGAGAGGAGGACGCACGGCACATTCTGTGGCTGCTGCTCCCCATGGCTGCAGTGGTATCAGCAGATCTTCCCCAGTGCCCAGCTCTGGTGGAAAAAGTGCACAGTGGTTGGTCTCAGGGCAGTCAAAATGATGTTGTCCTTGCAGGTGCTCAGCACTTCGTAGGCGCTGCCAGTTCCCATGGCTGGATGCAGCTGTCAGAACGTTGTTTGTGGGAAGGACAAGGCAAAAGTAGTGGAGGTCCCTACCTTATCTGAGGGCTTGTTCTCCTCCATCTGCTCCTGGGCACTGCAGGTGGTTTTCTCCTGGCTGCCCCTGCCAGAACCTGCTCTCTTCTGACTGGGCAGCCAGTAGATCCCAAAGAGCGTGAGGATCATTTCAACACAGTTCCAGAACCACCACTGCTGGCAGACTGAGCAGAGCACACTTTCCTGGGTGGGTCTGCTCTGCTCCTGCATCCTCTGCTCCATCTTCTGCAGCTTGGCCATCTCCTGGCTGCGCTGCTCCTCATGCTTCCTCAGGAGCTCTTCCGTGACCTTCACTGCTGGGAGATCCACACTCAGTGCGTATTGGAAGATGCCTCCCACCATCAGGACTTTGGTGATGCTTCCAGCCATGGCCTGGAGGAGGAGGGAGAGAAGGGGCTCAACAGGGCTGGGTGATGGAGAGATGGTGGCTGGGGCAGTGGGGGCAGGAGATGGAGGACCCAGGGACAGCTGGGAAAGGGGGTGCAGGAGCCTGGAGGCAGCCAGGAGAAGGTTGGGGAACTCCTTGGGGATGAGGTCACATCCCCACAGGCACTGGCTGTAGTTGGTAGGCCTGGGCACCTCTGTGCCTGCCCTTCCCAAAACTATCTCCGCAGCCCCTGCACCCTTTCCCCAGCCTTGGAAATCCCCCTGGGTTCTGGTGCTTCTTGTCTGTCCCTCAACCCAGCCTTCCCCCAGCCTGCCCCACTCACTGCTGCCTCAAGCAGTGACACTGCCACATGGGGTATCTGGGGATGTGTCCCCCTCCTGTCATGTCAGAGACACTGGAGTCCCACAGCAACACCCTGCCCAGCCAGCTTGGGACTTTGGATGGAACTCAGAGACTTTATGACCTTTGGAAGAAGGGGCAGCCACTCAGGAGCACTGCACAGTTGTCATGGGGTTGTGCAGGGAGAAAATCAGATGGGCCAAAGCCCAAACAGAACTGAATCTGGTTATATATTAACTGCCATATAAGAGAATAAAAATGTTTCTATAAATTCATTAACAACAAAAGGAGGGCTCAGGTGAATCATCCTTTACTGGATGGGGGTGAAATATAGTGAGATAGAATGAGGAAGAGACTGAGATATTTAATGCCTTCTTTGCCTCAGTCTTCAGAGAAAGGCCAGTTGTTCTCCATGTACCCAGGCCCCTGAACTGGAAAACAGAGATGAGGAGCAGGCAGGAAACAGCACCTGGGCAGGGGCACCCAAGCGGGATGCAGGCACTGTTAAACTCAGCCCATGCTAGAGGATCACTGCCCTGCTGTTCACAGACTAACCAGGAGTTATTCCCAGCTGCCCAGTCACTTGAGTAATTTACAGTCTTTCTCACCAGCCAAGTCATCTCCTGGTTGTGCAGTTCCTCATGCTGCATCAGAACCTTTTCTGTGGCCTTCACTGCCTGAGCATCTGCCCTCAGTGCGTACTGGAGGACGGCCAGCACCAGCAGGATTTTGGTGATCCTTCCAGCCATGGCCTGGAGGAGGAGGAGAGAGAGAAGGGGCTCAGTGGGGTCAGGTAGCAGGGAGAGGGTGGCTGGGGCAGCGGGGGCAGGAAACGCGGGCCCCAGGGACAGGGCACTCGCCCCAGTGGCGGCACCTGCCCCGCCCGAGGTGTCCTCCACAGCCCCTGCACCCTCTCCCCAGCCGTGGCAGCTCCCCAGGTGCTGGTGCTGCTGGCCTGGCCCCCGCTCGGCCCAGCCTCGGCCCGGCCTGCCGCTCTCACCGCTGCCTGGAGCCGCACTGCAGCGCTGCCCCCGCAACGGGCGGTGTCTGGGGACTGTCCCCTCTGATGTCACAGACACCGGGGCTCCACGGCCACACCCCGCCCGGCCAGCTGGGCCCTGGACGGAACTCAGGTGGAATTCAGGTGGAACCTGGGAGTTTATGACCTTTGGAGAAGGGGCAGGCACTCAGGAGCACTGCACAGCCTTNGATTTACAGTCTTTCTCACCAGCCAAGTCATCTCCTGGTTGTGCAGTTCCTCATGCTGCATCAGAACCTTTTCTGTGGCCTTCACTGCCTGAGCATCTGCCCTCAGTGCGTACTGGAGGACGGCCAGCACCAGCAGGATTTTGGTGATCCTTCCAGCCATGGCCTGGAGGAGGAGGAGAGAGAGAAGGGGCTCAGTGGGGTCAGGTAGCAGGGAGAGGGTGGCTGGGGCAGCGGGGGCAGGAAACGCGGGCCCCAGGGACAGGGCACTCGCCCCAGTGGCGGCACCTGCCCCGCCCGAGGTGTCCTCCACAGCCCCTGCACCCTCTCCCCAGCCGTGGCAGCTCCCCAGGTGCTGGTGCTGCTGGCCTGGCCCCCGCTCGGCCCAGCCTCGGCCCGGCCTGCCGCTCTCACCGCTGCCTGGAGCCGCACTGCAGCGCTGCCCCCGCAACGGGCGGTGTCTGGGGACTGTCCCCTCTGATGTCACAGACACCGGGGCTCCACGGCCACACCCCGCCCGGCCAGCTGGGCCCTGGACGGAACTCAGGTGGAATTCAGCTGGAACCTGGGAGTTTATGACCTTTGGAGAAGGGGCAGGCACTCAGGAGCACTGCACAGCCTTCATGGGGTTATGCAGGGAGAAAATCGGAAGGGCCAAAGCCTGGCTGGAAGTTAATTTGGTCCTAAAAGTGCCCTAAAAGACGATAACAACTGTTTCCATAAGTACATTGGTAACAAAAGGAGGGCTCAGGAGAATCTCCAGCCTTTAATGGATGGGGAGAAACACAGTGACAAAGGAGGAGGAGGACGATCTGAAGTATTTAATGTAAGGCCTGCTACACTACCCTGATCTCCTCCCAGGACAAGGTGACCCACTCAGCAGATGAAGGAGAGTTTGTGGGTCCTGATTCCCCAGAGTTTAGTAAAGCCTTTGACACCGTTTCCCACAGCATTCTGCTGCAGATGGCTCCTGGCTTGGATGGGTGTGCTCTTTGCTGGGTAAAACACTGGCTGTGGGGCCAGGCCCAGAGAGGGGTGGGAACGGAGTCACATCCAGCTGGGGACAGACACCAGGGATGTTCCCCAGGGCTCAGCACTGGGGCCAGTCTTGTTTTCTGAGGAACTACTGAGGGAGCTGGGTGTGGAGAGCCCAGAGAAACTGGGGCTTGGGGCAGACCATGTCACTCTACAGTTTCCTATAAGGAGGTTTTAGGCAGTGGGATGTGGTATCTTCTCCAAAGTAACAGGCAACTGGACAAAATGAAATGGCCTCAAGTTGTGCTAGGGGAGGTTTAGATTGGATATCAGGAAAATTTTCTTCACCAAAAGTGTTGTCAAGCATTAGAACAGGAAGAGGCCAGGGAAGATGCTGAGTCACCATCCCTGAAGGTAAAAAAAATACATGTAGATATTTTACTTAGGGACATGGTGTAGTGCTGGACTTGGCAGTCCTGGATTAACAGTTGGATCTTAGGGGTTTTTCCAACCTAAACAATTCTTTGAGTCTGTGATTTTATTGTAGCAGTCTAATGTGATAACTAGGCTCAATGCAAATCCTCACCTGATTTTCATTTGACAACTCCAGTCATTTTCTATATATCTTCCTATGTATATATCTAAGTCAAAAAACCCCAAAACCATTGTGTGTCTTCTGTGTGGCTGCTGATTACTTTCAAAGTTGTTATTTCATCAACCCAAGTTTGTCCAAACAAACTTTAAGTCTGTCAAATTCATCTTAAGGCTGTAGTATTGTCAGGATATGTGACAAACCAAGGAAAAATGCCCTCAAAAACAAATATGCTGCTGTGCACTGCTCTTCCATCTTCAGTCTCCCCCTGCTGTACTGTATTTTTGGCTTGTGTTGTCAGAGTGCCTAAAACAATAGGTTTCAGCCCCCTGCTTGTAGCTTCCTAGATTGTACTGCAGTGCACATAATAAAGATTGAATATTTGCTCCTGGAATAAAAGTTACCTAATCAGGTGGTTGGGACACAGATTCACAAATCGGAGAATCTCATCTCAGTTCTTGCCTTAGCCAATGGTCCGATGTGTGCCTTCAGTGTCTGTGGCAATTTCTCAGTCACAGGGTAGGGAGAGTAGGACGTAGTTTTCATCCTAAAGAGGAGAGCTGCTGTGAGAGGCTGAAATCCTGAAAGAGTTAATGTAAACCTGAAAGAGTTCATGTCTCAAATACTGGGCAGAGGAGAAAAGGAATGTTACCATGCCAACAAGTTAAGGTGATGTTAGGAAAGAGGGTCTTGGAGGCAGGATAGAGCTTTTTTGAGACCACTCCCATTATCCTGGGTAACTATCTCTAAAACCAGATTTGGAGAGCATTGCAGTTGTGTCTCTCGCAGGGGAATTGAAACTATGAGAAAACCCAATCCCCTTCTGAAAAGTTTGAGAATAACAAAATGTGCCTGCACAAGGACTGTTCTGTAAATAGCACTACTGAGGGGGCTGTGTGTGCACCCGCCACCCGCAGGAGCCGCACCGGAGATGGTGCTGGAACCCTGGGTGGTGACACGGATCCTTTACCTCTAATTTTCATATCTTTCCTTCTTCATTTCTTCCTCTCCTTAAAAGTTGAATGTGCTGCTGCTACACTCTGTTCAATGGAGTTTGACTCGATGATGCTGTGGGCTGTTCAGAAATTTTAAGTTGTTGCTGACATGGACTGTTCAACCTATCATAACGTTCAAAAGTTTAAATTGCTGCTTCCGTAGCTAAAACTCTTTAATTGGTCATTTGGCATTGTTTTGCCTTAATTTAGTAGTCCAAGGGTATCCTCAACATCAGCTGTCCCAGAGGAAGCAGTCCAGGCCTTCCCTCTTCAGCGTAAAATTCAACATTTTACTATCCCAGAGCAGGAGCCCCAGGACCTCCCTCATGGGACCTGACAGCTGCTCAGGTGAAGAATGTTCTGAAATCTTGCTGTGATTTTATTATATTTTAATTTCCCATGATAAAGAGCAATAATATCTCTAAATTAAAAGTGAAATATTATTGAGACATACAAAAGCGACATTTTATTTTTTGCAAGTCAAACTAGGGCTTATTTGAATTCCTCTGACTTGGTATTGAGCTTTTCCAAATGAGATATAAGTCTACTACTTTCAGTTGCATATTTGGCTTCTTTAACATCACTGAGTAATGGCTGAAGCAAGCAAAAAATGACATGTCACACTTATATTTTATGTATTTATTCCAAGGAATACAAAGATTGAGAATTAGAACTATAAACAAACTTTAAATAAAATTTTATTTATAAATTTACAGTATAAATCTTATATTTTATATAAATTTTATTTATCATGTTTGTCAAACACATACACCCATATGCAAACTGGCTGTTTAAAATTTCTGGTGTACTGAATAATAGCAGCAACCCATTTGGAAAATGAGACAAAGGTAAACAAAAGAACCAAGATAAGATAATAATTTTCACATCTTTTACAATTATTTAATTGCTCCAGAATAATTCCTTTAGACATTGTTCTCTTCACATCCTCAGAGAGTGCAGCACATTTTTTCTGCTCACAGGCATAAGCTGAACCATTGCTGTTCTTTTTATTCTGTTTAAGGGAGATGAATTAATATTTCTTCTTTGAGGAGGGTTCTGCATCCTATGGAGAAAGTTTTCAGAATGATCAAATTCAACAGCAGTTTAAAATATATAACATAAATCACCTGAAAAATAGAAAAGAAAATTTTTGCCGTATTACTATTCAGCTAGAAACACTAGCTGAGTGTTTCTACTCACTCATATTTTTCAAATGATTGATTTCTCACTGAAGTGGCCAAACATTGAAAATACTGCAAATCAACCTGACCTCCCTGTATTTTAGACCACTGATAAATGGAAATACAGTTTGCTTTCAGGCACTGTTCATTACGTGATTAACAGAGCTGATTCAGATTTGGGTCAGTGCTTGTTCTCTCTCAAAGGACTGTTTTCTCCCCACCCTTATACAAGTTATGAAGCAAGGGCAAGCATCACCATTGCTGCTTGTTCCTGGTGAAATAAATCAATTCTTTGGCCAGAATTAAAGCCTAAGCACACCTACAGCTGACCTGCTGACAGAAAACAACTGTGATTATGTCGGTATTTCATTATGTGATTAGTTTTAAGGTATTTTATATAAAATTGGCAGCCTCAGTGAGAATTTTCAAGGCCAGGTTCTGCAGCAGTGTACGTGGAAGAACACACCTACTGCCTTCGATTCCTTTCTCTCACTGCAAACCCTACAGCTCAAATTGAGGCCAGCTCCCAATCACCTGCCGTGTGAAATGTGCCAAGTGAAGCCAAACTACCTTTTCAGTTCATAAAATATTCATTCAGTCCCAGCTGGGACTGTAAAATATGAATGCTTGGTTATGATGTTGGTAACATACCTTTTCATTCTCTTACATATGTATAAGGGAAATAGCTATATAACACTCACAAGTACAGCTAGATGATAAATTAGTGTTCTAAAAAACCCCAAACTTCTCCATCTCACTCTGCTGGAAGCCCATTTGATACTACAATCCTCTGTCTAATCCAAATGGTGGCCATTACAAAAATGTTTCAGATTTTACCCTGCCATAAATTTGTAGCCTCTCCCTTCATATCCATCTGCCCTGTGGGAAATTTAAGTTCTTCCATATTACCTTCTCCTGGCAGTCAATATTCCATGTTGGACAAGTATTTATTAATGCAATGCAATTCAGACATAAAATGCTAATGAGCAAAGAGCTTTGCAGTCTCCCAGATTGTATATCCACTAGTTTAGAGAACTGGAGAGTGCTCAGATATACAGCTTTAATTGTAGAGGAGCCTAGTGCATAGAAGAATATTTTAGGACACATTTGAGAGATTTTACCTGTCTTGATCTTGAATTTTCTTTCTCCTTTGTTTTACAGACAAGGATTAATACAAATCTTTACACTTAGAGAGATTAAAGTATTAACCTCCCAAAATCATACTGTTCACATATTCTGAAAAATATTTAAAATACAATTTTTTATTAGAAAATAATAAACACACCTATCTGCACCAGATGTGTTTCTCTAAGTGTGAATTGGTGTCATGACATAGTGCTTCGGGCTATTTGCAAGAGTTAGGATGAATGTCTTGTCCTGAGAGTCCAAACAACTGAACAAAAAATGCTCAGAATGCCCCGTGCTAAGAAGCCCTAAGTGAAAAGAACTGAGATGAGTTTGCCTTGTGGGCCCAGTGCCTACAAGTGACCTGAACAAAAATGACACAGTGTCAGACTTTTTGCCAATTTGAGTTGGAACTATACCCACGCCTTTAAATGAGAAAGAACCACAGTAGTTTATGAGCTGATTAAATTTTACTGTTTGGTCTTTACTGGCATCTGACTTACACAGTTCAACATAGAAGGATTAGTGGTGATTGATGCCTCCTTCCCAGTCCTGGGGTTATGGTTGGTAGAAATCCTGCAGTGTTCATCCTCTGTTTGTTCTCTGTAAGGCAATACTGAAGTTTCAGGAGATCTTTTACTTCCCAGGAACATACTTTTCTGTGAGTCAATGTAGTGGTGTATGGAATATCTGCCAGAAAGAGAAATCTCTCTCCTGTAGTCTGAACTGTGTGTTTCTGAGTGAGGAGCCAGCAGACAAGGGGGAAAGACCAATCGTTAAATGAAAGCAAATAAGGAGAAAACAAGCTAAAAAATAGTAGAGTCTTTGTGAGGGCAGCAAAAGGAAAATGAAAAGGAAAAGAAGAAAGAAAAGAAGCTTCATTTGGCTGGCAGATAGGCAGTGATGAGTGTGCTCATCTCATAATTATGCAGCTAAGCAGGAGGTACATCAGTATGGATGTTGTTAGGGCTAAAAATCTTGTCTTGCATGTTCAACTATATGCACACCACAGTTTGCATGCTCATATGGACAAGCACTTGAAGGGAAACACAATCTGCTATAATGCCTATCTGCTACACAAAATGTGCATGATTAGTTCCATATGGCTTTGCTTTCTGAAACAGTAGAGTTCCAAAGTGAGAGAAGATTTCAAACAGAGGTGATGATGTATTTCAAAATTGCAGTTCAATAACAAGCTTATGGGGGAGTATTGGTCTTCAGTGGGATTTAAATGCACATTCGTGTGCTTTGCTGAATAGAGAGGTCCTTAAACATCTCCTTAGAAACATATACATAGTAAGACATGCACATAGTACGACATGTACATAGTAAGCAGTGATCTTGTTTTTGTGGGCTTTGAATCAACCTCCAGTGATTTGCTGCATGAAGCTTCCAAAGAAGGTACCTGCGGTCTACATAAAATCAATATCTGGTTTCTAATGTAACATTTTCCCTTCCTGCTGAGTTGCATTATCAAGTAGAAAAGTGCTAATGGTATTCCTCTTCACACAGTCACATTTTGGAGACTGATATAATACTTAATGGAAGGAGCTGCCTAGTCTTGTATGTGCCTATTCCTACCATTGCAGAGGAGAGAGTCCTTTAGATGACAAATCACAAAATCCAGATGTTCCACTGCATTTTAATGTAACTCAACACGGACTTTTAAACAGCCACTGACTTCTAGTTCCAGCTTTTCTGGGTGAGTTTTTCTTTCTCCACACACCAGACAAAGGAAATGAAGTAGGAGAGTCTCCCAGATTTAGATGTCTAAATTAGCTGCCTAATTTTAAGTGCTGTTTGTAAGCCACATGAATAACCTTTGTCAGACAGAATTTTTTAGGGGAGAAGATTTCTACAGTCACTATTTGTCCCAAATGCAAGAAAGAAAACAAAGCTGCCTGTCCACTGTGGCTGTTTGCTTTCAGCAGCTGAGAGCACTTCAGCAGGCACCCAGCAATGGGCTGTAGGAGCCGAGAGGAGCAGCTGTGGCACAGCTGTTGGCAGCTCCTGTCCTGCTGTGCCATCTGCAGGGGTGCCTTGGTGGGGCCTCCACCGAAGACAGAAAAATGAGGCTTCCATGTGGGAATGTGCAAAAGCCAATCTGCTGACTACAGGAGAGTTTTAAACTAGTCATTGAGAAACACCAAGAGAACTAAACACTGGTCTTTGATGTTTCCGTGGAGAAAGAGGGATTCAGTGTCTGCAGTGTCTTGCCTGCTATGTTCCATAAACAGGGATTACAAAACGTGCCCAGGAGGCTGATTCCCAAACCAGCATCACCCTTCCTGTCATTTGAACAAATGGCTCTGCATTACAGGAAAAGCTGCCAGTTCACAGGGGGCATTTTGCACAGAGGTGATTGTCACCTCTTACTGAACTCAGACTGCTCTGTAGTCAGAAGTGTGAATTTGTGAGAGCGGAAGGCAAGGGTCCCTGCAGGGGGCTGGATTAGTGGCCTTGGCTGTAGGCCTGGGGAGGGGCACTGTGTAGTTCCTTAGGCTACTGAGAAACTTGAAACACAGCACTTATAAAACAGAGAAAAATGCTCTAGAGTGGGAGCCTTAGTTCTGCCCCCAGAAAACACAGAGCCCACTGAGCCCTGGGTCATGGCTGCTCTCTGCTGCTGCTGCAGTACTGCCTTTCTCAGTGGCCCAAGAGTAATGAGGACCATTCCCACCCCAAATATGCAGCACCTGATGTTCAGGGCATTTTTCTAATCTCAGGGAGGTGGAGGCTCAACTTTTCATAGGATTAGAAGAGCCTAGGATGCAGGTTTGGTGTTTCCCACAGCAGTGCTCTCTGTTATCAGTCGGAAGTAGGGCATAATATTTTGTGATAAAGTCTTCTTAAGTGAGCTCCAGGATAGTTCAGATTTGTGCAATGAATTCTGAATTTGGTCAGGCCCCAAACAGCCTCACAAATTCAGCATAAGCCCAGCTGGTCAGCTCAGCTCAGCCAGGGCCTGTGCCATGCCTGTTGGTGCTGCAGTAGGCTCTCAGGGGAGATTTTCCCTGGGGATTTAGGTGCATAAAACAAGAGAGGCAGCATTTCCCTCAGCTCCTTACAGCAGGGTAGGACAGATCTTACCTTGATTCCTTCCATGCTGGGAGCATTGTAAGCTGTTCCTCCTCCATCCCAAGGTGTTTTCCAGTAGCACAGCCTGCATGTGAAGTCCAATCTGAATGTAGTATTTAGAAAATTTTATTTCATAATACAGAAATAAATGGCTCATAACAAGGAATTGAACTGCTGTCACTTTCCCACTCCCTCAGGCAGAGAAGGGAACTCCCTGACAGCTTCCTTGCATGCCACCAGGCACCTCCAGTCCTTGAACAGGGCTTTTCACAATGTACATTTTGGATATAGACTCTTAAATTCTGCCTAAGCACCACTTTGCATACATAAATCTCTTACTGGAACTGAGGATTAATCCATGTGCTCACTTTGTCATCTGCAAAATGGAGAATTTTCTTACCTGACAAGAAAATTGAGAGGATAAATATTTCAGAGACTATGAAGTACTCAGACAACTCAGCGCGGGTGACAAAAGTGCTTTGGCTAGACAGGAAAACGCTTCTTTAAAATTCCCAGAAGAGCAGGACAGAATAGAGATGAGATCCAGCATTGTGGGAGGCAATTGCAGCACTCTGTGTGATAGATGGCATCATTCCCAGTGCAGTAAAATGGATCTGTGCGTTGACTTTCATCCCTGGTACACTCCCTTCACTTCTGGCACGGGCTTCATCCGCACTCTGTGCCACCAAATAGTGCTGTTCATCCTCCTGCTCTTTAATTCCTGTTTGGGACATCAAGTCCTGCAGAAAGAGATTTGGGATAGGAGTGGTACCGTATTGCTGCTGATCGTTGTGATGTTACGGGTCAATCTTTGCAATTCCTGCAGGGACATAGCCTCGGAGCTGCGTCCTACCGAAGTGCGGGAACAGAAGATTTAGGGGGAAATGGACTTATCTGAGTAAATATTTAGCACATGCAGATCTCTGAACACTCTCCCCCCAGGCAGGGCAGCCCTTGGCTGTCAGCTCGGGCCGCTGGAACCCGTGCATGACGCCGGGCGGCAGCTCCGGCGCGTTCAGCTGCTGTTTGCGGGCTCGTCCCACGAGAGGGCAATGCAGCAGCATCCATCCCACTGCCTCCCTCGTAGGGAAGGATCGCGCTCTGCACCCGGGAGTTCCATGCTACAATATATGTGTGGTATTTATAGAAAGAGCGTTTACTCTTTTAAAGTGTTGCTTATAGCAGTAAAATGTAATCAGTCTGCATTAAATTTCATCTAGCAGAAGCTAATATGGCCCTCTGCTGCTAGGCAATCTAGGACACCTAACCATCCAAATAAAACCATTTTTTCCCATATCTTGGACACTCTATCAGACAATTAAACTGGAGGCTCAGTGCTACAACTCATCCTCAGGGGGTAGCCTATTTATCAGCTGTTTTAATAGGACTGACAGATTGACTACAATACTATAGGTTTTTGTGTTACTTTCATTGACCTTTATACAATTAGATACCTTATTTTGTATCTCACCCTCGGGTCTGTAATCTCTTTTGTTTGGCTGACAAATGTCTGTGTCACCTCCTAACCTGGTTGATCCAAATGAGCTTTTTGAAAGTGCCAGTGACAGCAAATCACTGTGGTCTATAAAAGGTTTATCTTCCACTTGACTGGAAATTGCTTACCATGTGCTAAACACTGTTGATAATGCCAACCAAAAATGCTTTTTTTTCTCCACAGATTTCATATTCTGTCTTATATTCCAAAAGACTGCGTATGTTGCAGCTGTCTTATCAGAGGAAGCTGAAATATTTTGTTCTGAGTGATTCAGTTATACACAAGTGATTTCTCTTTACTTTGCATTACACACAAGTTACTGGCCAGCTGCAGGCTCTGGTAGTGATTTGCAGTGTCACTGGCCATTAGAAAGGAGAATGCAGAGTCGTGAAGCACATCTTGACAGGTAAATGAGAGAAGAACCACATCAGCAATGCTGTGAGGAACGCTGAGGGAAGGAGGAAACACATTCTTACAAACAACTGCTTAAAATGAGTGCATAAGTAAGGTGAGATAAAGGACCTTGCCGGCTGTGACTGCGCTGTGTGCAGCAGAATGAGCAGCAGATATGAGGACAGGAAGGCAGGGATGCAGGGAGGCCTGGCAGCACTGGCTCCTCCAGTGTCAGCCTGCAGCCAGCTGTGCCAGCATGAGCAGCAACGGGGCTGCAGGTTCTGCCAGGCCCACGGCCACAAAAGGGTCAACATTTTTTGCATGGCATAGACATTACTGTGTGTGCTTCTCCCACATCTCTTGCTATTTAATTGCTATAAACAGTTGGGCAGCTCTGTGGATGGAGGAGTTAAGTAGCTTGATGAGTCACTGTTTGTGAAATTGTGGCTGGTGCACGTGTCCTGCACAGCCCGTGTTAGGCAGATTCACGAGGCCGTCATTACCCGTGAAGATGAGCTGCCACCCTCCCAGGTCAGGAGTGAGGATGGTGGAAAGCAGAGTCATTTGTGCCACAGGGATTGCAGCAGTGCTGGGGTGGAAAGGGGAGTGAGCCTCAAAAGATTGGAAAAAACTGTACTCAGAAAATTGCCTGGATGAAGAACTTCTGTATCAATGAGGACAGAATGGTCCCTAATAATTTTGTGCCCTGCTGTGAGAAGTGGCTGTGCTGCCATCATGAAAAATTAAAAATTAATTTACTCAGTGGTTTATTTTTGCCTTCCTGTTAGACACCACAGGTGGTCAGGGAGCACTGTTACCTCCCCAAACTTTTCTGCTGACTGGAGAGACACTGTACTCTCATGAAGGAGACTGATGTGGTATCTTTCCCCACAAGGTGTATTTGAAAGGGTTCTTTAATAAGTCTGTAGTTTCCAAAGTGACTTTGGGAAAGACACCAGGAAGCTGTGCCCAGGAAAAGGTGAGGTGGGAGCAGTGCAGCCGAGGCTGGCACAGCCCAGTGGGGAGGGCACTGAGCAGCTGCTGCTGGCTGCACACATGGAACACACTCAGTGCTGCCAGGAGGGAGAAAATATTTCTGATGAGAATGCGAGGCAGATTAAAGCATGAGTGGAAATAGTCATGATTCAGACATGCCAAAGGGACAAAGGGCACACTGGGGCCAGGCTGGGAGGCTCCATCCTCCTGTCTGCCCTGTCATGCCCCTGTAAAGGTGGCAGAAGGCAACAGGCAGCACCAAAAAGAGGATCCTGCTGGTTATGGGGACCAAACCATTGCCCAGCCCAGGGCCAGGGTGCCTGGGGTTCTGCAGCCCCTGCCAAGGGCTGGCTCCAGTAGGAAAAGGCAGTGAGGAAGAGCACTGGGGGCTTCTGTCCTGGTCTGTCCCAGCTTCACCTGCTGGGCCCTTGGCTCAGCCACAGAGCTGCCCTATAGCCACAGCCATGGCTGGCCATCCTTGGCTCAGTGGTAGTCCCTGGCCATGTTTCCCATCCTGGCTCTGCACTGGGGCTGCTGTGGTGACAGGACAGCCTGGAGACCAGTATGACCATTTATAAATTAATTTTCTTTTCATGAAAACAGTGGCCTTCTCCAGACTAATTTGCACCAACTTTTCAGTGTACTTCAGCACTAACAAACCACTGAATGGAAAATTTCCTTTACATCAACAAGATTTGCTTAATGGGAAAGGACTTTACCATTGAGAAAAGCAGTTTTTATAGCCCTCAGAACCAAATTCCAGCCAGCAACAAAAAAGAGAAAAGAGGACAAAAATTATGGAAATTATAAAAAGTTTAGTGACTTTTTAAATGTGATTCTTTACTTGTGTTAAATATTGGACAGCAAATTGCAATAGACTTTTAAGCAAAAATAAACTTGAGTGGACTTACAGGAAATGTTACCTGCAAGACACTTATGTAAATAGCACTACACAGTTTTTATTAACACATCATAAAGAAGGAAGTACAGATTTAGTGTGACATGCAGTTTGTAAATAATTCACAAATCTCCAGTTAAATTTAAACACGTGATGGATGTGCACATGCAGAGGTTGGATTTTGGATAATTGCCACTGTTTAGTTGGTGCAGAAAAGACGAGAGGCAAAGCCTGAAGAGTTTTGTCAGCTCAGCCACTTCCAAAGTGACCTCCCACCCACGCACAGTCCCATTCTCACAGCACAAGCTGCTGTGCAGAGCCACTCAAACATGCTGGTCACAAAGCACAAACAAACAGGATCAGTTTCTGATTTAAGAAGTAGATAAGATTAAAACAAAGCCAAGCTGAAACTTTAGCCCAAATGAGGAACTTCATAGGACAGGGCTGGTTTTGTCTTGGGGCAGAGAACAGAAGCAGACTGCTCCAGCCTCTTCCAGGTCTGTGCTCACAGCAGCAACCTGTGTGGATGGTGCTGTCCAAAGTTTGCTGCAGTTAAAATACACTTCTCTAAATCACCCAACTTTCAACGTGCCTCTTCCCACTATCTGGCTAAGTAAATACATATTCCCAGTAGCTAAACATAAGAAAGAGGTTCACATTTTCGTCTCTTATTTGATTACCACCTTTGCTTCAAGATTTGCAGTGATTATTCCACAGCATCCAGATGAATGACATGTTACAGAACTGGGGCATCAGCCACTACTGACTAATCACAGTTTCATTCATTACATTTTACATAATTTAACTGGCTGAATCAGCTTATCATTAACGCAATTTGCAAACCATTTAGAGCTTTTGCAGTCAAGTTCATGACAATTTCCTTTTCCCACAACCAAAGCTGTTTCCCCAAGTACCTGCACAGTTATTTCCTGCTTGGGATGTTTATCTATTTCATGGGGAAGGTCACTAATTTCAGCTGAGACAGATTGGCAGAGTTAAGCTCAATGGGAACCTGACCCCAGGTTCTGCAACCAATAGATTATATAATAGAGGTTTATTACTTTTCAGAAGAAATGACAAAACTAAACATTAACAGACAGATTGACTTTCCTGTGGGGTCACTGTTCATTAAATTTCCCACTGCTTTTACAATCTGAGCTGCTACAGTCATTTAGCTTTTAGCTCAAGTCATTAAAGCAAGAAGATTGTTTCTTTATTGCCTTGTGACCATTCTTCATTTTAATGGCATTTTTCAAGCTCTCATCCTAAAACTGGCAAACACTATTTAAGAAAAAAAAAAGAAAACTGTGCCTTCTGTGGCTTAAACACAAACAAACCCAGTTGCTTCCATCCTTCTCATTTAATATCTGACAGGCACTGATTTGTGCCAGGCAGGTAATAAGGTGCCTACTGGAGAGAGCTGGGTGAGGATGCAAACCTCCTTCACAGGAGTTGGTGGTAGACTCAGGGCAATCAGCGCTGAAGGTGTTACCCTGTGAAGCAGCATTTTGTGGTGGGGGCTGTAGGAAAGTGCCCAGTTTAGGCAGGTAAGAAACCAGGACTAGGAACTGGGGATGAGGTAGCTGAACAGAGCAGGACATGCCAGTGAGGGCGTTGACACCGGGAGTGTGCACAGATGCCCTGAGGCACCACAGTGCTGTAGCTGGACCAGAAAGTAGTGGCTTCAACACCCCTGATATCTTTTGTCTTCTCCTTTCCTCCTCCATAAGAGACTATGCAGACTTAGGACAGATGCAAAAGGTCATCCAGGTACATCAGAGAGGATTGGGAAAGAGGGCATAGAAAACAACAAGGAACTGTAGAGAAACTCCCTGCAAGAGATCCCATCCATCAAAGAATCATAGAATAAAATCACAGAACTGCTTTGGTTGGAAGGGACCTCAAAGATGATCTAGTTCCAATCCCCCTGCCACAGGCAGTGACACCTTTCACTAGACCAGGCTGCTCAGAGCTCCATCCAGCCTGAACTCTCCCACAGCTTCTCTGAACAACCTGTGCCAGGGCCTCACCACCCTCACAGTAAATAACTTCTTCCTAATATCTAATCTAAACCTACTCTCTTTCAGTTTGAACATAAAGAAAGACATTGTTTTATTTCTTACTGGGTAGATAAACCATAACATTTATAACTTTTCAACAAATATAATTAATAACAAGATTCATTACTCATCTTAATCACATTCAGTATCTATATATTTCAACAGCTACAAGGACATTACTTTCTGGACCATTCTTTCAGGTCACAGGTAACTTAAAACCACAAGGACCACAATATCAAATATTTGATGAGAGAACCAAATAAGAGAACCCTCTTATCTTACATCACACATTTCCCAAGGAAAAAACCTTTTCTACATATTCTACATTTATTACAATAATCTAATTCCTTTTTTTTCTGGTAACACAGGGCTCATGTCTTAGATTTACATTGTTTTGATGAAAGATTGAACAAAACTTTCATATTTGGCTCTTGCTCATTGATTGTGACCTTTTAACTTTGTTTCCTGTCACTGATTGATGGTGGAGCTATGCAATCTGACTGCTTTCGTGTCTGCCCTCTCCAAAAATGGAAAGCTGATAAAAGGAAAAGATGAGATAGGAGGAGGCAAACATCTGTTGAATCAGTGTTCTATGACTTAGAGATGTTTTTTGAGCCCTTAACACAGCAGACTATAACAGCTAAGGATGCCTGAAACAGGAAACACCTGGGGGAACTTTGCAGCTGAGCAACAGTGGGGGAAGGAGGCCGTGCAACATCTTAGGCTATCCCTAACATTACAAGCTCCAATTATTTTTCTTTTCTAAATCCAGATTTATTCTTTGAGGCCATCACTAAAATATTCTTTGTTTTTCCACTATGAAACAGATGGCATAAATGTGCCCTGCACATTTTATTGCAATGTTACAATTTCACCATGTCATGCTCAAACCAATGGGTTCATTCAGTCCACAATAAAACCTCCATTCTGCTCTGCTGCCAATGGATGCACTGAATAAAATGGCAGCTGAAAAAGTTTCAAGTTGGCAAATCAATATTTCATTATTTGTCTCATACAGGTTTATTAGTGATAGAAACAAAGCTCAACAACAGATAAAAGCTTGAAATGGTTACTTGGAAAAATGTAATGAGAATGGACTTGTGCACAACCACTGCATTTTTAATCTTTTTGTTTTTTAGTACATCTTTTTCAGCATGGTAAGATTAGACAAAATTGCTCAATTCTTTTCTCTGTAAGGTTGGTCAAACTACTGGCTGAAAGAATCTTTCTCAAGGTTATACACAAGTGAAAGAAAACTGTTACAAATTTAGCTTGGCACCAGCATGAATAAAAAAGAGTCTAATCTGTGAAGAGGTGTTCTGAGGAGTGTTCAGATCAAGAGGAACATGACTAAAGGGAAAAAAACCTGAAATTCAGCAGGACTTAACTCCTTACAGGCCTTCATCAGTGCTTTTCAAGCACAGCAAGAGTCAGCTGTTCCACACGTGTAATGGTTTACAGCCAGAGGCAGCTACAGGAACTTGCTGCTCTCACCTCTGAGGGATTCTCATACCCAGGGAGGGTGAAGTTGATACATGAGTACAGAAACATTCATAGAAATCCACTCCCTTGATTTCTTAAGGTGAATACAGCAGGCCAAACTCAATTGTTACTGACAGAGGCTTAAAAGGGAAATGCAAAAAAAATATTGCAAATCTCTTGGCTCTAGGGGACACTTTACCTGCATGCCCTGTAGAGAGAACCTTATTCACACCACCCAGGGAGCAGAGAGGTGATTTAAAAAGATCCTAACGAATGAAAACACCTATCAGGTGAGACAGTCACTGCAAGGTTGCTGGGATAACCTCAGCATTCCTGCACGACTCCCTCCACACCAACAGTCCCTGATTAACCCTCTCTGGAAGCTGACTCTTTCACACAGATTCCACTCTTTGCACTGGCCGATCCAGTTTAGCAGACCTGTATCTCTGGTTGCTCTGCAGGGTGGCTGGTTCTGTGTGACTGGTTTAATATCCCCATTTTGAACTCCCTGCTGTGGATTTGCTGTGTATCTTGATACCAACCACAGCATCAAAGCAGGCTAAGACAAAACAGAGAAGCACGTGTTCATTTGATTCAACTGTAGACAATAAACCTATAAAGGTATCAGAGACGTGTACATGAGCAAAGCCAAGGGCTTTGGAGGACTTTTAAACAACTACTACAAAAGAAATTACTTCAGTTGAACTGGGCTCTTCCTTTTTTTTCTCACTTTCTTTTTTTTTAGGAAAAATACTAGACTATTATTTAATTGCACCACTTTCTTCAGATTCAGCCTTAAAAGAGACCTTTTAACATTTATGAGTGCCCTTCAAATAATTAGATTTGCAAAATTCACCCTGTAGCATTCTATTAAAATTAATTAACTCACCTGCCTGCAGTTTAAATAACAAAGTGAAGAACACAATTTGTATCAGGCACTGGACAGTGATGGCGGGAACACTCCCAAGGTACCTTCACAGGATTTGTTTAAACTGCCTTCAAAGCCATGTAAAAAACATGCAGCTTTTAGAACTTGCCCCAAAGAAATTAAAATTAAGGCCATGCAAGTAAGAGAGACGGGGCAAGACCTGGAAAACTTCTGATGCTCACCCAGCCTCCTTTGCAGCACAAATCCAGCTAAGATGCTGCTGGGCTATGGCCCAGGGAGAGAAGGGATGTCCCCCGTGAGAGCTCTGTGGCCGCTCAGGGGTTTGTAAAGCAGAACAGCCACCGCAGGCACGGGGAGCCGGCGCAGCTCTCACAGCCCTGCGGTGCCTCGGGGGAGCGAGCAGTTCTTCCCACAGTAGCTTTGGTCAGGTGGAGCACGGTGCCAAACTCTGCTCCTGAAGCTAAAAGGCTCTACACGGACAGGGACAGTGCCTGCTCCTCAGAGGCATTAATCACTGCACGGGCACATGCAGCTGGCAGCCAGGCAGAGCGGCTGCTGGCACAGAGCACACACCTCAGCAGCCGGCGCTCCACCACCGCATCTCCGTCACTGCCGGGCACCTCCGGGAGTGGGCAAAGGCAGCATCTCCGCCCCCTCCCAGCCAGCAGTGCCTCCATCACATCTGAGTGCTAGCCAGCCTCAGGCCAACACAGCAGCTGTCGGGGGACACAGTCCTGAGGCGGCTCCGGGAAAGCAGAGGGAAGTGCCATGAGGAGTGCGGGACTGCAGGGCAGCCTCTTGCAGAATCTCACCTGTGACTGCTCGTGGGAGAGAAGCATTTGTTCACTGCCAACAACAGCAATCTCTTTACAAGAAGGGACTATTGGAATGATGTTGACTATGAGCAAGTTACTCATTTGTCATCGTCACCAGCACAGAGGAGGTGCCAGATGAAAGGTCCACAGGCTGTACCTGGCTCTGAAATCCTGTGTCAGACAACAAAGTGAACTCCACGGGCCTCCAGCCTTTGCAAGCCCTGGCACACAAGAGCTGCTGGGAAAGGGCAGGCCAAGGGAACTGAACACTTTGGGGATGTGGGGTAGCACTACTCAGCTGCCTGGGGGGGATTTTGCACACCCCAAAACAGGACTCTGGGAAAAGGCCTTACACCTTTGGTGTGACTTTGGAGAACACTTTTCAACACAAAATGGGCACAAAATGTGGTGCGGGGAGTACTGGTGAAGTGAGATGACTTAGCCTCATCAAGATAAACACAGCAATCTGGAAATCTCTGGACAAATGAGCAACGTGGGATGATCTTTTTTCAGTCATGTTGCTAGGAGACATCACTGTAGTCAATCATAAAACCATCAACTGCTGCTACTCAGGAATCTTTTTAATAAACACTTTTATACTGAAGAGTAATTCAGTGAAGCTAAAATTGCTTATGGGACTATGCCAGTTACGACAAAAACAAGCAACAAAACCTACACTGGTGAAGATTTCTCAGGTTCCAGATGAAATTTGTGATCCATGAAGTGTAATACCAAGGTTGGTGTCACCAGCATACAAAAAAATCAAGAGAGCAGCTCAAACCCACTCTATGATATCCTGTAACAGAAGTATACTGGTCTGCTTTCCAACAATCCATAAGGAGTTATTAAGTAAATTAAGTCTATGTTAAGTAGTTTAAATTCGCTATACTCAGGAATCTGCATACAGTATAGAGAATTTCAAAGGATTTTGAAGCTTGAGAAAGATAAAGACTGCAAGCTTAGTCTAATATTCAAAGCTGCCTAATGCCCTGCAATGGAGGCAACACAAGTCCAACTCCTTGCTCCAGGGCTGTGGGTGAAGGTCAGGGTGAGAGCCAGCCTTCCTCAGGGGCTGGGGGTTTGCTGACTGCTTGGCACTGGGATCAGGATTTTGTGAACAATTTTCAGGAAGTCAGTGCTGGGTAATGCAGAATGGTAAATGCTGAAATCTGAAAGCAATGTGCAGAGAAGAACCCCCCTTTTTAAAACATTCCTGCCAATGGAGGAGATGGTAGTGTTTTCATTGAGCCAAGCTGCCTGTGTGGAAAGGCTGGAAGGTAATGAGGGTGGAAGCACAATTAGGCAAGAAAAGGGAAACTAAGCTACAAGTAACTTCATAAGGCTGAGAAAAATGACTGAAGAGAAAATAACATTAGAAATTATTTTCAAAGCTACATTTCTTCTAGAGAATCTGCACAATAAAAATATCAACTGTTACGCACTGTGCTAAAGGAGTATGTGAAAGATTTTAGGGGGAGCAGAAAAAGGAGGTATCATTATTCAGCACTTTTATTAAACAGAATGCAAAAACCAGCAAGCTAAGAGGGAAAAACCCAATTCATCCAGAAACAGTAAAATGAAAAAAAAAAAAAAAAAGAAACATGTAGGTTTTAATGATTACATGTATTTTTTACCTTCACCCATCTGTAAGGAAAAACCTATGGTTAGAATACAATCATGAACATAAAAGCAGACACGAAAAAACCATAAAGAAAAAAAATAAAAACAGTAATTCTAATAGTAAATGGCAATAAATTACTTCTGCTAAGAGAGTTTAGGGGTACTAGCTGGGGAAAATGTTTGAGCTGGTCCCATTGCCCTTGCTTTTCTTTGACAAGACCATTTTTCACAGAAAGTCCTGGCAAGAAATGCTGCCTGCAGTGGTTTTAATCTTGGAAACAACCCACATGAGGTGGCTGCATTCAGACTGGTAGTGAAAGGTCACAGGTGATAACAGACTGTGCCTCACCATGTGTCACAGCAGGCTGACCCCTGCCTCTGGTCCCAAGAGCTCCGTTCATGCCCTCAGCTCTTTGTCCAGCACTGAAATACTGCCTGGCCTGGGTGTGAGCAGACCAGCAAGGTCAGGGGAGGAAAGCAGGGAAGCCTGGGTCCCAGAGCCACCCAGGTACAGCTGTGTGTCCCCAAACAAACTCGAGTCCCTGTGCTCAGCCAGGAGAGGCTGCTGTGCCACTGCCAGCAGCAAGAGCTGAGTGAGAAAATAAAGAAAAATCAAACTGGGAGCCTCTGACCCATGGAATTGATCCAGGGTCTGTTGTGTGGGAAAACACATCCCACACCACTGGAAAGGTCAGGGAGACAGTCTGGTACAGATTATTCCTTGTGCAGAGATTTCATTGCTGGCAGTATCAAAATGAATTTTTTAAATACTTGTTGCCTTCTTGCTTTAAGCTCCTCAGCTAACTCCACACAGTTATATACAATGCTTCCAAGAGGAGAAGGAAGCAGCAGGGCACACTGAAATTTGTCATTTTGATTCTTAGGCTTTGTTTCTAAAGCGGAAAAAAGCACAGCAGTCAGTGTGTCTTAATTGCAGGATACACAGAAAGAGGACAGGCAAAGAGGACACAGGTCTGATATTACAGCAAACATTTGCAGAGGTCTAAATGGTAAACAAGTCCTGTATAATATGCTGTATATATGTGCTGAAGATAGCTGTATCTATCTACAGATAGATAGATATAGTCAAGATAGCATAAGCAGGACCTTTCCTGCACTGACTTGTTACTCAGCATTCGATAACTGCCAAATGAAAAATACAATTACCGAGATACCCCCGCAGAAGAAAAGTGTACTTCAACTTTCTGGCAAAATTCAAAGTTCAATTACCCTGTAGCAAATCAATCAAATGTGTGCACAGCAAGCAATGAAAAAGTACAGATGTCACCTCAGTGCTTTCAGCTGAATATGGTTTTCATTCTTTTTAAAAATCAGCAAGTGGCACTAGGAGACATTTACAAAGCTCACATTATGCAGAAAATAAAAAGAAACCTATCAGTGTGATTTAGAGCAGCACAGCCCAGTGCCCCGGGCACGAGAAACAATAAATAACGAGCATCCATCACTGGTAACCTGCGCAATGATCTGATTTTTACAGACACCGAGATTCGTGACACCAGTTCAGCACCCCACGCTCCCACAGCTGGAAGCCAGGCCCGCAGGGGCAGCCGTGCGCTGAGGGACGCCGGCAGGACACAAACGTGCGTGCGCACAGCAAGCCCCGCCTAGCCCAGGGCAGAGCGTCCTGCTCGGAGGCTGCTGCCCTGGGATGCACAAATGAAAGCTTCCCAAGGGGAGCAGGGGCCACACTGTGCACTGACAGCTTGGAAAGTCCCTGCCCTTTGCTGCTTCAAGTACCTTTCTTTGTCCTTTCGTCATGAGCAGCACAAAGCTGCCCTTGAGTTCACAGCTCTGAGACACAAACCTCGCCCTGGCCTTCTCCAGCCTCTCCCAGACCCTGCCCTGGTGAACAACCCCAGGGACACTTTATCCTGATTACCAGAGCGGGAAGGGATGACACCCACCTTGTGTGGCCTGGAATGGAGACCTTCAGTTTCCAGCAGGGATCATTACATAAGGTTGGGTTTGGTTTTGTTCTCTGTTAATTCATCATTCCTAGAGCTGACATGAAATTTTGTAATCACTTTCAAGTGGCTGAAGGGAGCTTTGAAATTAGATCCTCCAACTTCAACATTTTTTGCTAGTTTCCTTTCTCTCAGCCTGTGACTTATTTAGCTATGGCTACAACAAACCACAGAATATTCTGAGTTGGAAGGGACCAAGAAAGATCATCACGTCCAGCTCTTAAGAGAACAGCCCATACAGGGTTTGAACCCACAACCTTGTTGTTATTAACAGCAGACTCTAAGCAAATGAGCTTATCTCAGAGTTAATTTTCTTTTTTTTAATAGGAAATAATACAAATTCTCAATTCTGATAAAAATTGAGCCTGAATTTTAAAACAATAGACTTGCCTACCCGCAAACAAAATTATAATTGTATTTTATATCATCAAAACAATTGACTCATGAAACTGATTTAAGTCTATGGACCAATGGACACAAAGTTAATACTCACTGTAGTTGTGTAAAATTGATACTTTGAAACACTAGAGGCATCTTAAAAATTTTTATTTAGCATATTGAAAAACAAATGTTACAAAAAATTTTCTATAAACATAGACAAAAATGTTTAAATAGGATAATTTAATGTAAACCAAACCCTTTTAAAATATACAATACTGTAATCAGAGGTTATTTACATCCAGTGAAGAGAGAACACCCTTCACTAATGTTAATATCATCTAAGCAAATCATTAATTTCCATAATTTCTTAAAACAGTGCCATCTTTAAGTTAGTTTCTGTAGGTAAATCATTTCAGTCCTAATACAAGATGAAATTCAATGTTACATTCAGAAATGGGAAAGGCAGTATCCTGACTATTCAAGTCATCAGTCAAGACAGCACTGCATTCAGAGTTGCAAAACCTTAGAGAGGTACAACTATAAATTTTTATTTATTGCATGACAATGCAACTATAGAATAGCTAAAACAACAAGAAAAAAAAAGCTATAAAAAACCCCAGTACAAATAAAATTTTATTTTTCAATCAGGTTAGAAAAGCCAACCACAAGCTATTTTCCCATATTTCACAAAACAGAACAAACAATTTGTAAGTTGACACAATGCCAACAGGGAGAAAACTGTTCATGTTTTAGAGGAAATGCATTTGCACAACTGTCCCACACAGGTTTCATTTAAATATCAAACTTATTCACCAAGACATAAATTTATAGCTCACAATGGCTTTCATACTCATGTACTCATGGAAAAGGCATTGACCAATTTATTTCAACTCATAGATCACTTTAAGTTTTTGGATGACTTTTTTTGGAATGGCAAGCATCAATTTTGGATTGCACATAAAAGTATCTACAGGACACAGTAACAGGTTAAAGTAACATACTCAACTTAGGAGCCAGAAACAAACCCTTCAAAAGTGGTAGTGGAATACAGAGTAAAGAAAACAGAACAAAGGGAAGAGCCAGCTCATCTCTAAACTACTAGAGCAGACTGCCCATGTTCAGGGGATGCTGACAGCTGCTTAGCAACCCAATGAGACATGGGTGATCTCCATGCATTTCCTACAGGAAAATCCTATATCCTGACAAGGAAGTTACTGCTAAAACTACTATCTGTGCTGGCAGGCACAGGAGGTGCCAATATGGCACAGACACTGAAGTACCAGCTCTTTCTGAGGGGG
Organism: Promerops cafer; assembly: GCA_013398275.1. Classification (NCBI taxonomy): domain Eukaryota; kingdom Metazoa; phylum Chordata; class Aves; order Passeriformes; family Nectariniidae; genus Promerops; species Promerops cafer. The sequence continues at coordinate 2,110,874 of VZSE01003938.1, read as the reverse complement.
TTCCTGCACGCTGGGATGAGGCACTTTGTTCTGGTTAACCTGCCTAAAGCAGTTTATTTATTAACTCTTGCTCTGTATGAAAGGAGCTTTAACCTCCACAAGTGGCAATTCAGGATTCCAAAGAGCTAAAACCACTTCAAAATAAAAGGTCTGACAGTTCACAAGCAAAACTCAGGCAATTTTTACTACAAGTGTCCAAAACACACTGTACTTACCTACTTACCTTAATATACCTATTATATATAATGAATATAAATACGAGTTACAGTTTTGACAGTGCAGTCAGGAGTTTGGCCAGGAGTTCATCTCTAATACAACTTGCCTTAGCAGCTGAAGATCCCCTGCAGGCAACAAAGGCAACCTACTCTTTGCCAAAAATGAGAACTCCTGACTCCACTTGTCAATATGTTAGATCATATTCTTATCAAAGTGTGCATTTACACACCCATCTATAACCATCCATTTCCTTCCAGTCTCCTTCTACAAAAATCCTTTGGGAACAGTTGGGCCAACCCCCATGAGAGGGACATTAAGAGCAATTTCAAACAGATGGCACTGGCATTTCACTCGGGGTGTTTGAAACAGGACAGTTTGGGCTTCTGTTGCAAGAAAGCCAACATAACATAATTTAGTCCTTCAGGGCTCAACACATTTCAGTTGGTGTTAATTGATTAGTAGAACACAGAACAGTACTAAGCTAATGCCATGCTAGTTGGTGTGGGAAGAAAGAAAACTGAAACTTCATACTCAGAAATTAAACCAAGCAATTAACTTTTAAACCAAGCTGTGAAAGAAGAATCACCACACTAGCATTTGTACCACCTAAACCAAGTGGATGAAATTCTGTACAAGCCTGTATGTAACTTGCATCCACCTCTTCAGCCTCAAAAAGTCACTCCACACTAATGCTTGGGGTTATGCCTGCATGTTCTTAGAATTCCTTGTTGGAATGGATAAGCAATAAGTTTATTTGCTGTTGAAAAAAGATATTTATATTCTCTGCAAAGAATTTCCACAGGCACCAGTACAAGGTGCACACAGGGTACATGCCAGTAGGCAAGGGAGTATCAGAACTTGAGGAAAGGGTTTATAGCTGGCAAAACCTTGAGGAAGGTTTTCATAGTTGGGGAAAAAAGGAAGTCATAGACAATGAATTTCTTTCCTTTTTCCCCCTTTAAAAAGGAAAGTAATGCCTTTGGGTGTATGTGCTTATAGATTACATCCTGGTCCCAGTGAAAATCACAGTAGGAAGTCCATGATCAGGATTTTATCCACTCTTGAGTACTTCACTATTACTGTTGCATGAACTTTCAAGTTCTGAAGTTAACATATGCACACTTTTCACCTCTAGAATACTAAAGTAAAACCAGATAAGAAAACAGTGAAGGCAGAACACAGACAAGAACTTATACCATTAAATTCACCAATTAGTGTCTTGAATTGTCAGCTTCTAAGCATCTACAGAATTTTGAGCTGTAATAGCAAAAGCTTTATAATACACCTCTCCTGCTAGGACTCTGGAATTATTGCTCTTACACCAGTATTGTCTACACGAGATCCTGGTTTGAACACAAAGGCTTCCAGCCTCCCGAGGGCCAGGAGAGGGTGCAGCATGTAACAAAAATCCCAGTGAGAAAAAGGAACAAACCAGACAAGAGGCAATACTGCAACATTAGTCCCCTGTAGTGTAAATGACTCTTAAAATGTTGCTTAAGGATTCCCTATTGCAGGGAATTCTGACAGTCTGCAGTAAGAAAGGAGAGGGGGATCCCACAAATCTTGTGGGGAATGTGCACAGTGTTTGGAATAAAACAAGTGACATCCTTCAAAACAGAGGTACTTTTGAGAAGTATGACAGAGCACCACATCTGTATCTGCACTACACTCTCTATACAGATTCCTTATCTTTTAAGACATTCAATAGAGGCAAAAAAAATCCCAAACCCAAAGAACGAGTGAACCTAAAAAAGGTGAAATTCATTGTATACAAGTCCGTTAAATTACAGAAATGCATAATAAGCCAAGATAAAGTGCTACAAAATGATTAATGATTTTTAAAAGGTCCATGGCATCCTTGTTTTATTTAGTACTGGTGACAATGGGGGTTAGTGCAATGGCACTGGCTGAACTGGAATTCACAATGTCTTCGTACTGGGGGGGTGGATCTAAATGTTGTTCAGTTTCGCTTCTTCTCACACTGATTTCCCCAGTGGCTTCCTCATAGGAAGGAGGAGGATCACAGTTTGAGAGCCTTGTGGATATTGAGTCTGACCGTGCATCCGAATAGCTCAGACCTCCTGGAGAGAGCCCACTGACTTCATACATTTCCTCCTGTGGGGAATGAACAATGCTGAGAGGCGGCGGGAGGGGCCCTCTGCCATCAGCACCATCGCCCAGCGCTCCGTGGGCTGCCCTGTGCACGTACACCGACTGCCTGCGCATTTTCTTTTTGAACAGGCATCTCCAGATGACAAAAATGACGATGAGGATAACAAAAAGGCCAATGATTAATGGAAATGCAAGGTAAAATGAATACCAGCTATGTCCTGTGTTACTTTCTCCCTGGAGTCCGTTTTTGTAGACTTTCCAGAACTCCTTCTAGAAGAGCAAGACACAACATGTCAGAAACTATAACACAGTTAATAAAAAACAAGCAATGTAAGCAAGCTGTTTGAAAGAATGAGGAGGAAAAACAAGGCATTTCAAATATTGATGATTAAAATAAGAACTGGCATGGACAAGCACACACAAACTTTCAATTTTTCTTCTCATGTGATTAGTGATACAAAAGGGATTTGGGTTTTTTTTGCAAACAAACTCCTCACCACTTTTAACATTCTTATATTTACACTCAATGTTTACAAACATGCAGCAGAGACAGGACTAAGCAATAATATACTCAGAAAAGAAAAAAACCCAACCACAAAACAAACTAAGAAAAAAATGTCACAAAAGCCCCTGCCTAATCAGCATGCACGTCACCCATCTGGTGGATCAGAATCTGTCAGCACCACTCAAGGTACAAGTTGAGGGTTGGTTTGTTTTAAAACTGCAATAATACAATAGTACAATTTGACATGGAAACACTAGCTCACAATGACAGACCATTTTGGCAAAGTACAACTATGCTGCACTGTCTTATCATAATTTAGACATGCACCACCCTCTGGCTCACATAGCAATCACTGTCAGCTTATTTTGAGTTGATCCAGATCCTCTGTTTACAATTAAAAATAGCTACATAACTATGAGACTATTACATGGGTTATTATATTCTAGAAACCTTGACATCAGAGCTACAGATAAATGGAACATAAAGTGAGAATATGAACAAGTGAAAACAAAGATGAAGGGGGACACCAATACTTGAAAGTCCGCTTTGCTGCATTAATATGAGCAAGTGGGAGCACAAAAACCATGTTACCATCAAATTTCTTCTGCAGTGAATTCTGTGAAGAAACAGCATAAAGGAAAAGCATACCCTGCCTCAAAGGAGTAGTCATCCTCACCTGTAATGTCTCTCCTACTACAAAACACTTCCACTGAGTTTTACAGTCATTATTTAGTACATTTTGGTATATTGTAGTATAATTAAAACCCCAAACCCCAAAAACTGTAATTAATGACACCTCTCCAGTCCATGCCAGAATCTCTGAACTCTAGTTTTCTTTAAAAATGCACAGACTTGACCCCCTCATCCTCCTGCCAGCATCACATTAATTTTAAATGACAGCACACATTTCATGCAACTATTTATAAAATAGTCACCAGGTAGAATTGAAATTGTAATTGCTCAGTTGCTCGTAAATGATGTATTTAGGTTGCACTTTGTGCACAGACAAATCAGATTCATCTTTTTTTTTTAGTTCAGGCCTACTGCCACATGGTAAGCATTAAACAGAAGATGCCACCAAACTGACCCCAGAGGCAGCTTGAGTCCAGAAGCAGCACAATCCCTCTAGCATGGAGGTCAAGCTTTCCCTGTGCAAAGGCAGGACCAGGACACCATGGGCAAAACACATACTATCAACACCTCTGGGTCAGAATTTACTCAGGTTCAGAGCAAGCCACGCACATGAAACAATTGACCCTCCTGTAAATTTTCTTTTCCAAAGATAAATTCAGTTGTTCTTATGTCTATATGCAAATTCAAAAACCAAAACAATTTCAACTCCTACATCAATCCAGGATCAGGCATTTTCCCTACATTTTAAGGCTTGACACCACAAGCAGGTTGCCACAATGCCCCTCTTTGATGTGAACCCAGGTCCAAATCATCTGAGTCGGGTGGCAATGGCTTCAAACAAAGCAAGAAAGACTGGAAAGATGGACTCCAAATACTTCTCGACAAGGGCCCTCCTTGACACGTGTTCCACAGTGAGCCCTAAACCAGCTGTTCTGAGTTTAGAGAAATGTATTTTCGGGGGAACTAACACTGAAAAATCCCATTAGCTGCACAACTGAGGGCTTTTGGGATCTCTGCATGATAAAACCTGGCAGAACCAAACACCTCACCCTCTCCCCACCAGACTACCAGGCAATTAAGAATACCTATTAATTTTGCATCTGGTTAGAACACAGCTAACTAGATTACTTAGTGGAATAAGTAACATATTGTTAACTAAAAAAAAGCAGAAAGGGATTAATTTGGATTATGAATTGCTGTTGCATGTACTGGAACCAAACTTCCCACATCACTGTTCTGTGGCCTCAATGGCAGCAAAGAAATAAAATTGTACAATTTTTGTTTTTAAGACCAAAGATTTACTCAAAGTCATTACATATACAATGCAAGGATATGTCATTTTAAAGACTCTCTGGAGGAGAAAAGTAGTTTTGATGAAAAAGAAGAAATCACACTTCTCCCCTAACAATCTGTGTTGCAGACTGCAGAGGAAATGCACCTTCTCCAATAGAAGGGCAGTAAGTAGAGACTGGTATTTGAATATTGTTTCCACATTACTTCTAGGTCAGATATATCTGCTGTAGAAAACGTCTCTATCTTCAGAAAGCAGAAACAGCATCTCTCTTTGGCCCTCTGCTACTTGGCAAAGCAGCAGAAAATCTGTTCTGTTCTCCCAGAGTGGCAGGCACTTAATGCAGAGCAGGATGTGTTGCTTTGGGGATGTTTGACTTGGTGATGTGACCAGACAGATGCATAAAGAGCTTAAAGTAAGAGTGTAAACTGCGTTAAGGATGAAAGCAGTTTAATGTCCTCTTTCATTTACATGCAAGGCAAAGAAAATTCAAGACAGTTTAAACACTCCCCACGCCCTGGTCAGAAATTACTTTAGGTCTAACACTATCTTACAGAGACAGAGGAATACAGTTCTGCACACAGGTGAAAAACACTAAGAAACACTTGCTTAGCATTAAAAAAGAAATAAAATCTTTAAATATTCTTCTTCATGGGAAAAGGAAAAAAACAACCAACCAAAAAAACCAACTCCACAAAACCCCACAAAAAATAACCTTGTTAGTCTAATAGATCCCGGGCTCCCAGCTTGCATTTTTTCAAGTCAGCTCTCCAAGAGAAGCACAAAGACTTTTAGATCCAGACTGCCACAACTGACAGGAACTGCAGGAAATTCATCCTTCAGGTCTGACTTGCACAGCTGCCAAGCTCTCCCTCTGCTCAGCCACCCCACAGCTACACTGCAGAGTAAAGGGATGGTACAGGAGGAGTACAAGACATCTGGTCAGAGTCAAATCCTGCCCAACAAAGCCACAGACAACTTAGATGACTTTACACCCTGTGAGGGTTTGTACACAATGCTGTTTGTAAAAAAACTACTGTTTGAAAAAGACCAAGAGGGGGAAGACTGAAAATTTACAAAGTATCTGTAAAATTCATACAGAAAGTTAGAGTAATTTATAAGCTGGTAAACTCACAGCACGAACATTCTTCCCACAATTGCTGGTCTCTTTAACTAACAACAGAAAAGACTTTCTGCTTGACAAAATTACTAACTTGTGATTTATGAAAAGGACACTTCAGTAATCAGTTATCCCTGAGTGCTGTAACACTAGGAATACCAGGTGTAAAAGCCTTATAAGGCTGAAAAACTTAAGCAGGCCACACAATCAGATAACTGCAATGGAAAAGACTTAGAAAACATCTAACATATATTCCTGCCAAAGGCTATTTTTCTGAACGTACCTTAGTGCTTTGGCAAATCCAGCTTGAAATAATGAAAAGGAATTCTCAAAGCCAGCCCAAAGACATCTACAGCAATATTTTCCAGAATTCTTTCCCTTTCATTTGTAATACTTCTCAGAACAGTCAGTATCAGTTAAGTCGACCTGAATCCTGAATCAAATCCACAAGGAAGTCAAGACTCACACCCTCTTGAGAATTTCAGGGAAGGCCTTTACTGCATTTGGCAGCATTGTCACCCTCTAATGATTCTTTGTCAATTGCCTGACTTGTATTAAAGGTGGACTGATAATAAGCCAGTCAAAAGACTGCTTGGTATTCACCAGGCAGAGGGGGAGAACAGAGCAATAAGGGGAAGTGAGTGCACCTGCTACACTCTTCCCTCCTGGTCTGCCCCCAATTTCAAGTAGTAGGAAAAGATTCACATCTTACGAGTATTTATCCAGCATCCATAATTACACACAAAGTCACAGTGGAAGTCTTACTCGATCATATAATTTTAGATCTGGTGCTGACAAGTTTTCAGTTGCTTACTAAGCATTTTTAGTAGTAGTTTGTTTGTTTTGATTGAATAAAGCAACAAAGAGAATTTTGCCAATTTTTACAATATTTAAAATTCACTGGAAATTTGCAACAGGAACGAAAATCTGTCACTTCCAGCTTTTAAAATCTTCATGCAGTTTAATTTTAAAAAAAAGAGGTAATGGAAATTAAATTAATATCAGTACCACAACCACACTAAGATACTTAGCACAGTAACCTTTGAATAATCTTTGAGCCTCCCAACAACCTCTGACACCTGACCAGTGACCACATGCAGTGCTGCCTGCAGGCCACAGGCACCACCAATAAACAGCTTTACAAGATCACACCTAGGGCTCACCTTATCTGTTAACTTCTCTCTGACAGTAATCATTAGAGACTGCTGAAAGAGTTCAAACACAAGCAGGCAGAGATACTCTCCCAGATTTCACATATTTGTACCTCAAGAAGTTCCATTAGCCAATGTTGATTCCTTTTAATTAATGGTTCCAGACTAATTTATCTTCCCTTCGTTTACATCACTGTTCTCTGAACCTATAAAAGCTTTTAGGATCTGAGACATCCTGTGGCAAGGCACTCCACAGCTCCATTAGCTATGGTGAGGAGAGACTTGTACTTGCTTTGAACTTGTACCTTTCCAGTTTCCTTTGAGGGCCTCTTAGCTCTGCTGTCAGAAGGATGGCAAGTGACTGACCTCAGCTCAGCTTTCATCTTACAGACATCATCACATATTCCCTGATTCAATTATTTTATGATCTATTGTTGGTATACAAGTCTTTCCTTATCTTTGATCAATTTTCACACTTCTCTGGTCCTTCCTCCCCTACTAATTTGTTTTAAATAGGGAGAGTTGTACACGCTCAAGGTGTGGGTAAACTCTTTATTTTGATCCCTGTTCCTTTATTTCAGATTCTTAGAACTCAGGGGTTTTTGTTTTGGCTTTGTTTGACTGCTCAGCATTAAATTGAAGTCTTCATGGATCAAAAATCTGATCTTGTTCCCAAATTCTGTTCAGAGCCAATAATATATTACAATGAATGTTCCCAATTCCTCCACATGCATTACATTTGTCAACACAGAATTTCATATTCTATTTTACCCACAAAGTCCTGCAAATTCTTCCCTGTTGGCTCTAGCCTAACATAGTATTTTTATCTTTATAACTAACTTTATAGTTTAAAATAATAATTCTGAATCTGTCAAAATCCCCAAGCCTGTCTTGGAAATATTGAACGGCATGTATGCACACTTGACATACACAATGCTAATTAAAAACTCATGCACCAAAAATAACTTGAGGGAACTGCTCGATATTCTTTTAATATTACAAATCTGCATGTTGCAGACCTGCCCAGAAGACTGCAGAAAAAAAAAGAAGCAATTGGACAAGATAAAAAATACAGAGATTAGACAAAAAGTTATCATGAGATAAATAAGCTACATCCCTATTTGAATTCCAGTCTATCTATACTATGAAAGCTTTGATCTGTGTTTCTCTGCATACACTATATCATGTTCCCAGTCTACTGCATCCATTCCCTTCCCCTGGGACACAGATGTTAAGTATTACTAAGTGGCTGTGTGGATGGATACTGCTGGGGGACAGTGCACTAAATAAAGCCCAAGTAAATGGGGCTGGTCAGGCACCACTGCACATTAGCAGAGCCTGGCCCATTAGCAACTGCCCACAGCAGAATACAGCAGCCACGGAAAAAGGATACAGTAGTGGAAATAGATAAAAGGTCACGACTTATTGGAAGATCCTTCAACACTTGTGGCAGAAAAAAAATGTAAAGGGTTCTATTTTACTACTTCCCAAATACCTCTGCAAGGGAAATGCTAATTACCATAGCATAAAATGTTCCTAAATGGGAGAAAGAAACTGAGAGACAACATGTTTAGGTTACATTTTCTCTAGTGACTGGAACAAAAAGCAGAAGTGATATTATGTTAGAAATTTATACAAGTTCTCTCATTGTACACATTATTTTTAATTACACAATGAGCTATCATTAGGAATAGTCACACCAAGTCAAGTTTGGGAGGTAAAAACACGTGTGTGCAGGTACTTCACAGCTTCAGAAAGAAGCAGCTTTGAAGAGACACCACATGTCCTACAACTTCATTTTAATAGATCAGAAAATTCTTATGCAAGCCTTATTCATCTCCCCAGCTCTGTGTGAGATACACATCAACAACAGCAAAAAGATGCCAAGAACTTAAAATGTCCAGTATGCCTCAATACACAGTTATTTTCTGACGCAGAGCTCAGCCACTGAAGAGTGGAGCCTGTGTAAAAGTCAGAAGAAATCTGCAAGGTTCCCTGTGCCACCCTGGCCACTAAATCACTGGCCTTGCCAGTACAATTTCCCTGTGCAAAAATCTAATCTAATGCAATGTTGGAAAACATACAAGCACTCAGCACACCCAGAAGTTTATTGTAAATACCCCACCCACCTTTACAAACACAGCAAAACATACCGTTTTTTCCTCATTTTCAAACGCTTCTCTTGCTTCTTCATAGCTACAGATTTCTTCTCTGCATTCATGTTCTATGTCACCTTGCTTTATTTCTTCCAGAAACGTGTTGGCTCTTGGGTATCTTTTTAACACAGAATTGGCTTTGTCCTCTGTTAAGAACACTGAATAAGAAGAGGAGAGTCAACAAAGGTCACGTCTAAAATAGACACCCAAAACCTCACACCAGAATTGCTCCAAGAAAATATGCCTTTGAGAAAAAGTTTTTTCAAAGTCTTCCCCTTTGATACGATAAAAGGCCCTTCCTAGTTTTGCTCACTGCAGTAAGTAGTTGGGCCTAAAATTTCAGGAGTTATTGCTAAAACGTCATAAATGCACAGACCTCAATTCAGCATCATAATCATGTGGGGTGGAACAAGAGTGAAGCTGGTGCCCAAGAAGAGTCCTTGGAAGAGACAGGCACATGCTCAGCTCAGGCTGACACAGAATAAACAAATCCTGCTTGTCAACATCCAAAATTATATTTGCAACTGCCTGGGGGCATCGCAGCCAGAATGCTCTGAAGTTTTTGATATAAATATTTATGACTATTACCCAGAGTCACAAACACCAGACAGCTGCATTTATCAATGCTTAAGTCTGTAAGTTTTCTTAAGCAACTTTGAAGCAGACTTGTTCCCTTCACTCCAGAACTCTCAACCATGAAATGGGCGTTCTTTTGAGGGTGTGGGGGGAAGTAGCCTCTTTCTACTTTTTTTGAACCATACAGAAAACCTCACCTTATTTGATGAAGCAAATGAAACAATCCTAAAAGGTAACCAATGTTCTGACACAGGTATTCTATTTGCTTCCCTCAGTTTGCTGCCCAAGGAAGAGAGCTGGAAGCCATCTCTTTTCTTCTGATGTTCCAGCTTTCCATCAAACTCTTTGACCCAATGATTTTTACATCTGCAGTAACTGGGAACACTTTGGAATCCATCAGCCTGAATTACCCAGGAGGTACATCTGCAGTGCATGATGCAGGAATTCTCCAGGTATTTCAGGTCAGGAAGCAGGAACATCAAGTCAGTGCTACACTGCTCTTGGGCTCTGAGTGCCAGCAAGAGGGGATAATGATTCAATGCACTGCCACACTAATGCATTTGTAGCACTTTCTTGGCCTACACAATCATTTGTGCATTGCTTCATTTGCAGCTAGTCTGAAGGGTTTTTATTTTTCCTTATATCATCTGATTTTTAATGTTATAAAAGGAGGGCAGCAAGGAAAACTGTTTTTGCTTTAGAAACATGTGGTGGTATTTGCCAGCACTGATTAGCATAATCAGGCATAACTAATCTCAACTTGTTTAGTGTCTGTGGTATACGACTGTAATGGATCTCTGTGGCCAGGCTACAGGGGTGGCTTCTTTGAGAAGCTGCTAGAAAACTACCCCGTTCCAGTGGAGAAGGAAGGGGAGAAGGTGCTCCAGGTGCCAGAGCTGAGATTCCCCTGGAGTCCATGGTGGAGGGGAGTGACAGAGCAGCTTTGGGGGCACCTGGCAATCCAGCCAGGGTCAGTGAGTCAGTCACAACTTGGTTACAAATCATTAGACAGTGATCTTCCTTTTGCAAAGGATTATATGAAGATGTGAAGCTTGAATTCCAAATCACCACTGACTCCTATGCTTTCAGCTGAATACTTTACACACATGCATGCATCACACAAATTACCCTGCTCATGAGGATGCTAGGGGTGCAGTGCATCCAGCTCTGCAACTGCACCTACTGCAAATTTGGTTTTCTTCAGCATCACAGGTGAGCACATGGACATCTCCTATTGTCTAAGTTCATTGACTAAGTAACATAGAAATTCATATTCAGAAATCTCTTCAAAAAGGAAAGACGAAAAGATGGCTTTTTTCCTACTTTCCACACAATTCCCCTCATTTCCCTCTAGGCCTGAATAATTTGGTTTCTTTCAGCCTCATGCCTCAGTGATCACCTCAAGGTGACAAGCTGAGCGATTCATCCAGATCAGGAATGCAGCACAGCCATGCCTGGGGATGGACTGCAAGTGCTTTTCCTACTTCCCCCAACTCCTTGTGGGCATTCCTGAAGGGAACAAGTGTCAGGCCAGACTCTCCTAAGAGTGCTCATATGTAGAGGCACTGAAGAGTAGATAATGCACTATAAATTAAGTTTCCCTTCCTCCAGCAGATAAAACTTAGGAAATTTCATTTCACGGCTGGAATCCATCCCCAAAAAGAGCAATGAGAGAAATTATGGCAGCTTTGTATCAGATGCAGAGGGAAAAGAAACACACGAAACTGCAGGTAGCTGAAAATACCCTGGTTTACAGATTCTGGCTCTCAGAAACAAGATACAAATACTTGTTTCTGCATGCACTTTCCAATTTCCAAGGAGAACAATGGTTTAAAAGCTGGTATGTTAAGAAATACTGCATTTGATACATATTGGTATGAGTTTTTAGGTAATACTTGAGTTTTCCAAAAGAAGATAATCATACATTTCTGAAATGCATTGATGCAGAAGTGCAAATTGTTAATTCAGTTCAAGAATAGTCAATACATGACTATCTAAACCCCCGAAGTTTTTATTTAACAATTCATATTCTGAAGGTCTGTTTTCTCTCACAATACAGTATACAAAATGCACATACTACAGAGACAAAAAAAGCCTGCTGAAAAAAATAAACTGCATCCCATATTAATTATTAATGTATCTGATAAATAACCATCTCTGGCTAGTCCAGACCAGGAATGTCTTTTGACCCTGCAAGGCTGGAAATAAAAATGAAGTCTATTAACTTGTTTGTTTGGATGTGACATTTTTAATGCTTTGCATAATCCTAGTGACTTCAAATCCTATTGAGAAGTCAATACAAAAGTATCAAGGAAATAAAAACCTACAAGTGAAATACAGGGATTTAATGAGAATCAGGCACTGCCTGATGAATCTTATAAAAAAAAGATAATGGAGCCATCTTGCAGAACACACTCTGACTTCTTAGTGTTCCAGTACCATAATCATGTAGATACTCAGCTATAGTTGGATAGGAGTGTGCAAAAAGCCCACTTGGGCTGGATGCCCACCTAGCTAAGCCACAGCATGGCTGAATTCACTCCACTCTAACTGTGGAGCTCAACATAATCAGGGAAGACTTGCATGTGGTAAGAATAAAGGAATAAAGCAAGATAAGTCACTTTTTCACTTTGTTAAGGAGATTAACTAGCAAATAAAAGATAAGAGAAAAGTCAAAATCATTATTTTGGCATTATATAAGACATAAATCATCCAAAGTCTCTTCTACTTCCCCAGTTTTTGTAGGATATAGATGAAGTTATACAACTACCAAATTTAATGCATTTGAATACATCATTTCTTCAGACATGCTTGTGCTCTGTATGTAACTGTAATAATTGGCTTTTACCAAGTTTTTATGTATCAGAAAGCTTCCAAATACTTAGTTTCACTTATTATTACTGAAGAGAACAATAGAGTCAGATCAATTTATTACACATTCTCTGGAAAGCCTGCCTGCTCTCCTAGTAGTGAATGGATACTCTAGCAAGATGAAGTTCAATCAAAACTGGAGCCAGGCACAGACACAAGAGGATAAATGTTTTGCAGCCTGCCAGCTGAAGCTGTCACAGGGAAAGGAAACAGGCTTTAGGGTCTGCAGTGACAGAGGGAACAGGGAGCAGCAGCATGGGAAAAGTATTCTGAGACACTGAAGTGCTGCTGAAGCAAAGCCCGGGGCAGCCTGGACACCAAAACCAGCTCTATTGAGACCATTATTGAGCTTCCTTTTTTGACTCCTTACCAACATCTAAGCAGACTAAAATCACTACTAAATAGTAAAAATAAACATTTTAGCTCTAAATCTGTAGCTGCTGCTGCTATTAAATCTTTCTGTAGGTCATCTTAATAAATCCATTTGATTTGAGTAGGGCTGGAAGGAGAAAAATTATTTGTGCTTTTATTTATAAAGTTTAAAAAGTGACTTCCGCGCTGAGAATGGGGAGTTACAGAGACAAGCTTAAAAACAGTTAAAATTAGACAAGGCTGAAAATTCAGCTCTGTGATCTTCATTCTGCAGCCAGCTTTCAAAGGGCCACAGTAGTCTGTGATGATTTTTATGGTCTGCAAATAATATCTCTGTCAGAACAGTGGCATGACTCCAGTTCAGCTCAGCGTGGGCAAAGATCTGCATCATCTGTAACATCAAAGCCAGTTCAATGTCAGAGGGCATCTTTTGTGCAAAGAGACTGGGATTATGAGCAGAAGATAGTTTTGGGGTGTGTTACTGTCCACAGGAAATAATAGAGAATGCACACTCATCAGTGGGTTAAACTTACCACTATCCATGGTGATTGCTGTCAAGGCAAAGAACTTGCAAATATCAAATCTGTAAACAAAAGAGGAAATATCCTGATGAGTTTGCAAACTGTAATCAACTAGGACAAGTTTCTCTTGATTCCCAAATACTGCTACAAATACATCAGTATTTGAAACTCCATGATCAAAATTAATTGCTCTTTTGAGTTGTACCAGTACTGCATGCAGGCTGATTTCAGTAGTGTAGGAATGCTATCCAAGAAAAAGATAACCTTTGAAATGGTGAATGCTTTAACATTTTTCAAGGCTTTTCAAATTCAGAATATCAAAAGTGTTAATATGAAATAAGAGGGTGTGTATAATTTCAAACAAAATGCGACCTGTTTTGCCTAAATGAATTTTAAAGGTATTACATTCTCCACTGTAATTACTTATACCTTAACTAAGACTTAAATTCACTCTGCAGAGATCATCAAGTCAACTCATTATCTTTAGTCTATAGATCAGATTTTTTGTCATCAGAGTGAACACATGGAAATTCATTCAGAGTCAGGTACTGATTAAAACAGGATGCCTGCATAGAGTTCAAGGGCAGAACAAGACCTGCGATTTGGCAAAGGAACTTGCACTACATGAGAGGATCCAACCTGCCCTACAAGAACTTTCATGTACTTTGTACCTCATCTTGGAAAGAGAACAGACAGGAGATGCTCTCAGTTGAGAAAGTGCCTGAAGCTCATCGCACCCACCAGGCAGAGAGCCAGTAAGATCTGCATCTGGAGGAAGCAAGAGTAGTGCAGCTCCTCAGAGTCTTTTTTGGTATGGGAAAAGTCAGGAAAATAAAATTGTTCAGCAAAGTAAGAGAAAGGGGCAACTGCCTAACCAAGTTAGTAGAATACCACGAGGCTAAAGGGTTTTTATTAATAAATTACCTACTCCTAAGGGTTAGCACCAGTCTTTAAAAGAGGCCAGGTTACAAATCAACATATCACACCACCCAGATGTCCTCACTTTCCATAAATCCAAACCTTCATAAGCAAACCTGTCTGTAAAAAAGGTTGGCCACAGCTGTTGTAATAAACAAAGAGGGAAAGTTAATGTTTCCAGCCTGTACTTGCAGCGCTGAGGTGAACGGTGCTCCATGAAGACGTCCCAGCCTGCTAACAAAACTGAAGTAGTGGCACTACAAGGTGTGGAATCAAAGGAGCAAACTGATTTTAAAGCAAGTTCATAAAATCTTTGTACAGGCAAATAAATGTAAATAAAGAGCAGACATTAAGGCACTCTGAAATCTTACCACCATAGTGCTTAGCATGTTGTTACTAAGTATTGTAGGTTGGAAGAAGCAGAGGGCTTAATATTTTTTTTCAGAACATATATAAAACCTCTTTTAATAGCCAGAATTTTTCTTAGCAGACTACTCTGTGCCAAAACAAATTACCTTTGCCCTTTGCTTCTTGAATAAAAAATAAAATTAGTGTCATTTAATGATTAGTCACATTCTCACAACCCAAATATCTGTGATGAAGAAATGGCTTGCTACTTATTAAAATAAACAGGTCATGAAAGGTTTGGGTAGTGGTCTAACTATTTTCTTCACCCATTACATTATTATTTTCTTTAGCCATTTATTACCCACCAGTTCCAGACAGCTGGTTTAGCAACAGCCCCCCAAATAAAAACACATCAGTAGAAGAGGCAGCAGCCAGGAGTGCTCCCTTGCTCTGTCAAGTGGCAGCAATGCAGTGAATTAAACATACCTTTCCTATGCTTCCCCTCTGGAATGCAGTCATTTTTTTGTAATCAATTTCAGTTAGTCTTTAATGTGTCACCCTTTTAACAAAACTTGAGCGTGGATTTCTACAACATTCAAAATAAAAAAAAAAAACAAGACAGAACACAAGCTTCCACACCCATGAGTCACAACCCCTCTGATGGCTCTGCCTACTTGGAACTGCGTTGGGGAAAAGGGGACTTTGTGCCTCCCCCCTGCTATGGGATGTTTTCCACCAGGAACAGGGCAAGTCACTGCCTCTGCCTTGGCACCTGGTACTTGGCATATCATGTTCTCTGGGAATGAACACCAGAACACTGACACACAGGTTGGGAAACTGGGGAAAACACAGAAGAAAAAAGAAAACAGAGAAGGTAGAATATAATTTAATTTGTTCAAAGGAAATTGTATTAGGGGCTAGTGACAAAATAAAGAGTTGCTGAAGTGGCTGCAGAACACAAATTAAGTTTCACTTTACCTCCTTCATTACAGAAGGAAATTAAGCCCTTCTCCAGGAAATATCAAATACAGCTTTTCAGTCAGTGGCTGTAGTGCAGAAACTTCCCTTCATCAATCCACATTACATTTTCACAGCAGTTACAAGTATTCAGAGCTCCCTGGAACTAATTATGCCCATTCTCCAACAAATGTGTTTTTTCTATGCTCTCCTGATTTTCCTCTCAAACTTCTTCATTTCCAAGCTCACGCAAATCACAACTTTACCCTCTATTAACAGTCCCTTCCCACAAAGGGAAGGAGTTCAATTATACTTTAGTCCTCTACTCTGACACTCTTGGTTCAAACTGACTAAATAGCTCAGAGGTGGCTTGGAAGACGGGATTGAACAAAGACAAGTACAAAAATATTTTTTACCATCATAAGCCAGCTAATAAAGCAGAAGAGGGCTGGTCATACCACAGGAACATCCTGACTTACTACTGACTCATTTATTCCTCTGTCCAACTCTTTAGTTTCCTGCTATTAAGTTTTCACAAACCTTACTGAAACACCAAAATTTGTTGTTTCATGAATCCCTCTTCTATCCATCTTCTATAAGGTTATACATAACTTTAGATACATGACAATGCCATGCACAGCTGTATAACTCTATACCCATGCTGAGTGTCCAATTCTGAGTTAATGGCAGCTGATCCAACCAACACATGACCTTTCCTGACTGCCTGCTTGGCTGTCAGTAGAATGCTTAAAAAACACAACAAAAAACAATGAACCACACACTTCTAGTAAGAATTACAATGACTCAGTGGGAAACACTGAGTTCTAAAGCCTGTGAGAGAGCCCAGGAGACTCACCAACACCACCCCTGCTATTTACCAGCAGTACCCTGCTCACCACCAACAGGCTGCAGCCTCTTACCAAGGAGAAAGTTATATTGCATGAAAGAGGAACTTATACTGAAATAACAAACCAACCTGTACATTTCTTCCCACAACTAACCTAAATATTCTTTTTCTCAATTCTGCAAGTACCCAAATCTTGCATACAGTATTTATAAGCATAAAGCATAGATTATTTGTATACATATTTCCAAAAGAGGTAATCATACTCTAGTAGTGGCAATCTCTCAAATTGGAAAGATAAATAATTTCAGCATTAAAAGCTGCTGTCTTAAGAGAGTGTTTTTGCAGGGTTTTGTTGCATTTATTAGGATAACCACCTTTGGCTGGCAGGCACACACCTCTTCTGGGTACATTTCCTGACTTCAAGCTTAATGGCCACTTGAGTGCAGCACGTACCATTGAAGGACAGAGGATCTGACTGAGGGCACACAAACTGCCTGCACTGTTCTCCCTCACTGTCATGTGTTCCAAGGATACAGAACATCGAGAACAAGGGGAGTCCTTAGGGGAAGGGAGTAGAAAGGGAAGGGAAAGTAAGGCTAATGTAAAGCAGCAGTATTTTTCCTTGCCTAGTTTCTCACCTGCTGAGTTAAAAAGGACTTAAAATACTGCAAGGCCCCCCGCTCCTCTCCCAGCTGGGGACAGATGCGCATGACAGCGTCCAGGTAGGGAAGGGGGAAGTGGCTTTTTTTCCATTCTGCAACAGAACTCTGACAAGTGGTAAAGCTGTTAACTTTAGTTTTATAATCTGTACAATTCATGAAGCCCAAGAGCAATATAATTTCTTAAAGTTATCAATATTTAAGTTCTTCTGGGGCTTTTTATGAAAGCAGGTCCATTCCAGGGACACTGTTAACTAAAACATCAGTAGGCATTCAGTCTAAGAATAAACACCCCTGTTCTAGCTCCTCAGTCCCAAACCAGCTGCAATGCAACAACTGGGGGGACGTTTGCTTAGAAGAAATATTAAAACATTATCAATCTGACTTCCTGTGTAGCTATTTAATTATCTGACAGCCATTTATACAGAACGTATTAAGTGCCTACCGAAAAATCCCACCCCCACGTGTCTTTCACATGCTTGGAAAGAGTACAATTTCATTTACTGTTATCTGCTTCCAAAGAGCTTTCTCCCCAGGAAGAGCATACCAAAGAATTTACATTCATTCAATCCTGGAAAAATAGATTGATTTTTCTCTGAACAGGAATTCCATAGGATATGGGAGAACCCTCTATTTATTAAGTTCAGTTTGCTTGCAAAAGCAAGGTTTTCCAGGGAATTTGGTGAGACTAGAGAGGGAGGGAACACTTTGGAAACTACTCTGTCAGATGAGGATGCAGAAGATTTATCCCACCTCAGACTACACGGGACAAGAATAAAACAGAGATCTGAAAAACCTTCTGCTTTGTATATGCTATTTGATCACAGCATTATAAAACATCATCATTAATTTAAGCATCCAAAACCACAGACCAGATCACTAAGAGGAACCTGTACTTAGCAGACTGCCACTGCACCCTAAACCCAGTGAAACAGATCATTACTCACAGGATGAGCATGCACAGGGCACACCACCACCCTGTCAGCAGAGAGAAGGAAGCTCCTCAGGACTGCAGCTGGACAGAACTGCAGCTGGAGAGACTGAGTCTGAGCTTCTGCCTCAACTTCATTACCCCTTCTTCACTCAGTGTTTTTTATTCTGTTTAAGCTGTGGCAATATTCTGGCTGGTTATTTTCTCGATACTTCCAGAGGTTCAAAGGGGGAATTGCTATAAGCTATCTCTTCCTTCCCCTCCCTTTAAAAGCCAGACAAGAACATTCTCCTGATAGATCTTGGTGAGCAGGACATTTGGCAGAAGTAACAGAACTCTTGACAGAGAGGGAGAATTTTGGTGGACTGCATTGTTTTAAAACTCCTGGGGACCACGTGGGGCAGTTTCTGGGAGGCATAATTGAACACTTACATAACCATCTGTGTGGAAACCAGAATTCCACAAATCCTCAAGAGACCATGCCTTTCCGAGCAGCCTGTAGAGTAGAATTTCAGACACCTCACTCTTCTGTAACCTACTGTCAGAAGACATTGCTTTAGGTTATAGAATTTCCTATGCCTTAGGAATTCAAAACTAGAGCATTTAACTTGATAATCCATTAAAATGCTGATATAACAATAACCAATTCCTCTCCTTTTTCAAGTGAGAATGAGGAACAATTAAATAAAGCTTTCACAGTAGGATGCGTTTTTATCCTGATTTTGTTTGGAAACAAAACTGATGCTATGTCACTTATCTAGTCCACATTCTGTTCTTCTGCCAGTACCTTTTAACTAAACCTGACACTGAGATTTCTTCTGTGCTCCCACACATTTTCTATGAAAATCAATGACCAAGAAGAACAGAGAAAACCCATTAATGCTCTCAGTGAAGATGGGTTTACCAATTGCAGCAGTTATCTCAGCAGTCACGGTGCTTTTGGCAGCAGAAAGTGGGCAGTCAGGAAGCAAACGTGTTCAGGACCAGGCACAGCTCCACAGCCCTTGGCAAGGGGCAACTCAAGTAGGTTAAAGAGAGGAGAACAGGCAAAGAGTGCTGCCAGCATGTGAGATGTCAGAATATTGTGATTTGGGGTAGCAGCTGGATAACAAGGATGAGCACATTAGGGAATGGAGGGGAAGTCAGATTAATAGTGCAAAAGGTGAAAAGGTAACAGAGACAGGAACACAGCTTCACTACAGATCTGGTGCTCCCTTACCTAATTAGTGTTTGGGTGCCAGCTGACAAATCTAACTTATCAGCCACTTGGATATCATCTGTTCTAACTTAGGCTTGAATAGCTGGACTCCATCTGAAGCAATTACAGTGGCCATGAATAATAACCTCTAAGTGCATAATAATGATCTCTATCGTGACTCCACTCACATTAGCTAGGAATGCAGAGCACTAGGAGTGCACCTGAAGAGCTGAACAGTTGGTGCTGAGGACACTACACAGGTCAAGAATTCTACTTTGGGGTAGCTCTAATTTGCTTTCATGAGCTGAGTGCTGTCTGGCAGTGGGACTGCAGCTCTTGGAGTTTATCTTCTCATTTACTTTCATTCAAAAATATCTCAGTCTTGAGTGTTTTAAAATCTTTCTGCAATGCAAACCAAAGCACAGTAAGCAGTGACAATTGGAAGATTCCTAATCCAAACCAAAGTGCTACTGCAGATACACCCAACGTGCACTGTATGACCACACTCACAGCAGTAACTAGATGAGGAAGGAACCTCCATAAAAATTTCTCAGTAAAGAGCCAAAGGTTGTTATGGGGTTATACTGAATGTCTGGGAAAAACTTTCTGTGAGGCTACAAAATTACTCTGAAAAATAAGTTGACAAAGAACAAAGGTAATGTGAGGCTCTCCATCAAACTAAAGAACAAATGAAACAATAAAACCTCTCAAAAACAAAAAATCTCACCAAAGAGATTTCTGAAGCAGCCTATGTGCTTGTCTTTTGTCTTCAAAAATTATGTTATTGAAGTGGAAATTATATCCTGCTAATACGCAGGACACCACAGGGCCCAGTCTAAGGCTAAAACCTGAAATACTGGAGTAGTTTCTCAGAAACACCAGAAAAATAGACACACAGAGACAGCTAATCCAGGGACTATGAGACAACCTAGCCAGCCCTCACCTCCCCAAACAAAAAAAGCACATTCTTTCCACACACCCCTGAGGAGTGGAAACTTGCAATTACAGATTACAAAATTAACATCCAGTTTATGATCACCATTACTTATACTTTCAATAACTTCCCCTCCAAAATGTTACCAGCTTCTAAAATCATAAAGTAACAGACAAAGTCAATACATAGTAAGCCAGAGAAAGTACATGATCCCTTTGCTACACATTTACAGGTGGTTGAAGTGTTATGTAATGTATTGATAAAATCCTATGTTATACTAATAAAGTGACAGCTGCTTATTGAATATCTATCATGTATTTTTTAAATTTATAGTAGGATAAAACAATCAATGGACTTGCTAGCATTTTTAAAGAAAAAAACCCACATGAACTGTATCAGAATACTGCAGAATGCTTTCACTCACAGCCTCTAAATTAGAAGCTTTGAACGTGCACTTATTTTCCTCCCCTATTCTGTCCCTGTTTTCATACAAAAGAAACATTTGCATCTGTTCTCTAAATTACAAACAAGCCAGCTTTGATTCTGTAGTTCAGACCATCTCCTGGTGCTTTACAGACAACAAACTGAGGAACAGTCAGCAGCTCCCAGCTTCAGCTGAAAACTGCATTGTATATGGATGAAAAATTACATGTTGCTATTTTTTTGGAAAGAAGGAAAATATCATTTGTGTTTAAATCATTACTGCAGAACAAACCTCTCAGTTCAGAGAAGGCAGACATTCAGCTGATCTAACTGCAACACACTGCAGCCAACCATTACTGCTCCCAACATGAGAAACTGGAGGGTACCCACTGGCCTCAGCTGACACGGATGTAAATCAGCCAAAGGACCTGAAATTTCACACAGTGTATCATTCACGGAACTTGCTGCCATATGATGTTGTTTAGGACAAAAGTAGAAATAGATTAAAACAACTAAAGAGGAAATCAATAAATGAGGGTGAGATTTGGTGATTACTATAACACAATTCTCCAGATGTAGCTTTTATTGGTATCTACCTGGCTGTGAAAGGAGAGGAGTCCAGTGCCCAGTATGAAATGGGTAACTATATCCAGTTCCTCTCCAAAGTGGTTTAAAACTGGATTAGGACCAAGGGAGTAAATATCAGCACATAATACCATGACACAACCAGAAATTGAGTTGCTAGATGGCATGTGGTCTCTTTAAAGATCCTACTCACTACCTACAATCTCTCTTTTTCATTATCTCTGGTCTCCCAAATCAACACATCAAGGCTTTCAAAGTAGAAAGTAAAGCAGCGCTTTCTGCCTTTTAAAAGCATATGTGGGTTAGGTAGGGAAAGAAAAAAAAAGTAAAGAGTACTACCTTTATTTTAGATTATACCTCTAGACATGAGAGAGAAGGGCCAAGGAACAGTCTCTGGGCACAGTCCATTCACAAAAAAATGTTATTTCATTACAGGTACAGTGTTTGTCTGCTCAGAAAAGGTCACAAGATCAAAGCTAACGCTGTACCATTTATCCTGCTCTGAAACTCTTACAGATACTTTCTTCCCCAACACAACTTATAAAGCAAAACCATAACCCAAGTGTCACAAATAATACCTTTACAGATTTTCCAATAACACAAACTGGCTGTACAAGAGTCAGCCTCCAACTCTATTAATCTATATCCAATATTCGAGTCTGGTCTGTTCACAGAAAAAGAGATTACATTTGAAAAAGGTTTTTTTGGAATTATTACAATATTGTGAAAGGCAAGCAGCAACAGCTACTTTTAAAAATCCAACTACCTCCAAACTACCAGTATTTTTCAAGTAGCTATTAAGAAACCCCAGAAAGATTCTAGATCTCAGAATGTGCATTTTTGCAGTAAAAAGGAAGCTGGATAATTTCACATTGGCATCTTTATTTTGTGTGCAATAATTTTATAGCAAACATAAGATTACTACTTAATAAAATTTATTTTGTTTTTCTGGGATGAGGAAACATTCTGCCCCATACAGAAACTGCATTTAGCACTTGTTTGGTAGGCCAATGTCTAACACCCCATTTAATTTAGAAAAATTAACCCCAAACCAATAGAAAGTAATTCCTTTGTGAAGTGCTAAACTAAGCTAGAGAAATGTGCAAACAAAGCCTTCTCTTCCAAGCATTTACGCACCATCAGCATGCTTTAATATAAATTTCCACCCTGCCTGTCCTCCCCTGAAGCAATGCATATATGACAACATTTCAGAGCATGTTTTAATGGGATTTTCCAGTCAACCAAAAATCAAATTGTAGAGAAGTTATGAAAGAGTCATAAACACATATTTCATCTTATTGAATTATATGGTAACTAGGCAAAAGATAATGAGGCACAACTCCTTTAGAGATTTTATTAAGTTTTCTGTCACACTGGGGAATTGCATAGAGAGCATACAGAAATTTGTACACCACCAGAATCCACAGAGCAGCTGCAGTAAAAGGGAAGGGTAAAGAGCCCTACAAATGAGGGGGAAAAAAAGTAAATTTTAAATACTAAAAACTCTTACTTCCCTCTCTCAACACCCATATTTCTCACATAACTTCACCTGAATTTCTAAACACATGAAGATGCACACATTATTTTACTGCATTGCACTTATTCTTTTTCTGAGTAGGATTTGAACAAACCTACCCACAAAGCTCATTTACACATTTAGGGTATAGCAAAACATGTTTTGACTTTGGCCTTGAAGAGAAGTCAAGGAATTTCTGCTCCTTTCCTGCCACTGCCACCCACCCTTTACTGGGGATCAGCCCCCTGATGTGACTGATGCAGTTCTGTGCTCTGCACCTCAGCTTTGTCCCTCTCCCACTGACCTCCCTCTCCTCTCTGCCACTCTGCTCCCCAGGACAGCCACAGAAAGGAAATGTCAAGTTTCCAGACTGTATCTGCCACCAAAGTCAACCCCTCAGGGAGCTAATTTTGCATCCCTTGTGACCTGTAGTCCAACAATTTTACTCATGGTCCCTTCCAATCAACTACTACGGAACAGTAGAAAACCTTACATTCGTGGCAGTTTTCCTAAAGGAAGCACACTGATCTAGAAGATGGAGGCATTCTGAACATCGTAACTGGAGAAAACACTGGAAGATGAACTAACATCTAATTCAGGCTGTCATTTATGAGGAAATAAAGATCACAGTGAAGCTCTAAGTCCCAGCTGATCAATCACACAGCACAAATCCATACCTACCAGTATAAAGTCATACTTATAAACTCTTTTTTTTTGCACTTTCCAGCACTGTAAAAACACTAGAGCAGCTCCCAAAACTAAAACAATAATTCTACTGTTGCTGTTCTACTGCTTATGAACTGAGGCAGTACAACACCCATTCTGCCTGAGTAGGAAGCACAAAAATGCATGTAACTAAAACAATTCAGAGGATGTTCATATTGAAGTTCCTAAAACTCGCATGCCAAACTGATGTCTCAAATTTGTGTGTGCAATTAACTGTATTTGAAGATGTAATTTACTTTGTCAAAAGCAAACACAGAATAAAGTTAGCTCTTGTAAACTTCATTCATAACTGACAGATCCTCTACAGAATCTAACATCTCAACATTTTGTTCTTAGAAGATTTTCTAGGATGTTCCCCTATTCCCCCACAAAGTTGAACACCTACTCCAGGATATAGAAAATGTGGAGGAGTCTTCTAATGCAAAAAATACACCACTGATATTCTTAGGGCTGGTAACTCATTCACATATGTAATACACTGCAGAAGTCATTGGAGAGATCCTAGATATGCTGTCCATCAGCAGGTGCATCTCCACCTTGTGTATTTCTGGTGCTGATCACTTCACCCATACAAACAGTTTCACAGAACCATAGAGCAGCCAAGGAATGTCAAAAGATTGTCTGGTCCAACCTTTTGTGTGGAAGCCAGCCCTGATGAGGTTATCTAGCAAATTTTTGCAATTGCAAAAACAACCCCTCTAGTTATGGGGATTTCCTCATGTTCTTGGGGAGGTTGCTCCAGTGAATGATTGATCTCACTGTAAAAAATTTCTTTCTTACATTGAGATGAAAACTTTGATCAACTGTTTGCCAAGAGTTCCTAACAAACAGCCACAGTGCTTTGATACTTCCGTTTTTGAGAACTGCAGATCTGATGAGCTTGTAGTTGGGCCCTTCTTTACAGTTCACCTTAAGCGGCCTTTCCAAAAAAGACGAGTTTGTTCACCTTCTCACTTTCTTGCTTGTTTTAAAATAAAACAGATCAGATCCCTGCTGCAGTTGACTGCAGAACACCAGGGAAGCAGTCAAAATGCAAAACCCAGCAAGGGTGGAGTGGAAAAGGAAGAACTCCTGTTTTCAGGCAGTGGGAGAAGCTTAGATCAGTTAAGCCGCTTACGCAGCCGCACACTCAGTAGGCCATGCCTTTATTTCGCTGCTGCTCACAGCTCTGACAACCAACAGTAGCAAACAGCAAATAGGACAGTGAGTCCATTCCATTTCTGATACTCAGAAGTGCTCAGCAGTACTGAAATAGAGTATCACAGACCCTGCTCATTTCAGCTGCCATGGGAGAAATCTATAGGAAAACCAGCGGGAGATTTAACTAATTCTGACACTGAAACCTCATTTAACCCTTCCCCATTCCCCACAGCCATGAGAATGGAGACTAGGGACAGAAAGACAAACAGAAAGTTGTTTCTCCTCCCAGGTTTATTTAGTAAATAGTTTGAAGAGTTACAGTCTGCAAATAAAAGCTGAAGAATACACACATGGTCAGTAAACGACTCACTGATAAACCCAGAGAAACAGCCAGGTGCAAAAGTTCACGATGTCTGATGAAGCCACCATTTATGAATTTTCCTGCTAGGATTCCTGCAGGAAACTGCCTTCATACCAGTGAGCTAACAAATTCACACCTTCTGAGTCATTCTTCAATGCCAAGTAGGAAACATTTACAAATAGAGCTGATTATAATAAATATTACAGTTTAGACAGTTATGTTAAACGGTTAATTTAGTGATTGGGATCTTAATGAAGAATTGCTGTAAAGTGAATTTTGAAACTGGTCCATCCATTGTTATACTACAGGAAAACAAAGAGCTCAGCAAAACAGGAATATCCAGAATTACCACAATTCTTGTTGTAAACAAACAAACAAAAAAACTCACCCACCCTGAAGTTCTGGCAAATATAGATTTTCTGCAGTTTCAGATGACAAAATGAATACTTCACTGGGATTAAGTTTTATGTATGACAAATTACTGCCATCCTACACTTCATATGGTGTCTCTGGATTGTAGCATCACTTAATTTGACCCCTCTTGGAGTAATCATATTCGTACAGACTGACCTGACTCAAACACTTCAAATGAACCACTCAATTGAGTAGGTAAAATGCACAATGAAATGTGTAAAATGCAAGGGATCTCAAAGATCTTTCAAGATGCAACTGCAGGTTAGTATGTCTCTCCCTCATGCAAAGATATCTATGGTGAAAAAGTAATTACTTACACAAAGCAGCATTCCTGGTTTGAAAATGGGCAACACTTCTTGCGCTACTACAGTGTGCATGTCTCAGCCCTGGATGCTAACTCCAGTATACTGGGCTGTGCAAATGTATTTCTTGTCTGATTTTATAAATGTAGTTCTGAATAGATGCCTTTTATTCAAAGTTATTTTGCATTGTGATTACGTATTATTAAAAATAAGCAACAGCCTGAAATAGGCACAAAAGAGCTCTCAACACGTGTTTTCTTACCAAGCCAAAATCCATGGTGTGATTTTAGGTGGTTAGCCTGGAATTTCTTTAACTGTCAGTATGAAGACAGGCTTTCCTTTTGAAATTTAGCTGTTCTAATAATAGTATTCAGAAACCTTGATTAAAACACCGATTACTTGATAATCGGCACCATCAAAAATGTCAGCAAGAAAATAATGGGTTAAGTGTATTTCAAACCTCATAAATGTGTCTCAAATTTTACTTAACAAGAATCAGTAAGACAAGCAAAGGAAAACAAGGAAAGGTCTGGGTATGGTCAGATTAGATTTTAAAAGGTCAAATAGTTACCAACATCTGAACTCAGCTGGCAAGAGAACAGACAAGACATGAGGTCATTCAGGCCACTCCTCTGCCAGCTCTGTAGGGTTCTCTACTGCACACTGCAAGTGCTTTTGTTTATGATGTGGAAGAGGACAGGAAGCAATGGCGGGGGCAAGAAAGTAGATTGCCTTTGGAGGCTGAAGTAAAACAACCATTAAAGAAACACCAGCCAGAGCAGACAGCATCCTGGAAACACAGCTGAGGGGAATTCATGAAAAAGCAACATGAAAATGAGCAACAAAATTCAGGACTGAGTTGACAAACTGAAAGCAAAAGGTCTTAATAGGATGGTGCAAAAAAGTTAGAATTATGAATCTGGTGTCATTTGTTGAGTAAATGGGAAGAAATGACACATATAAGATTTACTGGAATAATGGAAGAGGGAAGCAGAGGGACAAAATGGGTTAGTTTTTCCCCAGTACTCATACCTGGGGTAAGTGCTACCAACCACATCTCTTGTTCCCTGCCTGTCCAGCTGTTTCTAAGAGCCAGGTAAGAGCCAAAAGTAAGTCAGATAAGTCTTTGTTTTCAACTCGATTGATCCTGTGATCTGCCTCACTAAAAGACTATGGAAATGGTTACACTATCACAAGTGAGGGAGGTCACAGAGGCAGGCAGAACAAAATGATGGACAAAGGATCACAGGAAAAGGAAGCTGTTTAAAATGACAGAGCAAACAAAAACGGTTCACACGCTGTAGTCTAAAGTAAGTTAGCACTGTCCTGAAGTATATTTTATCCTGCTTTTGCCACAGAATTTATTCATGACTCTACATAAATTACCTAAAAATGATGTTCCAATGTGGACACCAACTACATACTTTAGGGATGCATCTCCCAAAATCTGACTACTTGATATGCAAAAGCAGAATAGGTTTAGAACAGACATTCAATTTATTTGCACTTGTGCACTTAACATAGATCAGGACTACTGAACTCAATACCCGGAAAAAAATCAGATCCTACCTGGACCAGATTTGGTCTCCACAGTTTTATCTTTCACTCTTCATGTGGAATAGGAGGATGATTTCCTTGTCTTAGGAGAGTTTTGTGAATTAAGAGGGGAATTAGTTGAGTACTGAGATACTAAGGTGATAAGCACAACAGAAGATACAAGGCAATTTGTAATCCCATAGTCAAAACAGAATTTGATGCAGATTTGAGTCACACCAAGAAAATGTCTCGACATCACACAACTAAAGTAAGGAGGATGAGACCAAAATACCTCATCTCTTTAATACACTGAGTACAACACGATTTTTTAAGCAAGAAACAATATGTTATTACTTAATAGAAAACTGCAGTTCGATCTAGATGTATGAAGAGACTGAATTAAAGGTAACTTCAAAACTTCAGTTCTCCATTTGTGTTTCTGGAAATGACACTATTAATACAGTTACTCTGTGTGTAACTATCCACTTTTCTTAAAAGAAAACTGCAATCACCAAGTTATAATCTCAACACCTGCATGTATTACAACCAGATGCAATGCTTTGCTGTTTTGAGTACACTAGTTGGACACAAATTTCTGGATGAACTTGTGTGAGAAAAGGATAATCCAAGTTTCACCCAGGGATTTCCTCATATTTGCTAGTTCCAAGAATACAGAGTTACTCAGAATGCCAGGTTCTTGCCTAATCTGTTCTGGAAAATAAAGTTTTATAGTCTGAAAGATGTTGAAGTGAGATGGCTGAAACTGAACAGGTAAGTAAAAATCTCACTCCTGTTTCCATGCAGTACTCTCACACACAAGTTCCCTGTCCTCTCCTCTCTGTATTCCAATCTCACTCCCCTGATTCAGCAAGAACTACTCTTGCAATCTCAGTCACCTTTACTGGGTAAGTCTCCTCACACTGTTCATCACCTCTTGCACTTGTAAACCTCCCCCACACTGCTTTATCAATGGCACTCCCTCTGTTCAACACAAGGGCCAGAATGTTCAACCTCCCAGTTGCACAATCCCTTTACACAGGTGTGTGTCTGTGTGCATAATATACACGTGCACATTAAAAAACAAGGTTTCTACACACATACCTACTCATTTATGTACAACTAAAAAAACTCTTTCCCTCCAAACCACGTTTTTTGAGCCAGTATAAGCATCCCTACGGCAGTGCAGGGAAACAGACATGATTACTAACTAGGTTAATCAGAAAAAGTGTTTAAAAGGTCAGTCTGAGTCTGCGGGTAGTGCTCCATGCCACTGTCCCCCCTCCCTCGCAGTATTAACAATGGTGCCAGCACGGGAAGATGGTACAGGAGGTGGTAATGAGCAGGAAAAGTACAACTAGGGTTTTTTTCAGTGACAGTCAGTAGTAATAATGAATTTAAGGTCTTGATTTTAATTGAGAACACCAACATCTGCACAACTGTCCCTCTTCTCATCACGAACTTTTCTATGAAAACTTGAAATTCTTTCAAGTGTTTTCATGTGCTTGTAGTCTTCTTCCTTTTACTCACTGGCTCCATTCCTCTACGTTTTGTTCCCAACAAGCCCAATCACTGCCTGCCCTCTCACTCCTCAACCAATGCAACACTCAATCCCAGCCTCAACTGTGGAAACACTGAGGCTCACTCTGCCCCTCCCCTTCCCTGTGGATGTGGATGAACTGTTCCCTTGCCAGCACCAGGCCTAGGAAAAGTCGCCCAGAGCCCGGGAGAGTCGGGATCATTCCCAAACGCACCTTCCCACCCCATCCCGCACGGCCTCAGCCGCACCGCCTGTCCTGGCCACCGCAGCCCCAGCACAGACGGGGCCTCTGGGTGACCCTGCCGACAGGGGAAAAAGTTTTAACAGGAATACGAGAGCTTCGGATGGCTGCGGCTGTGCTCTGCGGATTTGTTTTGGGGGATGGCGTTTTTTAAAACTTCGGAGAAAAATTTATCAACTGCATATTTTGGAGAGAGTCGCTAACCTCTTCCAAAAGAAAAATCCCGCAGGATTCTTCCTTTGTTCAATACGCACCACACATTTTCTCCCCCGGCTTAACTGGAAATGGCACAAACCCTTGGAGAGGAGTTTACCGGGCGGCTGCCGGCCGCCGGAGGGCGGAGGGCAGCGGGGCGCGTTCCTCCCTCACTCCCCTCAGGAGTCCCCGTGCAGGACCCCCGCCCCGGGCGCTCCCTGCGGACACCGCTCCCGCCGTCCCCGCGCCCGGCANCGCTGCCCGAGCGCTGCCGCCCCGCGCTGCCCCAACGCCTGCTACGCGCTCGGCGGAGCGGTCAGCGCCTCCGCGCATGCGCCCGGCAGCCCAAGGGCGGCTGCGAGGCGGGGAGAGACTGAGGGCGACCCGCCGCGCCCGCCCGTGCCTTGTCGCGCCCGCCCGTGCTTCGCCGCCCATTGCCCTGGTGTCGCTGTTCAGAGCTGGCCCGGGGATCAGGGGCCCCGCAGGGTGGCCAACGGCCCCCTCCCCGGGGCAGGGTGATCCTTTCAGCCGCCCCCCGATCGGCAGCTCCCCCGCGGTCGCAGCCCGGGGCTCAGCACTCCCCGGAACGCGGGCGCGGCCGCCGTGGCCTCACCGAGCCTCCCCGCCAAGGTGTTCCCAGTCCTAAACTTTGTATCGGTTTGTATCCCGCAGTTACAGAATCAATTGGGTCGGAAAGGACCTCAGATCGTCGAGTCCAAGCTGTGACCGAACACCACCGTGTCAACCAGACCGTGTCAACCAGACCGTGGCCACGTCCAGTTTTTCCTTTCACATCCAGGGACGGTGACTTCACCACCTCCCTGGGCAGCGTGTTCCAATATTTAATCCCCCTTTCTGTGAAGAAATTCCTCACAGTATCCAACCTGTATAGATAGACGCAGTCTTTTCTTGTAGTAAAGACACGCACAGACAGACACAAGCACAAGCACACGCACGCTGGTAATTGAGGTCTTTGATGGAGAGCTAAAAATTGTGCCACAAGTAATGATTTTCCCCCTCTGTGCCCCCCAAGGGTGGCTGCATGGAGCTGTGGGGCTCATTGCCCAGAGTTCTGAGCCTTTGAGCGCTCTCAGACCTCAGCCCCCGGAAGGTGCATTTCAGGAACCCTAAAACGTCATGTTCCACATTAAAAAGTAAATTTGCACTGCTCAACCAGAGAGTTGAATAGCTTGAAACCAGAGAGTTTGATAGCTTAATTTTGTTTGTGACTGGTACCTTCATTTTCACCTCTATGACTTTTAATGGATGTGTATGGAAAGAAGATGAAGCTCCTCAGAAAATTCACAGCAAATTAATAATCCCTACCTGACTTCAAAGGTGCTGTTGTCAGTGGTGCTGTGGCCTGATTACAAATGACTTAAGAACAATCCACAAAAAATAACAGCTTGGCTTGCCAGAAGAGAGATTGAGGTCTAAATGGTATGGAGCGTAAAATACCATTTATTCCGTGAAAATGGAATTGAAGTTCCCTATAAATATGCAGTGGGCTTTTTTTTTTTTTTTTAAGTTTACACTGCTGCTGTCTTCAGATTCAATGAATACAAAGAATATGAATATGAATATGAATTTTTGTGGCTCAAATTTTTGGTGGGTTTCTATGCTGTATACTAGATATTTTAAACTTTATTTTATATTAAGAGACAACTGACAATGAGCAGAAAAGGAATGAGGTAGCACAACAGTCACAGAGAAGCTGAGGGAGTGGAAAGATGAGACACAATAGTTCAGGCCATGTCTCAGCTTCTTTAATGAATCTTGACCTATAATAAAAGTTAATGCTTCCATATATGTCAGCTGAGAACTGATGCTGAGACCATCAGGTTTTAAACAAAAGAAATTACATTATTGTGTCTGACAGTTCTTTAACAGAATTATCTAGAAACTCCAATGCCTTGAATCAATGGGAGACAAAATACCTCTGCTCTTTGAAAGTTTGTTGAGGCCCTGACAACAAATGGTCAGCTGTGACCATGGAGAGAGGCACACACCATCAGAGGCTGAGTTTCCAAGAGAATTGAATTTACATCTGCTCTTCTTTGGAAGGCAGGGAGTTTTCCTGTAATAATTTCCAAATACTTGCTACAGGATGTGTGACTATGCAGTATCCAACCATATCTGTTTAACTTAATAGGAGGTGGCTGGGAAATAACCAGGAAAAGCAACAAATGAAAAATTTATTTCTAAGTGTCAGCAGACAATATTTAACTTAATAATTATGCAGCACTTTCTTCCTTGATTCCAGGTGCATTGCACAGTTTGTTTGTGAAGGCTTAGGGCCAAAAGCTCAAAAGGGCAATGAAAAAAGTTAGAAAACACTGGGAACAGAGGACAAGAAATGTCACAGCCGTATTGGAAGAGAGAAAACTGGCACTGAGCCTGCTGAAAGGAGTGGAGGCATGAAAACAGACCAGTACTTGGGTAGAACTCATTGGGGAACCTTACTGCTGTCAGCTTTTAAGGATATAGTTTAATAAAATGTAAACTATTTTCCCAAAGTGGAATTTCTGAACAGAAAGCAGTCCATTAGTATGGGTCATAGCTTTGCTGTGTAAGTGCTTCCCCTGGATTTTTGAAAATGAGTTCAAATGCCAGCTCTTCTACTTTGCATACATGGGAGGAACGTTTGGGTCCCACTTCTTGGAGGTATCTTACTTCATATAAATACTTAAATATTCATGAGAACAGCAGTAGTAAACCCACAGGAAGGCCCTAACATCCTGTTCCTGAGAGTACACTCGATGCCTTTGTCTGTGACATTAATGAAGATATCAACTAACACTGGCCCCAAATCAGACCCCTGAGGAACACCACTTGTCACTGATGTCATTGGAACTCTGAGCCACTGATCCCTATTCTCTGGGTGCAACCATCCAGCCACTTTCTTATCCATCTAAGAGTCCACTCTTCAAATCCATCTTTCTCCAATTTAGAGAGTTTGAATGACTCTCAGTTTTCACAGTCTTAAATCTCATTTCTTCCCAAAATTCTGTCATGGTACAGAAATAATTTTAATACAATTAATATTAAAATATAATTTTTAGGTCATGTCTGCTTTCATCTCTAAGAGTAAACAGTAATATGATTTTGAAAAGACTGTCATAGACAATTACACATTTGCTTTTAACTCCAGGGTACCTTCAGGGGGTCCACTCCTAAAACATGAAGAAATAAATACAAAAGTGAGAATTCAGCCAGATTTTCTGGGGTGGAAAAAATTATCTTTATAATGCAGCCCAGGACCAGCACAAGGAGTAGGAGAAACAAGGATTTTGGCTGAAGAAAGATGAAAGTTTAAAAGTTATTGCAGTAAAAGAACTGACAAGACTTAAAAAATGGAAGGAAGCAGAATTGTGTCCCAGCACAATAGCTGGGATACTTTACTGTTTTCCAGAAAAATATATTGTTGTATAGACCCTAAATTTAGGTACAGAGTACATGTATAAAGGAAGTGTGCCTTACAAAGTTTTCTTATTTTTTGTGTGAGCAATATGTTGATTAAAGATACTTACAAAACTTGCTTGAAATGGGCAAAGGGGGAAATTAATATAAAGTGTGATTTACTGCCAGGGATTATTATGAGTGCTGCCTTTCAAAGTCACATATGAGTTTTCCTGTTTATGCTGTGCATTGTGTTTGCACAGCTAATGTGCACCCTGCACTAGACCATTTCTCCAGATGTCACACTTTCCACATGCATGTAGCTGGTTTATTGTTTCTTTGCCATCAAGAAAAGCAAACAAATGTAAAGCCCAGAGGCTTCTAAAGTGCCGTGTCACATGCAGATCCAATGTCCCCACGACCTGGTGTTTCCTGCTCTGTGACTTTTCCTCTTCTGACAAATGAAAAACTTCAGCACTGAAGGGTTTAGTCTGATGACAAGAAAACAACACAGATTTTCCCTCCTCCTTTTATCCCTTCACTTCAGTTTGCCATCCAGTTTTGAAACTTCTGATGTTTCAATGCAAGAATGCAGGATACAAAGAAACAATGACCACTGTGGGGAACTGCATGATATTTTCCAGCATATTCATTTCCCCCCTCCAGTCCCTCTGCCCTGGGATCTGGACTGGAGCAGTATCCTCTCAGCCACACAGGGCTAAATCATCTGGTTTTTAGAGCCCATTAAAAGTACCTTTTAGTCAGGGGGGGAGTTGGTCCCTGCTGAGTGATGTTCTCAATGTCTCATTTTGACCCCAAAGCTGCTGCTGCACCAAGCAGCTCCTGCTGCACTCTGGGAACTTAACACCACACACTCAAATTCTACACTCTTGGGCTGTTTTCAAGTGCATTGAAATATCGCTGCGTAATACACTAAATTGATTCAAATATTTTGTATTTTTTAATAATCCTTCATTATCCCAGCAAAGCAACATAGGAATGTTTAGTTTTCTGAATGACTGCTCACATCTAAATGGCTTTGTTCCTTCAAAAATTAATTTATGATTCACTCCACTCCCTCCCCAAACGTTGATAGGATTTGATGTGTGTTCGAGTTGTTTTGTGAATTGCTCAGAAGGCACCATTTTGCATCTGTGGTGTTCACCTGAATCACTGTAGACCTCACAAGCAATTGATCTGAGCCAAATATTACAAAGTAATTGCAAATGTATTTCTGTTCTGTGACTTTGATATGGAGAGCAGGCTACATATAAGTCCTATACCATTGCTTTTATAATGTATATTTTAGTTTGATTGGTGGCCTCCATATGGCACCTGGGAAAGTGCCATGATTATTTTTCTGATCTTGATTAATCCTGTATCTCATAATTTCTTCTGTGTTGAAAAAAAAAAAAAACCAGGAAAAAGAAAAACAAATAGAAATGTTTAAGAATAAACTGGGTCTTTCAGCTGTACAGTTCTTCCCTTCAGATTAGCAACCACAAACCCCCAGCACAGTATGACATGAACCTGCAAGCTTTTTAAGACAGTTGTAGACCTTGGAACTGAAGATTATGTGCCCAGATCCTGGCTGGGGCAACAAAATAAACAACTTCCTAATCAGGGCTTGCAAGTAGCTTTGTTTCTCACTGAATAAAAATGTTAAAATATTCAGAATATTCTTAACATACGAAGGAAAACCAAAGAGCTGATGAAATAATACCATCCTTAAAAAAGAATCTGAAAACTGTTAGAGAAATTCCAATTCCCATGATATTTGGGGAAATAAGTGATTTGGATTCACACTGCTAAACTTCACCCTGTGATTTTGGAATGTATTTACACACTTTCAGGAGAAGAAGGGTAGGAAATAGATGAGTGATTTTTTATTTTATAACACTGGGCAAAGCTTTTGAAAGCCCATTTGATATAAAAAATAAATAAGCAACTGCATTTAATAGGGCTGTTCTAGCATTCTCAACATCCCTGTAACATCACAAGCAACTCAGATTTCCTTTCTGTGGTTTGTGGTGTCTTTCCAGAACATCTCAACAAAATAGAACCCTCGCTACATTTTTTTTTCCTTAAAGTCTGTTCTGCTGTTGACAATATAAAGCTGATACACACATTTAGTGACAAGGCATGCATACAAAAAGAGCAAGTATCCCAAGTATAAAAGGCAACAAAAATGTAAGTGACTGGAAATTGACTTATTTGGTTTGTTACTTCATGCTGTGAGAATTCCACTGACATGATCTTATAAGATACAGACCTTTGTGCTTTCTGATTGTAAATAAAAGTCTAAAGAGAAGAACATTAATTCTGTACAGTCCTCAAGTACATATCTTGAATTTCTTCTCAACACAATGGTGACAAACCCTCTGTTGTGCTATAATTCTATTAATTGAGAGATGTGATTAGAAGACCCTAATTCCTTTCTGGGCAGAATAGGTCTCTTGGGATGAGTGACTGACAGACCAGATGTTTGTCCTGCAATTCAGAGGGACCTTGGCAGGCTGGAGGGATGGGTCAGCAGAAGTCTCAGGAAGCTGAACTACGGGAAGTGACAATTCCTGCCCCTGGGGAGGAATTACCCTGTACAACTGACCTCCTGGAAAGCATCTGGGAGTCCTGGTGAATACCAAGCTGACCATGCCATGTGCCCTTGTGGCAAAACATCCTGGTCTGCATCAGGCAGTGTGTCCACGGCTGCTGGTGGAGGGTGAGCCCTGGTGAGACACACCTGAAGAAGGGCCATGGAGACAGCTGAGGGCCTGGAGAGGCTGGGAGAGCTGGGACCACTCAGCCTGGAGAAGAGATCGCTCAGGAGGATCTTATCCATGGGTATCCAGTGGGGTGTTTTTCTCATAGAAGACAAAGCCAGACTCCTATCAAATGTGCCTGGGGACAGGACAAAGTGCAAAGGCGCAAACTGAAATACAGAAAATTTAATTTAATTTATTTCTTTGTAATGAGGATCAAACACTGGAACAGGCTGCCCAGAGAAACTTTGGAGGCTCAGTCCCTGAGATATTAAAAATCTGTTTGGACATGACCTAGACCAACCCACTCTGAGCAGAGTTTTGGACGAGAAGATCTCCAGCATCACCTTCCTGCATCAGCTGGTTTGTGCCTCTTTCTCCAGACCACCTCCACACAAATGTGAGTTTTGTAAGGGGTAGGACAATAGCAGTGGGCTGGGCCAGGTCCTGTGTTTTGAACCAAGTTGGATGACGTGTTAGAAACATGTTAGGGAGTGACAGGCTTCCCGTGGACTGCACCCAAGCCTGCATGGAATTACAAGGACTGAGCTTCTGTATCAGCACCTGTGATGTAAACATTCACCTTTGGCTTATCCTACTTAGCACTGCAAGGAGCAAGTGACTTTCATGAGTTCTTTCTCTGTTTTGAAGTGTCTTAACTATTGTTTCTGGATAGCCAGGGGTATTTACAGGCTGACCCTAGGGGATTATTGCAGTTTCAGTACAGCTTGTTTCTATATATATATATGTGTATCTATATATATCTATATAAATATAAATACAGCATATTAGCAAATAACTGATAGGTGGTCAGGAGCAGGAGGAAAGGTAGTTTAACCTTCAAGCTGAAGATGCACCCTTCTCACCTTGTTTTAACTTTGCAATATCCACCAATCCTGAGAAAGGTCATTCTTTTTTCATGACCACATTGGAGCTGGATCCAATTGTCAGTGCTACAAGCTGTTCTGATAAGCATTCCACAGTTTGTATCTCCACAGCTGATTTAGAAAACTGGTAAGAAACCACCTTAACAAAATCATGAGCTCTTAAAGAGAAGAAAAAACAATACAGAAATACGAAACTCTGTCAGATGAGTGAAGATGAGTATAAAAAAATGGTGTATGTGAGGGATCTAACCAAAAGGTTATAGAGCAGCAAGACACAGAGCGAGTGCAAACAACAAAAAAGGTAACCACATTAATGATTAGAGGAAGACTTGGGAATGGTTTCTCTAGTATTTAGGTAAAACGTGGGGTTGGAGGTCGGAGTCAGAGACACGACACAACACCGGTGGGTCATCAGCAAACAGACATGGGTTTAATATGTCTGCCCCTTTTATCAGCCTTTGGATTTCCTGGGCTCAGATAATTGCTTGGATGACCTCTCTCCACCCAGCTCTCTGGCCAGTGGTGTATCTGCGTCTCAGCTAGAACACGGCTGGCTGAGGTCTTTACTTGGGTTTGAATCCAACCTATCCCTGCCTTATCCGGGGACTTGTTTTCCTCTAGGTTGGTTGAGTTTAGGGGGCAGCTTCAGATCAGCAGAAATGCAACATCTAGGAACAAGTGAAAAGTAGTATATTGGGCAGTTTACATACATATACTGTATATGTGAACTCAAACTACTTTCCAGGGACAGACAAGCATTCAGAAGCCCTTAATTACACAAACTGTTTGGACATCTTTTTGTAATGCCTATTGTGGCATCATAATATAAGAAAGATATAAAGATATTAGAAAGCATCCAAAGGAGAGCAATGAGGATAGAGAAGGGCCTTGAGGAGTAGCCCTATGAGGAGTGGCTGAGGTCCCTTGGTCTGTTCAGCCTGGAGAAGAGGAGACTGAGGGGAGACCTCACTGCAGTCACAACTTCATCGTGAGGGGAAGAGGAGGAGGAGGCACTGATCTCTGCTCTTTTGTGACAGGACCCGCGGGAATGGCCTGAAGTTTTGTCAGGGCATGTTTAGGTTGGCTATCAGGAAAAGATTCTTCACCCAGAGGGTGGCTGGGCAATGGAACAGGCTCCCCAGCGTGGTCACAGAACCCTGACAGAGCTCAAGGACTGTTTGGACAATGCTCTCAGGCACATGGTGTGACTCTTGGGGCTGTTCTGTGCCGGGCCAGGAGTTGGACTTGATTGTGCTTGTGGGTTCCTGCCAACTCAGGATATTTTATGATTCTCTGAGGTATCCCTGATGAGACTGCTTACCTGTTAGAGGGAAGGGCTCCCAGAGTGATTGAAGACAGCCCCAGCACTCTCTTTAATGCCACTGCATTGTGTAATGAGGTGTTCAGAGCAGGACAGGGAAAATACAGATCTGTTATAAAGCCATGTAATGTTTTGTCTTTAGCTGTTGTTGTGTGCAGTCCCAATAAATTAGATACTCAATCAACTTTATGAACAGCTCCTGCTTCTGTTTTCTCTTTGGGGGCTCTGAGATTTCCTGTACAGCTTCCTGCCAAGAAATGGACTTTGTGGACCTGGAGCAATTCCACTGGTGGCGTTCAAAAGGAGCAGCTGCATTTTCCCAACTGTTGCTGTTACACATCATTCCCCCAGTGCAACTTTGGTGGTTTACTTAGCACTTTTCTTATCTGTTGTGGTGCCAAGGGAAACAAGTTTTTATAAACATTCAGTGGCAATTTTGTGCAAACACATTTTATTTTGCTTTCCAGCCCTCCAGCAGTATGTGTGTTGTAAACTGTTCCATTTCAGCTGAGGTGGCCCTTACCAGCTCAGGGCTAGTAAAATATCAAAATTTTTTAATGAAAAGAGAAGTGTTATCATGGTCTTCATAGTTAGTAACACCATTTTATCAAACGTATTTGGTAAGTGACAACATTTCTTGTTTCTCCAAGGAAAATTGTCATAAAACTTGTGCTGTTATACATTCAGTTACTTAATAACTAAGGAGATTTTACCAAATTCACTACATCAAAAAGAAGATCACATTTTTATCCTACCTTTTGTTAACAGAACGCTCAGAATATGTCCTTGAAATCTGATTTGAAATATTGAGTGAGCAATAAAATGTATAGCAGCTTTCATATTTAGAATTTGTTTTGAAAGTCTGAAGGCAGGACAAGTAAGCAGGCATCTGAATACTTCCATAGTTGCCTTTATATCACATTATGGCCAATTAGTCAGCAATAATGCAATGCAAGGGCACAAATTCATATTCGGCTTGGAAAGAAACAGATTTGCATTGTTGTCTGAAATGATGTATTTTGTATGTCCATTAAGCAAGCCACAGTTGTAAAAATAAATTCCATTTCTTGCTTTTATATTCAATTTTCATGTTAAAAATGGTTTGTATTACTACTGTGTTGTGTTGCTTTCCAGCACATGCTGATTATTAAATGAAAGATTTAAAATATGCAAATAGGAAGTAATTTATTTGGCTGTTGAATACTAATTCAAAGTCAATGAATTTTTCCTTAGGTTTGACTCTTTTGAAATTCATAAGAATGTTTGTATAACCTGGTTTAGATTATATAAAACATCTTTGATTTCTTCTGGGAGCTCTTTATGAATTTATATTGTAGTTGCATTTGACTAATGATTCCAGTTCAAGTCATGCAAATCATTGATGCTGAAAACTATCAGATTAAAATTCATATTATTCAAGAAAAAGATTTATTTGTTTCAGACAGCTTCTGAAGTTATTTCAATGGAAGATATTAACTATATCTCTTTCCATTATTTATCCCTATGTTCACTGTGTGCTACACAATATGAATGTGAATATCTACAAAATGATCTGTTTCTTCTCAACTGTCTTCGGGTTTTACACACACAGAGACAGAAAGTTGTTGGGTTTAATTATTTTTTGATGTTCACCACCTTCGGACCTCACCCATCCTGGCAGCAGTGAATTTTTAGTGACTCACCTTGTGGAAATGAACTCTGTGCATTGGCATCAATAGACTTAGGAGACATAGAAGTGACAAAGGTTTTGGGAGTATTTTGTCTCCAATGACACAGAAATTACTTAAACTTAGAGGTTAGCTGTGCTACAGACAGAAGGCCCCTGGATTCTTCAAGCACAGAATTGTGATTTTCTGCACATCATAGGACACAGAAAATCCTCCTGCATCCTTGGTTTGTCACTTAGAGTTACACCATGGAAACTTCACAGAAATAAATAATGCTAATCCATGTCCAGCACTGACTAATGAAATTCATTTCAGCATAAACATTTCTACACTCCATCAACCTTCCTGGATAGTTTTCTGTGAAACAAAGATGGTGCATTCAGTACAGAATTTAATACACGGGGAAGAGCTGTTGCAAGGATTTGTTCTCCCTATTATAATGTCCCTGGCAACTGAAGTCAGGACAATTTTGACTGCAACAAGAAACTCCTAATGACTTTGCCAAGATGCTATCCCCAGCATGTCTCACTAATGAGGCTGAGAGGCAGTGATTGAGGGTGGTGTTAGATTTATTCTGCACACATAGAAACATTAATAACCCTTCGGAAAGATTAAGTTCCTTCCTAGCAGTATTAATGAATGCAAAATGAGGATTTTTTTCTTCCCAAAGAAAACAAATTAAGAAACAAAAGTGAACAATTGGTTCAAATCAGGACCATAATTTTTCCATCCATTTGGCATAGTTTTATTCTTTTATTATTTAAAACTTTTTTTTTTTTTTTTTCTGTTAAACTGGTGGTCTGAAAAAGCACCTTATTCAACTCAACAAAATTTTCCAGTGGAGACCAGTGAGATTGTGGCATCACAGGAGTAGGGACTGGCACCCTGGGACTGGGCTGAAATGGGGCTTCTGAGCCA
This sequence comes from Promerops cafer, assembly GCA_013398275.1. Taxonomy (NCBI): domain Eukaryota; kingdom Metazoa; phylum Chordata; class Aves; order Passeriformes; family Nectariniidae; genus Promerops; species Promerops cafer. The sequence continues at coordinate 2,070,628 of VZSE01003938.1, read as the reverse complement.
TGGGTGGGGTTGAGGCAGGCCCAGAGGGTGCTGGGCAGGGCCGATAAGGCTTATTAATGCACTCAGGGCTTTTATAACTAGGTGTTAGCTGGGCTGACCACAGTCCAAGGTCCAGATCATTATGTTTTTTTACATGGGAATAAACGACTTTTTTCCTGACTTGTTTTAGACTTTCAGGAAATTACTGGCATGGCAAAACATCTACAACTTGTATTGTAGTTGTTTACAGATAAAGTGTTTGTTGTTTTTTTCTGTGTTACAATAAATACAAAATGCATTGTGGAAGTTAAGCAAAATCTCTGAAGTCACAAAGTTGCTACGAGTGAATCTGTCATAAAGTAAGCACATTACATGCCTTGCAACAGGGAAAAAATAACAATAGGTGATGAATTGAGAATTTGGTTTTTCAGGACTGTAGTGGATCAGCAATAACAGATGCTGGGAAAGGGATTTTTTTGACACAGCAGAGCTCCATGAGCTGAGCTAATGCATTGCCCAATTCCATTGTAGTTGTAACTGAGCAAAGATTCAAAACAACACTATTAAGAAGAACAAATTTGCTTTAATGGATTTATAATCTTAAACATTGTGACTGATCACACACAGTAGTCATTAGCAGGTAAATGTGCTCAGCAGTGGGAGCTACATTACCTACACAGCAGTTAGGGGAACACTACTGAGACCAGTGCCAAGGGCCCAGAAGTCAGGAAAACAGAAGTGAGTTGGACTCTTATACTGTGTTGTAAGATATTTAGTTACATCACCATCCCTTTCAATTTACAGAATAAGCAAGACTTATCTAAAGTGGGTTTCTTCTTCTGTGGAGAACCATAGCTATTTACAAGTTAGGCATCTAGTCTAACTGTGATTTGTAGGTTATCTTTCTAGTCAAAGGAGGAAAGTAGTTATCCCCAGAGAGTTTTCAGAAAGTTAAAATTCTCAGCATTGTCTTCATACACTGAACTTTGCAGTGTTTGGTTGTTTTTTTGGGGGTTTTTTGGTAGCCTAGAAATCTAAGATTTAAATCACTAAAATTAGATGAAGTCAATGCCCTCCGAAGTGCAGAGGAGAGTTTCCTTCACTGTGTTGCAGTCCCTGGCTGCACACCAAATCCAAAGGAACAGAAGGTACAAAATCTTTCTGAAATACAACCTCCCATAGATAGCATAGATGTGTGATTTGGTCAGTCTGAGAAACTCTACAGCAATTAAGAAATGTTAGGTTCTTTATGGGCTGTAATTAGTTTTATAATGAGGCTTTACAAGTATGTGAAATCTGAGATATCTTTTTGTCCTCACTGGACAGTTGGACAGATTTTCATGAGGTTGCAAAAGACTTCTCCCTGACAAAAATATTAACCCACAAATAAAGGTCAAGCTCCTGGTCTAAAACCTGCAGAAAAGAGAATGTCCTGTGAAAAGGCTGACAGGACTGTTTTATAACTCAGGCAAATCAATGTGATGCTCTAGCTATATTTTCACATATGTGTGACTAATCAGCGCTGAAATTTTTGCAAATAAATAGCATTATGAAAGCACTAGATATGGGGGAGTTTCCTCATAAGCAACTGAATTTTGCATACTCTTAAGATAAAAAACCCAAGTTTTTTTAATAGCATACGTAGCCCAGTCTGTAATAAAATATATTCCAGCTGCTTGTATTGTAGTGAATCTTTAAGCGTGCGAAGCATTATCCCACTAATAATGGCAGACCTCCTGATTTTCATTATGTCCTGGAGATTCAAAGTGTATTGAGAAAGTTTCAGTTTTCCTGTTCTCCAGAGTTTTAAACGCCCTTCAGTCTTTTACAGGCAGATGCAAACCCATTCTCATCACACTCCAAGTCAACTGGGAGCTCTGCTGATGTTTCAGCAGGCTGTTGAGCCCAAGCTGATGTACCCTCACAGGGTTTGTAGCTTTGCCCCTTGACAACAGCTTTGCATAGCTGCTGCCTGGGACATGGCTTGTCCCCACTCTCCCCAGACCACGTCTGCCTGCAGGATCTGTGCAGAGGCGCCCCTGGGAAAGAAGTTCAAGACGTGCTGCCTGTCTTGTACTCAGGGGAGGCTGCTGAGATGGTGCCTGTAATGTGAACAGTAAACTTGCTTACAGCTGTGAGATTTCTCTTTGGCAGCTCCGAGGGAGCTGGCTGCAATCAGAAATGCACACTGTGTGAATTCTGCTGTATTAACTCATTCTAATGGTTTCTATGTTTTTACTACCAGGCACGGTTATGCACAGTGCACAGAAACCAGATTATCAGGAAGAGTGGAAACTCATCATGGGACAGCTGTGTTCCTTTAAATCTGACAAACCAAGTAACTTAAAATGGCTTTCAGGGCATGTATTATTTATTATCAGTCATATAGTCTCCCTCAGCTGTTATTCAGATTTGACCTGCACTGCAGAGTTTTGCCAGCAGTTATTTCAGCTGCAAGTGTGGAAATAATGGTGCTCCCTTGCTGATAGAACTGTGCTGCAGGAGGGGGCATTTGTTGGCTTGATTAATGTTGCAGGGGAAAATAAACCAACACCCAAGTTGACAGAAATCCCCTCTTGAAGGAATTCACACTGCATCTTCACCAGGCTGCTGTGCCAGAATAGCTGTGCTCAAACTGGGGTGTCCACAGAGGCTCTGTAGGAGAATTGAGCTGTCAGAGATAAGCAATCTTAAAAACACAGTCAAAATGGAAACTAAAGTAAAAGAAGGAATTATGGTTTTGTTCATTAGCCATCATAGAGGGTTATACATTCTGTGAAGCCCTGGATATGTTGAATTCAGTAGCAAAGGCCTTGTTCTTGTAGGCACAGAACTAAATGCAGGATTCAGGCTGAAAATTATTCTTTGGCTCAGGCAGGCCCAACAGAACTAACCTGTTTATCTCTTCCCATTACATCTTCCTTGTTTTCCCAAAAGAATCCCAGTATTTAATTCTTTAATATATTGAACTGTGATAATTATTCTTCATTTCTGCTTATTGGAATGCCAGTACTCTTTCCTTCCTTATTGTTGCTTTATTAATGCATTGTTTTATCAAGATAACGGAAATCGTTAGCACAATATCCATGGAGAGCTGTGAGCTTGTAGGCATTTATCATCTTCCTTATCCTTTGAGAATTTGCTTTTAATTCGGGGAAATCTCTTAAGATTAATGGACTGAGGGAATGGGCTGAGGGTTAGATGAAGGCAGAAGAGTAAAATAAACATTCCAGGAAGAGCATTGCTGTGCAGAGTGAACACAAAGAACAGAGCAGAGGTGTGGAATATGCTTTGCAGAGAACTTCCCCCTGAGTCCTGTCTGCAGCTCATTGCAGTGCACTGCAGTCTTCATTAAAACTTCATTTCCTGAGCTCTAGAAAGTGTGCTTGTCTCCCTCCTGGTACAACATGCAAAGGTTCCCTTTCTCAGTGGTTTCATCGTCTGTGCAGGTTTCAAGTCAGTGTTTAATGCCTTCACATAGTCCCAGGGTACTCCTCGTGTTGCTTGAGGGCCTCTGAGCCAAACCTTTAAAGTGATTAAAAAATCAAGACCAAACTCTATTAAAGGCTGAATTTCAGTCAATTAGCTACTACGACAGCTGATCTCTCAGGGTGATGCAGCTCACAAATCAGAAAATAAAAGCACACAGAGCTGGGAGATTGAATCACCCCAGGGCCACACAAAGTTTTTCTTTCTGGGGAAGCCTTTTCACATGCCTATTTCCTGCCTTCCCCAGTCCTCAATATTGTAGTCTAAATAATAGTGATGAAAATACACTATTCAAAGGGTAGATACATACGCTGAAACCTGAAGGAGATTGGCTATATCAAGACACTCATTAAGGTCTTAATTGCTGGAAGTCTGGGTTACAGGTAGAAGCTGTTCAGCTATGACAGTGATGTAGGGTTGGATTTTAACCCCCAAGTAACTCCACATTAGTTTGGAAAAATGATAATAACATTTTGCCACTTTTATTGTGTTTATATGAAATTGGAGTGGTACAATGAAAATAGCTTATGTTTTTGTCTGTTAGATTCATGATGGTATCCTACAGGTAAATACATGTAGCTCACTGGGTGAGTGATATATTTTTTATCTCAGGGTGGTAGAGGATAAGTAAGATTGAATACAGAAGAAGTCTCAAATTTGAACACTAGTCTTTCATGAGGGACCATCAAAGGTCATTTATCTACCTCACTATACCTTATCTGTCATCTGTCATTTGAATAATATCCATTTGAATTGTATCCTTTAAATTTTTACATACCTACTGCCAAGAATCACTGCCTAGGAAAAAAAACCCATATCTGCACAGAAGTTCATTAGAGAAAATTATTCAAAATTAAATTAATTACACCAATTTATTCCTAGAGATGTTAAAAGCCTGTTTTTTTTAGGAGTGAGATACTACTATTTGGATATGAACTGAGATGTGAGAAAAACAAGCAAGTGCTAGTTATATACTCACAAGTTAGTCAAGTGCAAAGGTTGTTGGATGTCATCTAATATACTAATTCTGTACTCAAAATTAAATCATAAAAAAAATAACAACAACTACAACTGCTTTCTGTCCAACAAATTTTTCCTGGAAATTACAGAAGCATAATTAAGCTAACCTAGCTGTACTAATCTGTCTATATAAATGCATATTCCAGCATGAGAGTGGCTTTCTCTGCTCCAGCCGAATCAGTTCTAAAGGAATAATGCCAAAACTGGGAAAAAAAGGCCTCTCATAATTAGATGAAAATGTCCACATATGAATTTGTATTAATGCCTTGTAGCACTTTAGAATCACAGCTTACCTTTTATTACCATAATTTTCCATGTGAACAATCTGTAATCTTCTGTCAAATGCCAGTAGCATCAACACATTCTGAGTTCAGTCTTGCATGAGGGTCCTATTCTAAAATAAATTCAGCTGTGTGTCAAGCTGTTCTCTGCATTTCCATTTTTTTTTTTTTTTTTTTTTCTGGTTCTGGGAAACTATGCTGAGAGCTTACTAGTCACATTTTTTGACTCACACTGCTGACAAGTAAGTTCTTTTAGAATTTATGGTATTTTTTACTCTCTACTACAGAGTTTCATTCTTCCCCAAGTGAAAATGTGTATTTACACAGCTTGTCTAAAATGGTCTTGCCAATTGAGTAAATACTGCTCTGTATATAGAAGAACCTTAAGCTGCTTAAATAAATATAAAAGGGTATGAGTTGATCAAGGAAAAAAGCATTTGTGATTCTAGTGTCACGTTGGTTCCTCTGCGTTGATGAGGACACATTCTGGTTAAAGTAAGTGAATCTGAATGTGCATTTTAGCAATGAGATGACTCCATAATAATCCTGGTTTATTTCTGGGAAGACCCGAAGCATGGGTGTTTCAGGTATGATTGTGGAGGAAATATCAACCCATACTTGCAAGAGGTACTGACATAGCTGTTCATGCAGAGGTTGTGTTCTTCACATCCCCAGGACATCAAGCAGGAGGCAGCAGTGGTGCCTCCCAAGGAACACACACACACACACACACACACACACACACACACTTCCTCCCTTCTCCACACTTCCTGAGATGCCATCATATTTCTGGATGTGATGCTTCATCAGCTGTGTGCTGGTAACAGGAGGACCATCATAGAAAAGAGATCTCTCTGCATCTTTTCTATCCCAGCAGAGTCAGTGCACGTGGATCACAGGAATGACCTCTTCACTCTTGGGATGCAAAAAAGAAGAATTTCACAGCTGCCTTGTTGAGTTCCAAGTGCCTCAAGGGTCTTGGGAATCCTTTCAGACTCTGGACTCTCTCATCTTAAAATAGATAGAAGATGGTTTTTCCTTCATTTTCCTGTCAGTTGCTTTTCCAGATGTCTGGCAGCCTTGAAGGCTGATGCAGGACCACCAGCTGTTGCGCTGATGCTGGTCAGCTGCTCTGCAAAGGTGTGCACGGGGAGCCTGCACTGACTCAGGGATATGACAGCAGCATAAACACACCAGCACTGAAACCACAGCAGCCTCAGCCAGCATTGCTCAGGGCCTCACAGTTCCCTCTGACAGCCTCCAGCAGGACCTCTCCTAATCAAAGGCAAATTGCCTTTGGACCTGGTAGCTCCAAGTGCCTTTCCATGCACTTCAGGGACCTGTGTACTCGTCCACGCAGTTTTGCTGTAACTGAGGGATGTGATGCAGGGCCTTGGGGGGATGTGGGCAGCGTCTGGCTGGGGCAGGTATTGCTGATACCACACACAGGCTCACTCAGCCTGCCTGAGGTTGCCACCCTGTTGCAAAGCAGGCAGATGTGAGAGCTCTTTAGCTCCATCCCCCAGTGGCCTGGTGCTGCGGCTCAAGCCCAGCTTTGTTGGTGGCTTAAGGATTTGCTCTGGAGGAGTTGAAGTATGTGCACATACTGTAGTCTGCCAACTCTTCTCTGAGGAAAATAGCCTCTGGCAGAAAAGAAGAGAGTTTTGAGACAGATGTTATTGTAAAGTGCTTTGGCAGGACTGCCTGCAGCTCTTTTGTAAAGCCCTCTGTGGTACTGACGTGGAGGAGTACTTCAGACTTTTGTAAGAAGGAGAATAAAGTCCCATTTTATGTACAATGACAATATATCTTTCTGATGTAAAACCCACATTCTTGGTGTTCTGGGAAAACAGTCATTGTGGACACCAGGCTTTCAGTGATGGAAGTTACTACTCACTTATTATTACTTTATTATTATGTGAATTATAAAAGCCATATTTGGGACTCTAGGAAAAAAGGAATAACCTTCCTTATTTACAAGTTAAAGAATGTTTCTATATAATGCCTCAGAGAAATGAGCATACCTTTGGTCCTTTCATAGATTCAAATAATTTATTCTTTCTTAATTATATAATGTGCTATAACTTATAATGAAGTGGTACAGCTAATTTTATTTTTTACTGACAGAGAGGAAGAGGCAAATGTAATTTCCAGTTACTGCAGCAAAACACCAGGATCTATTTAGAGAAATAAATTGATTTAGATGCCATAAAAAGTGGCAGCACAAAGTCAAAACATTACTCATACTGTTAAATAATTTAGCTAGTGACTTCTGTCTCACTTGAGTATATCTGACTTGGTACACTTTGGGATTTATATTTGTAGGCCTTTGATCTGTCTGAGATGACTGCCATTTATATCCTCCCCACAAAACTCAAAGGAACACCTTTGGAATGAAGGTTATGCTCAAAATGCTTGTTTCTTTTTCCTGTTCACTTCAGGTCCAAGGGCACAAGGCCAGTCAGGAGCATGAGGCACTTTTTCACTGACCATGGTATTGTCCTGGGCAGCTTTTCCTTGTCCTGCAAGTAAGGCAGCTGCTTCTGAGATATCCTTCAGTTTGGTGGGTGTCTCACAGCAACTGTGAGACAATTGTGGTATCCTGCAGTCAGTCTGAGAAAGCTTCACCTGGCTGTGGTGGAAGGGAGCTGATCCCCCCTTCCTGCTGCCTGTTTTACAGGCAGTAGCTAATTTTAGCTATGATGTAAGTGAAATTCAGAATCTGATCCAATATCCTCAGGGTGAGTTACCTAATTTCTTAATCACAGCTCTATTTTGAACTCGCGTGGCTCTTAAAAGTAAATGAAAATCTCTGGGCTTTAAGCTGATGGTTACCTTGGGACCAGCAGGATTATACTCATCATTGGTAGTTTCATTCTGCATTATATATTCAGTGTATATATTTATATAGGATTCAAATAGCAAATTAATTTCCAAAGTAGAGACACTTTCTGAAATAAACTAGGTTAAGACAAAAAATAACCCTTAAATTTGTGAAATAAACCCATTACCAGATTGATGTCACAGTCAAGTAAGAAGTTAAGTAAGTGTTGTTCGGTAGTTAATTTTTGTTCAGGAGTTAGTTAAGGGAGAAATTAAAGGAAAATTTGAGAAATAAATAAAAGGAAGGAAAGAAACTAAAATGCTAATATAAGTGAGTTTGAATTACAAACAATAACCAAAAAAAAAGGAATGTCAATAAGGAGAGATAAAGATAGAACAAAAGAGACTGGAAGTTCTGAAGACAAATATAACACCTTCTCAAGGGTATTAAGGAGAATATAAAATGTAACTGGTATCCGTTGCCACAAGACAATGGAAATTTTTGAAGAGGAACAGGAAAAACTGTTTATTCAATAAATGGTTTTGTCTTTCGTTTGCAAAGAAACAGAGAAATCTAGTCATAGCACATGAGGATGGAAAAGTGCTTTCCAGTGTGCTTGAGTGAAAGGAGTCCCACTAACCCCAGTTTGAGTCCAGTGATCCAAGCTGTGCTTGTGCAGTCAGCTGCACCTTACCACTCTCCACAACCACCCAGAAGAAGGTTGTAGCAAGGTGGGGATTGGTCTCTTCTCCCAGGAAAACAAGTACTAGGAAAAATTTCTTTACTGAAAGAGTGACCAGACATTGGAATAGGCTGCCCAGGGAAGTGGTGGGTGTCCTCCCACTGGAATCCCTGGAAGTGTTCAAACAGTGTGTGGCACGTGGCACTTGGGGATGTGGTTTAATGGTGATTACCAGCTGGACTGGATCCTAGAGGTCTTTTCCAACCTAAAGGATCCTATGATCCTCTCCAGTTAAGGGCAGGTACTCCAGAGGGGAGTTTATTCCACTCTGTGCAGGGGACTGCAGCATCCAAGTGACCACCAGGCTCACGAGGAACCAGGCCAGCTGTGTCTGTTAAGTTACCCAATAATGACAATAAAATTACACACACAGCTGGTAGCCCTTGATGCCCCCCGAGCAGCTGGTTATGGACAGCTTCAACAGGTTCTGCTCATGGCTAAATTCATGATCCCCACCTACAGAAGGAATGATTTGGTCTTGCACTGAAGGTGCCTAGCAGCTGTCAAGTTAAGAGTGTGTGACAGCATAACCATTGTCCATTCAGGCAGAGCTTATCATTCTTTAAAATATTCTGGCAGTTTTCCAGGTGTGGCTTTGTGGCAGCCTCAGCACTTATTCCAGGGTCAGTGACTTGGTCACGCACACATTCTTGTTTAGAATTCCTGAAAACTCCCTGTGCACAGCACTTTTCTCAAGAATATAGGCATATTATACATATATGCTTTGTCACCCATGTGTTACTAATATCTGTGTGCTTACAGCAATGCTACTGGCATGTGCTCTAGTTTTTCTGCTTCTCTTTGGACTACAATAATTCTCTCCTTCATGATGACCTGTTCAAATCACAATTTCCCTAAAAGTGCAGCTGGTCAGACCATTCAGTTCCCAGTCATATCACCGGCCTTCTGAGGAAACATTTGGGGGTTGCTTCATAATGTACTGATTTTTCAGTGCTTTTTTGAAAATAACCTTGAGAAAACACATGTAATGAATTGCCACTGTAGCACGTAATACCATAACCTGTATTGCTAATAGCTCAGCACTGGGTGAAATAAGAGACATAACAAACTAAATGTTGTAGGACTGTAGAACAGCCAGTCCCACTGAGACTTAGTAAATACTCTCTTAATCTCTGATGCCCAAGTCATAATTTCTTGCTGAATATTTTCAGTTTTCTCCTTGATTTGTTGAGACAGTGTCACTGATTGGCTTACAATGGATTCATAATAAAAACCCTTTCTTCCACAATTTTTTACATTCAGCTCCTGTTTTTCCTGTTACAAGAGTACCTGCCATGCCCTGGGGAGGGGTTGTTTTCAGTCATTCTGATTGGAGAATGATGTTTGGTTGTAATGACCACAATATCATTGCAAAATGTGGGTTTCAATTTAAAAATGCAGTCTTACTCTGAAGACACCAGGACAAATTATTTTAGTTTTGGGTCCTAGCAGTTGAGCTTTGGATCAGAACTATTCTTTATGGTGAGCATTTCCTTACATTTCTCTACAGCAAGAATGCATCCTAATAAATTCCTGAAACTACACAGGCAGCTTCTTCTTGGGGAATGCTGGGTTCCATTAGGGATGGAGTTTACCAGACCAAGGGTCAGCAGTTTGTGTGTGGTCCTTTCACAGATCTGCGATACAGCTCCATAGAGGAACTAAACAAAGCTACTGCTTTACAGTCTTGTAACATATGGTTAAGATGGTGGACTTGTCTACACTTAATTAGGTCAGCTTTCCTTCTATTACCCTCTGCAGCGAGAGTATATTTTAATATCAGTAAACCACATGGACCTGATAATATTGCAATCAGATTAATCTGCAATTATTATAGCATTTGAAGCTAATGAGAGCACAGCTTTTTCACGGAGCAATAATCCACCCTGGTTATGTACTGAAAACCGTAGGAAGGCCTTAATCACATCATTGCCTATCAGTGATAATTTATCCCAACTGCATTCAAAGTCTACAGTATGCAGTGTTCCATTCACTACACCTAAATTTCCTAATAAAGTACTTAAAATGCTACATATTCCTTTCACTTTCAAATATTCTCAATCCATTGCTTAAACAGGTTTTGCTCAGCATACATTCCAGTTGAATAATTAGGAAGTTTAATGGAACAGTTACTTGAGTTAATTTGAAGCATAGGTAACTCTATTCCACATTTAAAAGACCTTCTGACTTTCCATATTGCCTTTGAAAATTGGGCTTCTGGGGACTTCAGTTCCAACAGTAGCTGGCACTTGCCCAGTACAAGGAAACAAGGTGAGCAGATGGAAACAGTCTTTGAGCATGGGCAGGTCCAGCACTGGTACAGAGAAGTCTGACCTGATCTTTCATGGAGAAGTTTATTCTGGGAAAGCTAAACATTAGATGGAGTTAGTACTGTGTGATGTTGGCTGATCACAGGAAGGATTCCAGGCTGCCCAGGGAGGCTGTGAAGTCTCCCTTTCTGCAGACATTCCAACCCCTCCTGGACACATTCCTGTGTCACTGCTCCAGGCTTAGCAGGGAGGTTGGACTGGGTGATCCCCAGAAGTTCCTTCCAACACTAACAGGTGATTCTGTGATTCTGTGATTCTGTGATTCTGTGATTCTGTGATTCTGTGATTCTGTGATTCTGTGATTCTGTGATACAGAGCCGTGGGTACACAGCTGGCTGGCAGGACAAGTTGTGAATGCTCTAATAGCCCAATCCAGCTGCAGTGTGTGGGAGGGTTTTGGGCCAGGATACAGACTATCTCCGTAGAACCCCTGTGGATCCCCACTTGTGGGAACCAGCACTGCTTAGTTGCTTTTCATCCGTTTACAAAGTGGATGGGAGATGTCACACAGTTAGCTGTGATGCAATGATATAGTGTGGCATTTTATCAGTGAAGAATTCCCAAGGAAACCATGCCAAGAGCAAAAAATCAAGTGTTGTGCACAATCTTATGAATCAAGCAAAAATGAATTTCACACAGCAGGACAACCTCAAAGTTCTGGACAAGTGAAATATTCCTGCAGGACAAGCACAGAAATTTAGAAAATTATTAAAAGGCAGTGATAAAGATTGGGATGAAGAGCTGCCTCTGGACTCATAGTCAGAAGACCAGCCATTGTAGAAACATACAGCAACCAAGAGCAGCTTGGTTAGTATATGTTTCTTGAGACTTTGATTTGAAGAGAACTGTAAACAGCACAATATTGTTAGCTGTAAGGAGAATGCTTTGTTGAATGGCAGTCTGAGCTGAAACCTTGAAAAATTTCAACCTAACTAACAAACCCTAAATGGTTTGTTTCAGAGTTTGAAGAACAAAATTTTATCACATTGATAAATTTTTGTTACAAGATTTCCAATCAAGGTACCCATGGAAATATCTCTAAGTGTTTGAAAGCTAAAAGAAGTGGCATAATGGTACTAATATTAACAAAGATATCATACAAAATCCAATAAATTTTGAATGTTAAAGGCAAGACCCAGATGGTCAATAATCACGAGTGTGGGCCCATATAACATTACATTATTCTTCCTACTGAGATCCTTAATTCCTTTGCTATTGCTCTAAACTCAGTGCCATCTAATTCTGCTTTGACCATGATTTGCATCATGTCTGCTATTACACCTAATTTTTTTTTTTTTTTTTTAGATTAAATAGTTTTGTTGTCCCCTTTTATTTCACAGTCTAATCCAAACAGCATCCTTGTTCTCACAGAATTTTTGGTGTAACTCACTCCCTGTTCTGGGAAGTGTTCACTGTGTTCCATATTGTCCTTTTCTTGGAAACTCCTTAACATAACTGCTGTCCTTAATCCTTCTGTGATTGTATCACATTCCAAACTGCTCTTGGGCTTTGATCCTGTTTTCTGCTTGCTTCCTAAACAGGCAATGCCCAAACTGCTCATCCAATAAGCTCTTTGGATACTTGGTTCTCATTAACATCCATGCCTTCAGAAATATGTTTTGCATTTCCTAATTGCCCATGGAAAGCATTCTTGGTCTTTTGATTACAACCCCACTGTCTGCTTTTCTTTAGCAGGTATCAAGATAATAGTCTCTAAAGGCATGAACAGTGTTTTTTTGGTCACAAACACATTCCCATTTTAGAGTTCCTGAAAATTCCCTTCATGTGGAACAGTAAGCAAGAATATAAGTGTGTATTTTAGCCTAGTGCTATTAATATCTGTGTATTTACAGCAATGTAACTGATACGTTTAAATTTATTTGATTCTCTTCAGGATAATTGGAATCAAATGGCTGTATGGGAATCTTATTTTTCTTTCTTTATTGTGGGAATCCCAGGTTACTCACCTAATTTTAGACACATTTAGTTGAGATGAATCATCCTATTAGTAGCAAATGTGGATGGTAAATGAACTTATGAGCAGAAGAATATTTCACGTTGGCAATCCTGACACCAGGACTCCTAAAAGCAATGAGTTTTCAGATTGCCTCCTGAAAACGTCAGTTATGAATAAGTATTTGCATGTGGGTACTTCTGAAGATCAAAAACATAATCATATTTTATGAATATTCAAAATGTTCAAGGGGAAGAGAAGGTAACAGGAGGCTTGCTAGATAACATCAGTTCCTGGCAAAATACTGGAAAAAATATAAAGATTCTGTTGGTAAAAAGTTAAAAGAGAAGGGTTTATAACTAAGATTGGTAAATGTATGAAAAATAGGCTTCGTCAAATATGTTTCATTTCTTTCTTACAATTATAGCTGATAGAAGTAAGTACATAATGGACTTCTGTAAAGCATTTGATTTATTACAAATGGCATGTTGATAAGAAAATTAGGACTATGCAATATCAATAAAGTACATCTTAAATGGATTAAGATCTGGTTCACAGGACTGAAAGAGTACTTGTCAGCAGGGAGTTACTACTGATTCTGACATTTTTAGGAAAGTTCTGCACTGATTACTCCTAGTTCTAAATCAGCTTCGTTTTCATCAGCTCTATGTTCTTCATAATTTTCAATCCATTGGCAGAAATAAGTGAAAAATAAAATCAGTGGTGTTAGCCCTTGTGAATGGTCCAAAGTGGTGAAGGATGTGAAAAACAAGTCACCCAAACAAAGTGTTCAGGATTACAAGGGAGAAAGTTGAGCTCCGTGAAACACATTTGACTTTAACAAGAACTGCTGGGAAGGAGAAAGATCTTACTGAGGAGGACAGAGGCTGTCTCCTGGGAAACAGTGAGAGGTTCAGCAGACAGGTAGCCTGGTCTCCCAGTTCAAAGTGCTATAATAAAGGGTTTATGGTGCATAAACCCCAGAACTCTAAGTGGGGAATATGGACATGATTTTACCTCTCTACATAAAATTCCTCAGGTATGCAGCTGTGATACCAACACTAAAAATATGGTTGAAAGAACAGAGTGGGACAGAGAAGAATGACAACAATTACTCCAAGGTTAAGGAAAATGTTTTAATGCAGCAGATATTTTTGTTGCACAGTTAACACATCAAGGCCCCTAAAAACCACTCCTTCAGTACTGTAGTTCTGTCAGTCACCCTCAAAAGAGCTCTCTACATATTTATATAAACTCTTAAACAAGATTTTATAATGGTGCACTCAAAGGAGGTATAGATAGACACACACACACAGACACAGACACACACACACACACACACATTTATGTATTTATGTGTATTATATATTCTTGACCTATATAGGATGAAGGCCAGATATTTTGCTTTGCTACTCCCACACTTCTCAGGAACATATTAACCACTGTGACACCTCTGTGTTTGCCTGGAGACAGTAAGAGATTGTCTTACCTTACAGCAACACAAGGGACATAAAGAGCACGTCCAGAAGCCCTTGTGCATTAAACCACTGAGCTGAGCAGTGAATAAAGACACACAACACCTGGCAGAGTTTTACAACCTGATTGTTAACTTGTGGACAGTGTTAAATAAATGCTGTTCATCAGGAATTGCCCATCCAATAGCCCAATACACCCCGAGATGCTGAAAAAGTTGAAATTTTTAAACTAATCAAATAGAAGGCAGCTTTATAAGAGGATATAAGCACTTTTAAAGGAAAAATATAATAAATAATAAAGGCTTCTCAGTGGAACCAGGCAAAACAAAAATCTGGGCTTGGTTATTATGGCCTGAAATGTTCAAAATACATATTGACACATCTTTTATTTTGTTACTTTTTAAAAGCAACAGATAAAAGCAACTGATAAACAACAGCAAAACAAATTCAACAGCAACAGCAAAAAAAATGTCCAAAAAGGTTGTGGTTTCCACTGCTAATATTATAAAATCAGCAGATTTTATAAAACTAAGGATGTCTCTTGGAAATCAGACTAGAAATTGTCTTTAGGAGTTACTGGCCTCTACAAAAGTACCATGTAAAGTTTAATAGCCTGTGCTATAAGGGAAATCAGACTACAGGATCTAATACTGGCCCCAAAGGCAGCAATCTATGAATAAACTGTAGTAAAAGTATTACATGGGAAATTGGATTTGAAAGCACCATTCAATTATCTTATAAATCAGATCAATGGCTGTGATCCTTTCTTGAAATTCTGGGACAGAATATTCTTTTAATTTCCTACTACTAAGGCTTAAGTATTCCATCTTGAGTTGCCATGAAGCATGTTTCTGTCTCACATATATAGTGTCATATATCATGGTGATAGAAAGCTGAACTCCGTGCTGTAGGATGGGGTTGTTAGAGCTGGAAGAAACCCTACTAAGATCAAAGAGGTTGAGTAGAACAGAAAAAGACGTCATCTATGCTTTATCAAATGATACTTGCACCAGAGAGAAACAATGGAGAGTTAATATTCTTGGTTCTCTGACCCTTGAGATTAAAGCTGTATTACTCTAAAGTTACACAGTAGTTACTCTTGCAATGCTGTCTCTATACTTTGAAATTAACCTGTATTTGCTTCAAGTATGAAAGATATTTCCAAAACTGAAAGTAAAATGGATTACTTTGCAAACTGCAGTGATACTGACTTACTAATTAATTTAAAGTGATTTCATGATTACTGCTTCCCATTAAATTGCTTCTTGCAGGATCATGCAGTGTGTTTGTTTGAAACAGCTACAACAATTTTCCATATAATTGAGGATCTAAGTGGAATACAGTTGGAACAAAATGCAGGAGACACATTACAAGAGCTGTATCTTCCAGATACTACAGGACAATTTGTTGTGTGATTCCTAATTGCTAGCAAGTCAGTGGAATGAAATGTGCTTTCAGAAGCTACATTGCTGACATCTTGCTGACATCATCTCAATCAGCACAGAAGCTGCCTCTATGCATTCATGCCCTTTGAAAGTTCTAGTAGTTGATGCTGAACAAACGAAAAATAGCTACAAATAAAAGCACAAAGTATGGGAGACACAGGCTGAGTCATGAGGGGAAAGAAAAGAAAATATTTTAAATAAATAGGAAATAAATGAAAAGTTTCTCTGGGCAGGCTATGAAATAAATCACCAAATGAAAAATAAGAGTGGTAAAATAATGACAATCAGAAAGAATGATAATATGTGAACACAGAACAGCAAACCAGACAAATATTAAATCTTACGACAAGAAAAAAATCTAAAAGAAGAAACAAGATATAGAGTAACTTAGGCAGAAAGAAAGTCAACTTGAAAAAGGTAAATTTAAAAAGTGACTCAGAGAGCTCTAAAAGGAGAGTTGGTCAAACAGAGATAAGAGAGTCCTAGCTAACAAAGAGGGCCATGACTAACAAAGACAATTTTCAAATGGTCATGTTGAGAATGAAATAATCAGTTTTGTTAGGTAACAAAGAGTAAGGACAAACAGAAGGAAGAATAATTGTTCTCTGAACTTTGATATTTGTGAGTGCTCAGTGTGTGCTGCAGTTCCTGATTCCTGTGTAGGTAATGACAAGATGGCCTGGAAAAGTCGAGAGACTTTTAAATTTGTTTTATGCAAGTTCATGCCTTTCTGAAATTGTTTTTCTCATTTGTAGAAGAGTAAGTTGAGACATCTGAGGGTTCTTTGTTTGCCTTTTGTTTGTAACATTCCCTTTCTAGGGAGTTACAAAAGAGCCTTCTGAAGTACGGGTTGTGTTTATTCCTTCAGTTTTAAAATACAAATTCATGTTTTTTAAGAAACAATGCCAATTCTAGGACTCCCTCTTAGAATCTAGATGGGAAAGATGTTGCCCTGTGTTTTTTTAAATCACCAAAAAACCTTTAGTGCTACTAAATGACCATGATGGGTTAGTCAGATCTACTGATCTAACAGGGTATAGCTGACATGAAAGAACTGCTGTCTTCAGAAGCTTGTTGTCAAACAATGTGCTTGATCTCCCCTCCTAAAAATGACTCACAGAGAGCAAAGGCACAGAACAGCTATAGAAAATTGCCCTTATTCAGAGACTAAATGCTGTCTACAGCCCCTACATATTTTTGATGGAGAGGAAAAACTGTAATTCTAGATTGTATTCCTTGGTCCCTTTTAGCTGAGTGTGGCAGCATTTCTGCAATTTCCCCATTTTTATTGTTTTACGTATTATTTGCTTGAGTTGGGGTTTTGCTAAAATCTGTTTAGGATCTGCAAGCAGAGGCTCAGCAGAATACCAGATCAGTATGTGACTGTCTATCCGTGCCTTTTTGAGCCCCTTTCCTTTCTCCTGCTGCCTCTCAGGCGTCACTGGAGCAGCCAGAGCCAGGATCAGGATTCTCCACTGCCTCCAGCAGCAACAACCTTTGCTGTAAAGGGTTTGTTCCCAAACAGCTATGAATTGTCAATGGCCAGCAAGGTTTTGTCCAGACTACCATCCTTTATTTTTTTTTCACTGTTAAAAAAAACATACATGGTAATCTGGAAAAACTGGTTCACTAATTATTTTGTTCTAGAAATGTGTGAAATGTTTTCTAGTTGTTTCACAATCTTAAGACTTCCTCCAGATACTTCAAGAACTATGTGCCAAAACTTCTAGCAAACTTCATTAATATGCTCACTTGAAACCAGCCTGAACAGTGCTTCATTTGTGATCTTAGTAGTGTGAGAGTGGGAAAAAAAGTTATGTATACAGATATTCTTGTTACTTTTTTGTTTCACGTTCACATTTATATTCATTTATCTTTCATCCATCCATAGCATTTAAATGCTTCAGAAACAAAAACCTTAAATTTCTTTCCTTTAAGATTTTAAGACTTTTTTTCTGTTCTTCATATCTGGAATAGGTGTAAATTTTATCTACATGTTAATATATTATTTTTATGCCTCTCTAAATGGAGACTGAATATAACTAAGATTAGGCTAATCAGAGATTTCTGTAATGCCAGTAATGTATTTTAAATGCCAGAACAACAGTCTGCTATTCAAAGTGTCAATAAAACTTCTCCTGGTGTCCTTGATTACTTCTGCAGATGTGAGACAATCTTTATTTTCAGCCACAGATGTTGGATTTGGAGACATAGTGAGTTCATCCATAGATGATGGATGCAGATCTATGACAGTACAGAGAATAAAGAGAAGGGTAATTAGCAATTGGAACCAATCAAAGAATACAAGTACATCAGAACTGAAGATCTTTATACCAAGATATCTGAAGGATAAGTTTTAGTACAACTCCAGCTGCTGGAATTAAAAAAGCAATTACATCTTGGTAAATCACGAGGCATTTATATTGCTGAAAGTCTGCTTAGATCAGACAGGACCTTTTTCATCTTACATGTTATAAAAGTCACTGATGACTATGAAACCCCAACTTGGTGACTGCCAGGAAATGCTTCACAATCTCTGGCAAGATGCAGCAAGAGATGTATGAAATGCTGTGGTTAGCTGGACCCCTGAAGCTATAAAGGAGGATGGAGCAGTGCTGCCCTCATGATGTTACCAAAAAGAATCATGGCTAGAAACTGGAAAAACTTTGTAAGCTGGCTTATAGCCCTGCGGGTAAGAACTTGTGGGGAAATGTTCCAGTGGTTGCTGAAATCCAAATTTGAATTAAATTATGCCACTGTGAAATAAAAGCAGCTAATTAAAATATAAGGAATTTAAAATCAGCATTAAAACGTTGTTATACTTCCTCAACAAATAATGGCATTAGGCAGATGAGTTTATTTTCAGAGTTTGGTCAAAAATACAAAAATACAAAAATACTGGGATAATACAATTCTGCAGTGCTACGTCTGACCACTCTTTTGGCAGCAGAGGAAAGAAGAGCACTGCCATAAATACAGTTGCTTGCTTCATGTGTGGAGCTCAGTGCAGAGTTGTTCTCAGGACCGGAGGCCTGCAAGGGAAGACAAGTGAGAACTAACTCATGCAGACAGATCCCCAGTGCATCACCATCCCCGTGGATGATGGGCTCAGCTGAGAATCTCTTTCTCCACCAAATTGGCACATGGGGTCAGCCTGCTCACGTGCCTTAAAGATTTCCCTCTTGAAGAAGATCCAGTCTCCCTCCCCCTCAGGACTTTCTCCCCAGGCACTCCACCAGGCTCCTTAAGAGGGCAATGTCCACCCTATGGATATCAAGGCAGTTTTGCTGACCCTCTTCCTTCTCCATGAATGAATATGATTTTCTGATGGCTGTGCCCAAGACTGTCTCTGACCATCACATCACCCACCTGTCCCTCTCTGTCCACAAACAACAGATCCAGTGGGTTGCTTTCCTTTGCTGGCTCCCTCACCAGCTGTGTCTGGCAGTGACCCTCCAGACTCTCCAGGAACCTCCTAGACTGTCTTTCTCTGCTATACTCTATTTTCAGCAGACATCTGGTAATTCAAAGTCCCCCATGAGAACATGGGCTAGTAATTGTAATTTCAGCAATGTGGATTCCTCTTCAGTTAATAGAAAGTAATAAGTACTGAAGAAATGAGATTCAGCTCTCAATAGTTTCCCAAACTAATAGCTGTTTGAGAATAGCTTTGCTAATACTGGTGACCCCTATTCCCACTGGATAATTGCTTTTATTATGCATTTCTATTTTCTGTTCTTGTCTTACAGCACTGATGGATGTAATTTAGTTGTATACTATATAGGTGCCTAATGAAATTGCTGAAAGAAAGTTCATTGCCAAGCTAAAAAAAATTATGTCAGCTCTTGAGGCTCAGTAAGGGTCTTACCTTCAAGCCTGCCTTTTTTTTTCCCAAGTACATGAAATATTTTTCACTACGGTTAGAAAAAATTAGGAAGGGCAAAAAGCCCATCATAGGTAGCCTAAATTCAGACATACCTCACACTAATACAATGAACAGACATGCTGTATCTGTAGCTGATAAATTAGGTGACATGATGGCAGGTGAAATGTAGATAAGGTTAGAGTACTGTATAATGCAAGGAGGAGATGAAGCCCTGTGTTATGTTGATATGACGAGTCAGAAAGAAAAATGTGTGTCGGCGAGGAAAAATCAATTTAATGTCTGCATTATACAAAACATCAATACAGACAGGACATTAAACTGCATTAGGAGACATATCTATAGGTAGATTTACAGGTGGACTGCATAACTTGAAAATATCAGGGGACTAGAAAAGGGGAAACAGCATGGAGAAATTCTCAAGTGAAGAAGAATATTAACACAAGATTTAGTTGAGCAAGAAATATTAGGAAGGAGATACATTAAATGGTGAATGAAATAGTGAAGGTCAGTTGAACACCCATATTTATTCCTAGTGTGGGACAAAATATTAAAATAGTAATCTGAAAAAATTAGTCCAAATTTCATAAGAGAAAGTACATGTTGACAGAATGCATCATTAACCCACTGAGTAGCATAAATTCCCCAGAGTCTGTACGTTCTATACTCTGCAAGATATGTTCTATCCTAATTACCATTTAATGCAATTCCGAAACGTCTCTATTGATCTTCAAGGCCACCACTGGACAAGGGCCCAGCTAAATTAGGTAATAGCCTTTCATCTGTAACTTATGAAGACAGATGAGCTCTCCCAGTGTAATGCAACAAACTCTGATGGCATTCATCAGGACAAGAGATAGTATTTGAGGCAAAGTGGATTGATACAGAGCAGCCAGCTACAAGAAGGCTGGAGAGGGACTTTTCACAAGCGGTGGGCTTTAAACTGAAAGAGGGTAGTGGAGAGGGTGTACTGAGCTACAGCCTGATAGCATTTAGAGTAAATAGACACATCTCTTTGGTAATGGTTTCCAACTGTAACTGGAATCAAAGAAGTAAAAATGTCAAGCAGCTCAGAAGGATCAGTACCTAAAAAGCTGAAAATCAGGGAGCGATCCAATACTCTAGATGGTCAGAATGCAAATTTAATTTATCTTGCTAAGCACTTGGATTCTAAGGAAGCTGGATAAATTTAATATAAACCGTGTAAGATACATGTAGAATACAAATACATATAATTCTACCACACAATGATTAGGCAGCAATTTTTGGCAAAAGCAACAACAAAAAAGTATTAATAAATGAACGTGCTTTTCAATAATCTTATCATTTCTGCCTAAGAAAAAGATTCTTGAAATTGCGTAAGTAACCAGATACCCAGAGACCCACACAAAGCCAATATGATATATGGAACTCTATTTCAAATACCTATGTAAGGGGAGGAGAATGATCATCCTCTGGAGGTACTTATCTCACTCCTAACCATAGTGGAAGCTTGGACTGGACATTGATTTTCAATCAGTGAAGTGTGGTGAGATGAATCTCACCATTAGTAACTATAGAAAATCACATCTTAGTTGTGTATAGTTGAAATTTAATATTGATTCATTGATGCCAATAGCTGTTGACATCTTGATACCTGCAAAGTCTACTGTTCTAGTTCTGCATGGTAAATACTGAGATTTTATGGGAGTATTTGAAAACCACAGACAGCTGTCAAAGAAGAACTAATGTATATGTGAAAATTTCAGAACCATCCTTTACCTGAATTTCTTATTATCTACATTTATGCAGTTTCTCCACAGCTGTGTTCTGTTTTGATCAGAGATGATCTGCCCAGCACAAAACCATAGATCTTCATCATGTTTCTCAGTGTGGTTCAAGGGTTTTTCTTTCTACCATGCAATTTTGTCTAATACGTGAAATCTAGGAGTGGATATGGATGCTTTTAGAGTTGCTAAATTTTTCATGAACAAGGATGTTTCCACAAATTGTGACTAAAAATGATGTCAGATGCAGAAAGCATTTCCAGTGTTGCAGACTGCAGGAAACAAAGGGCACATTTGTACTTTGGTGCTGAAATCTTTGGATTACCTGCTGTGAGCTCATAAGATCAAAACATTCAGCTCAGCACAGAGTGCTGGGAGTAGCCTTGATCCCCAGATCAGTATTGTCATCTTCCAACTGTACTGTGGCTGACCTCCTGTTCAGCTAAACTGACTGACTGTGCTGATAAAACCACTCGGATTCTGCTGCATGACAAACAAAATAACTCAGTGTGAGGCTCGGGGAGCCCTAAGCTATATTGTCAAATAATGGTGACTGTTTGTATTTATGATACAGGTTTTTCCTTTACCAATTCCTACAGAGTCACTTTAAAAAGCGTGATTGTGATTGCCTTGTCTAACTAAGAATCCCTCTGTTGCTCTCTTTTTTTAACAATTTTGGTCACACTCCTTTCAGCCCAGTCTGAGATGGAGGGACACCTCAGAGATTGGCAATTCTTACATGTTTTGTGAAGACTGATTGTTTCATTCAGCAAAAAAGACCCAATAAAATCTTCATTAGTTCTGCCTCTCACGAAATGCTTTGCTGAGTGAAGAGACCTTTAGAGAGAATTAAAGCTCTAATCTGTCATTTTGAACATCCTCATTTTCCGTTAAACAGAGCAATTTGCAAGATTAAATATAAAGGAATATCTTATTAGTCCCCATTATTTGGACTTCATCTGTTTCTGATTCCTAAAAGCTGATATAAAAATATACACCCTTTGTTTGTTTAACCAGTAAGTTGTTGTATTTCCTTCTTGTATATTCTAAAAATATTTATTCCTCCCAAAGTAGAATAAATAGGTCAACATTCATAGTTCAAATCACAGTTCCTCTGGATTCAGATTCCAGCAAGGAAGGGCAGTATGAATTGAAGTTTTATCAAATTACTTTAACTATTTCACATATCACTGTCATTTCTTGTTGCTGAATTACTCTCAAATAAATCACCCTTATGATCAGTTTAACTGCCCCCTTTTTATCCTTTAGAATACTTTCTGAAGGAATTTCCCTGTGCTTTTAGAGATTCCTGGGTAAGTGAGAACTACCTCTGATCTAACAGAAGACTCAGATGCTCTCCAGGCATCTTTGACCTGTGTTTAGAACATGGACAGGTTGGACCAGTGTCTCAGATCTTGCTGTTTACTAATACACATTTTCTAATAAAGCTTTCCCCTGTGCAGCTGGAGAAAACAGACTGGAGATGGCTTTCTGACTCTGCATCTTGTTTTACACTGGCCATGGCCCCAGGACTGATCTGGGCAAGCTAGGAGCTATTTAATGTTAAACATATTAGACTTTTTTATTAAATGGAAAAAACCTAATGATGATATTCCAGTTTTCTGCCTGAAAGCTGGGAAGATAGATCAGCGGATAGTCAAGGAACTTTCAGATTGGAAAGTCTGGCTTAGAGAAGTTGAAAGGGATTCTGATATTGAAGTGTGGTAGGTACTCTTCTCTCTGATGACTTTAATACAATAGTGAGAAGTTTACTGTGAAGCTTTTTTATTCATCATCTGATACTGCTAAGGTGAATGCAATGTGAATTGTACAGATTACTGCACAAATTCTATACTGTGAAATTTCTGTAGAACTAAAATCACTCAATGTGGTCAGATGATAAAGAGAATGACAATACATAATCTATATCCTGGCATTAGGTATAAAGGATTCTGTCATCCTTTATCAGCAAAGGATTCAACAAAGTACACCTGTTCCTTTACAGTAGTCTTCACTTTGGGGATGATTATTAGTTGGCCAAGAAAAAAGCTGTAATGAATCCAGACCAAGCTGCCAAAAGGAAGGAGAAGAGTCCATAATCTAATGGTGTTTCATAATGAGCTATCGCAGTGGTGACAACAACAAGCATTTGGATATAACAGTCTGCAGAAGAGGAAGAGAGCCTAGCCAAACTATTTCAGAGAGTTAAGGGTTCTTTCAATGCTGAACTTGACTCCTCTATACACAAGGTAAATCTCAGTTTAAATTTGTTTTTTAAAGATGTAGTTAAATTTATAAAAATTTTGTATGGACATATGTCAAATCAAAATAGATCAGTGTTCTTTGATACTAATTCTCTTGTGGAGTGGTAACTTTGTCAGTGAGGGTTGGAGCAAGCAGCAGAGACAGAAATCTTTAAAAATCAATTATGCTTTGAAAGAATTAGCATCAAAGGACCAGAGAAACTATGTAGGAGTGTTCTCCACTCTATTGAAAGAGAAAAAATAATTTAATTCTTTGATAAGGTAATCTTCTCTTTTAATTTTTTACTTTTTTTTTTTGTGTGTGTTTCCATTAAGTACAACCTTGTTACCATAAGATAGATTCAAATAGCCTTCCCAAAGAACTCCCTCCAGATGCTTTTACTTTTAGTGCTTGCAATGCCATGTTCTTGCACATTCTTTAGTGATCTTAAGATGTGTAGCTATAATTTGAGTCTTTAAGAGGGACAAAAAAACCTGTTAGCATCCAGCAACAGAAAGAAAAGCTTTTCACTCTCCTTTTTCCCTCTAGGTTTCTTGGCCTATTAAAATTGCTTTTTTTTTCTTTTTTTTTGGTACTTCGTAGTTCTGATCTGTGCAATCCATGTTTGCAGCCCCTCAATATGTGACTTTTAAAACATAAATAATTTCAGTCCTTATGCACTTTTGGGAGATGAATTAATCCAAGGCAAAACATTTTGAGTTAACCAGAACTGATGTCTGAGGTTCTGTGTACCTGCTGTGTGTGCTGTTCTCCCTCCTTTATTCTCCTACTTTGAAGGTAAGCACAAGGTGGCTGTCCTGGTTTAAGGCAAATTTTGGGAGTGGCCCATAACACTCCAAGTCTAAGTGCTGGAATCTTGTCAACCTCATTTTACCACTTAAATTAGAGCACAGGAAGGATCAGAGAAGGAACACATCTTCCAACACTCAGTAAAAGCATGCCATGAATTATTAGTGTGGTCGCTGGCACAGCAGACACTGAGCTCCCACCAGCACTCAGCAGTGTTAGTGCCTGCTTTAGTTCTGTGTAGGCCGTGTCTGTGATTGACATGGAGGCCCAGAAGAGTAACCAGGTCATTTTTATTTCAGTGCATTCCATCTTTACTTTGAGAAACCCAGGGCACCCATGTCTGTATCAGCCGTCACTCTCCCAGGCTGCTGTTGGAGTGGGACCCATGGCAGGAAACACCTGGGGGGACAGAGGGGACGTGTTGGACAGCCCCCAGCCCGAGCCCCAAGGTGGGCATTGGCTCAGGTATCTCCTTAATGGTAAATCCCATCTCGGGGTGTTCTGGGAAGAGGGGCAGCATGTCCAGGGAGGGGGTCCTACCCCTACACTTGGCCCTGGTGAGGCCACAACTGCAGTGTCCAGTTCTGGGCTCCTCAGCACAAGAACAACAAGGAGCTATTGGAGAGGGTCCAGCAGAGGCCACAAAGGTGATGAGGGGTCTGGAGCATCTCTTATAAGGAGAGACTGTGGGAGCTGGGCCTGGTTAGTCTGGAGAGAAGAACACTTAGAGGAGATCTCATTTATGCATATAAATATCTCAAATGTGCGTGCTAAGAAGGTGGTAACAGACTCTTTTCAGTGGTACACAGTGACAGAACGAGGAGCAATGCCCAGAACTAAAACAAAAGAAGATCCACCTCAGCATGAGGAAGAGCTTTATTTTGAAGTACTGGAACACGCTACCCAGGGAGGTCAGGAAGTCTCCCCGTCTGGAGACATTCAAACTCCACCTGAACACGTTCTTGGGTCACCTGCTCCGAGCCGAGCCGAGCCGGGCCGGGCCGGGCCGGGCCGGGCCGGGCCGGGCCGGGCCGGGTTCACCCGAGCCCAGCCGGGCCGAACCGAACACAGCCGAGTTCACCCGAGCCCGCTCGNCTCCCGGGGAGCCGCTACCGCGCCGCGCTCACCGTGCGGAACCTGCGGGCGGGCGCCTGCCACCTGCGGCTGCTGCCGCCACAGGAGCCCCAGGTGAGGGCCGGCCGCGAGGGAGGCGGCGGGGCGTGCCCGCGGCCGCCTCTCTGCGAGCAGCGGCCGCGCTGCGTTTGCCTGGGGCAGCGCCTCGCACCGCGTTGGCAGCAAATCCTGCTGTGCCTTCTTGGCTGGCTCTGCGCTCTCCAGAATTCATCCCGCAAGAAGCCCACGAGTTCCTCGTAACTTCAGGGAACATTCTGTAAAAACAGGTCACTTTGCCGTGGTGTGAACACCAAATCTGGGAAGTGACAGCTCTCTTACCTCATTTCTAAGTTGTATACTTTCACGTTTTTTGACTGGAATAGTTCCCTTGTGGTGCTTGCTTGCTGAGAGATTTCTCAGAAAAGATGACGTTTGCAATCTTTTCTCAAGATAGTATAATTGCTATTAAAAACATCTGATAAGCTCTGGAACCGTCATTGCATTGCCAGGCTTTTTAAAGGCAAATGCATCTCTGGTGTTCTAACCAGCTGAGCCCTCGTAACGTATGTGGCTCCAGCAAAAGCCTGCTGTGGTTAGTGGTTTATTGTTTGTACATTATGTCAAAATTCAGATCAAAAGGTTGGGTTGAACTGGCATCAGGAGTTGAACAGAAGTTGATGTTGCTTTTTGTTCATAGCAGCTTGAACTATGAATAATTCAAGGTAGTCATCAATCTGATTTTCAGACATTGAAGTACATTGAGTAATTTCACTATCTGAGTAGTGAGCTTTTCTTTTGAGGGCAAGAGTGGCAGCTTGATTCTTATTAAACTGTAGCTGAAGACTTGGTGTGAGCTGGAAACTGTTGAGAGTGCTTGATTTGGTAGGGCTGTGCTTATTGCTTTGTTACTTTTCATCAGCCTTATTAATTTTTCATGTGCTTTCGTGTAGAAAGGCAGATCCAATTTTAGAAGAGAGAAAAGGTTACTAAATAATAGTTTTGTGGTGTTTCTCTCTCTGATTAGCTCTTGCCTTTTACTGTGTACTTTTATGGCACTGTACATGAGATGACCAAGGAGACAGCTAGGGGACAAGATTCCATTTCCTACCCCCAGTTCCAGGAAGGTCTGTTGTGTTGTCCCTTCTCATTCCCAGACCTCGTGTTGCTATCTGTGATTACAAGGCTCTGAAGTGCATGACTCCTCTAAAATACATTCTGGTGCATTACATGCATAGGGTGCAAGCACTGAAAAATAACCTTTCTTCAGCTGTCATAGTGCATGGCCAAGAAATGCCTTGTAAGGAAAAAGCTCACAAGCAGTTTTCCATAGGCTTCACTGAATGTTCCTAGTACATAGTATTAATTTTGCCTTGTATAAAATGAATATACTTGGATGTTTAATTCTTTTTAGAGAACAGATAGATTCTATACACCTCAGAATTAAAACATGGATACCCTTTTAATATCAAGCCCATAATCATGATGTGCATGACATAAATTTCCTTTAGCTGAATATTTGTTCTGCTAGGAGGATTCTAAAGGAATAGAAGGAGATTCTTGGGCAACAGAAACAGCAAGTAATAAATTATGTTTGCATATTTAGACAGAATAGAACAGAAAACTTAGAGAATACTGGGAAGACTGTCTTTCAGAAATAGAAAATATTTAAACTGGACATAAAGATCAGAACCCACTGTGCACAGGGTAATGTGAATTTTAAGGAGAACCACCAGGGGAGCTCTAGACTTTGAGGCTTTCCTAGGAATGTGGGAAATGCTGGATTTCCCTCTATGTGCTAGTGGGTTACTTGTGTCTTCTGTTCAAGGAAAGGTGCGGGAGGTGTTTCATTTAAACAGATGCTTACTGACAACAACAGCATAATTTTTTTGAGAGAGGAAAGAGTGCTTTCCATCCTTCTTTTTTTTCCTCTTTCATTTGACTCCCATGATTGGAGGTGCCTTGGGCTTTTCAAGCAGATTTTCAATGAGAAGTGGGACTTTCTGTTGATGTCAGACCTAGAGGAAACTCTTACCTGTCCCCTTTTGTTGCTGCTTTGAACTGAGATTTAATCCTTGTTATTTTCTCAGGCACTAAAAATATGCTTCACTGAGTAATAGCTGATTTGATTTTGTGTTGCTTCAGAAGGCTTTTTTTCAACAGTAGGAAAAGCCAGAGCTCTCTTGGAAAGACTAGAAAATTTTGCTAATTCATTCTGTCTTTCTCTTTTACTGTAAAAAGCCCAAATTTCAATAAATAGGGAGGTAAATTATAAAATCCTGCATATAAGTTCATGGTAAGTTTAAAAACAATTCTTGTATTCTTCTGAAAATAACATATATAGCCTTCTTAATCTAGAAGTGCGTAACAATTGAAAACACTTTTTTTTTTTTTTTTTAAATTGCAGTTTAAATTGATTGTGGAAAATCCAGAAAAACCCATTGCATCTGGACTTCAAGTTAAAGCTGTTGTGGAATATGCTCCCAAGCGTGCAGAAGATCTTCAGGATAAACTAACTCTCTTAGTAGATGATGACATAGTTCATATCCCCCTGCTTGGGTATGATATTAAGAAGTTCATGTGCTGCTGTTATTATTTGCAGTTTAATCTTGTGGAAAGTTTACCTCTGTGTGTCAGTTATGGCTTTGTAATTAGTCTGTCAATTGCATGGAAAACAAACAGTAAGTTTTCTTACAAAAGTAAAATGTTTCTCTTTTTTTTCCAAGCAGCACATGGGTAAGAAATTCATTGGGGTGGTATCCCTCTAAAATCATAGAGTCTGGATTTTTAGTTTTGCCTTATTCTAACTTGTTTATGATAATGTTGATAATTTTGAATCCTCTATTATTAGACAAGTCAACAACTACTTTTAATGTCTTCCCTTCGTATTGAATCACTGATATAGAAAGTGTAATTGTTACTAACAGTTGCAAATCTGGCTTATAGTGAAACATATCTTGACTAATTCTAAAAATACGGTGTGTTTAGAGCAATGTCACTTGTTCAAGGATTTTTGAAAATTTTGATCAGAGTAGTATTGTGAAGGTAAAGCCACTTAGGATGATAATGCTACTGGTGACTCCCTTCTGGAAATGACTTGCAATAGATGAAAGTATTTCACATCTTCATGTTTAAGTGTCTTTTGTGAGGGAAACATTGACAGGCTTTAATAATTATTTTTGTATGTTTGGAGAAACAAGTATACCTTATGATTTCTTTTAATCAGTGTTTTCCAAAATGTATTTTGTGTCCTGCAAAAGCAGTAAATTCCAGCTTCATGACAAAACCCCAACCAGAAAACCAAAGCAAACAAATAAATCTCACACTGTATTAAAACACTAACCCCAAACCTTTTAACTTGACTACCTTCTTTTTGCAGGTCTGTATCTATTAGAAAATGTCAATGCATTTAGAATGTCTGCTTATTTCTGTCCACTTGGGAAAGGAGATATTTGCATCTTGAGAGGAGAAATACTTTTGTTTCATTCTTTCCAGTAAAGCTTCTTGTAAGAATGTCTGGATAATTGGAAAGTAAAGTTTTTACAATTGTCTTGAGTGTATGCTAACTTTGATAGATGATTCCTATTTTTTTTTTTTTGCCACATCCTGCTGATCTAGCATCATGTCTTTCAAGAATTTACTAAAGTATTTTTTTGCATTACAATTAATTATCAAAGAGAATTAAAAAGTGTAGTGAAATTCCTGAAAGCAAATTCTATTGTGGCATTTCTTGATTAATTTTTTTTTCTGTCCCTTCCTTCCCCCTTCCCTCCCCTTTATGCAGCAGAGTATTTGGCCAGGATCTACCTCGGTCAACCAAGGATATTTATATTTCTTCTCCATTATTTCTTCTGTACTGTATGTGGCACAGATCAGGAGATGGCATTGTTCCTGTTCCTATTTGTGGCTAAGAGGAGATAGACTGCTGTGCTGATGTAAAATTCCAATTGATTTAAACACAGTTTATGTGAGATCACAGGTGTCATTGTATTAAAAATTGGAGTCTTTAAAATACAGGTTTCTTGAGGCATGATCTTTTAATTATGGCTAAAAAGTACTGAGTACAGTGATGTCATCTCACTAGCTGAGGTTCTTAAATAAATAATAGAAGTAGCTCATGGCTTGTGTCATTACCCACTTCTGTCTGTTGTAATAAGTTTTGTTGAAGTCACATAAAGTATATATCAAACACAAAACTGTAAACTGGCATTACTTCCCTGCTTTTAGTTCAGGCAGCTCATAATGAATTATGATTAATTATTTGGTCTTATTTTGTGATGCAACTAACTCAGGACAGTTTTACCTAAAGTACTGTAATGAAGTATTTAAAATGAAATAGAAATGTGTGCATTCAATTTTAATGAATTGTTTTTAGCTATATTGTTTTAAAGTTAGAATACTGAGTCATTAAATAGGCTGATAAATAAGTACCTCTGTTTTAGATCTTCCTTGTGTATGCTGCAGTGCTGAAGTGAGTTGCCAAAACCTGATAGGAGAACTAGGAGAACTCTCTTCCACTGGAGTGCTTAATCATATTTCCTTTAAAATGCAAAGGTATTTTCAAGTCTTGGGAAATACTATGTTGTCTTTTCTCCACAGATTAATTCCATACTGTGACCTGGACACAGAGTCAGAGGTTGATTTTGGTGAAATGATTGCAAATGATAAACTAGTTACTAAAGAGATTAGTATTGCTAACCGTGGAACAATTTCAGGTAAATATTTAGTATGCATTAAATCTTACAAATATTTTACTTTATTGGAAAAAGTAATTTTATGTAAGTTAACACTTCAGTGACCAAGTAGCAATTAACTGGAATTTTGAGTTACGCAGATTATGAGTATTGTAGCTGCAGGTGTTGTACATGGTCCCCTGTTTATGTAGCCAGTATTATATTTCCATTTAGGAAAGAAAAAATGCTTTAGAACTTGGAAAATTTATCAGTTCTCTACTTTTGAGTCCCATTTGGAAGATGTAAAAATAATAGTTGCTCATTGCCTTAGTGTGCCCAGCATAGACAGCAGCAAATCACATCTGCTCTAGCTTTGTGCTTCTGTGATCCCCAGACCTGTCACTTGAATAAACAACTACAAGTTCCCTGAACTTTCTGAGCTGAAGTCCTCTATGATGGGAATTGAATTGTATTTGTTGCTAGAAGATAATGAGAGGCCTTTTATCTTGCTGCCATAGCTTATGAAATCCTACAGCTTTTACCACAGGCACATCCTTAACTTTCTGTGAGCAACTATTCCAAGGAGAGTAAGAAACATGGACAAAGGAGTATAGGAATGCTTATATGATCCACATAACCTGTTTGACTGCCTTTTGCACTGGACAAAGCTGCAGACACCTTTCTCCAGAGGCAGGGTGGCAGTTACGCTGAGTTACAAACAACAAATTTAAGGCAGTTAATTATTTTTGTTCCTCATTTGTTCACCTGCCTATTACATTAAAGGCTATCTTTTCCTTGCATTATGCCGAAGTTGTGGGAACATTTCTCTCCTAGATTTTCATATGAAATATTGTACCAAGAGAAAATACATGATTACAGAAGCACAGAGTTGCAATATTTAAAAAAAACGCAAAATAAAAAAAAATCAAATTTCTGTCTAGATAAAGCAAATATTTTTAGCTTTTTCCCCCCATGAAGTAAAAGGAGAAATTATTGTGGGTGTTTTTGCTAGCCAGTTCATCTTAAAGATGTAGTATGTACTTTATATAATCAGGTCTTCCTCATATATCCTAACTTACTACTTTGAGCAATTATGATGAAGTAAAGAAAACGAGATAACCTACAGTATATACGCATCCACAACTAAGTTGTATGATAATTATTTTTTAATATTGTGTAGGGAACTGTTTCTAGTTATAAACTCTGTTGCATGATACATGCAGGCTGCATGGTGGGGTTTTATAGGATTGTATGAAAATTAGAAGGAAGGTGATGGTTAGTAAAGGTTGTCTTGGGGACAGACAAGGGCAGAGCAGCTGAATCTGTGTTTCTGTGGGCTCTGTAAATCATAACGCAGCAGCCACAGTAACAGGCAGCACGTAAACTGTGAGCAGGAAGTGCTCTGTGCTGGCCCAAGGATTGCATTTCCCCTGTCATTCCATGCACTGAAGGAGTCCTTTGTTCCTGCTTCTGATCTCATATCAGAGATTATCTTTTATATGAAATCAGAGAGTGCATTTTTCGTACGTTTGAAACAATTTCTTTGTTTCTGTGATAATTAATGTTGTTGGTTAAATACTATTTTTTTCACATTTTAAAAAACAGTTTTATAACCCAGAAATATTTACTGTTCTCTTCTGCAGTAACTTGTGTTGGGTACAGGCCAAATCACAGAAGCTGTTGTTACCCTGCAGTATGCACTTAACTTTCTGGCTACTGTAGCTTTTTAGAGCTTTGTATAACTTGCAGGTGTTATTTACAGCTACTTCATGATATAGTCACTTTTGTTTGGAATGTGAGTACCTTTCCTGTTACAACCACAGCTTGCAAAATGGAATTGGACATGTGGGTGTAATAATTAAAGAAAGCCTGGAAATAATGATCTACTCTTGCTTAGAAATAGCTTGTAAAAAGGTTAACTCTGTTTCCTGTTTTCATAGGAAGATGTACTGCTTGTGAACATCTGCATTATGTGTTGTGTAATTTCAAGTGTATAATAGAAGCAAATAAATCTACAGCTTTATATTGTATAGCATTCTCTTGATTGCTCTGGGTTTTTTTAGGTGTATTTAGAATATCATATGATGGGGTTGTCCTGCTTAACATAAAACCTGCCAGAGGGGTGGTAAAGCCAAAATCTGTAAGGAAAATTAAAGTGGATATCTGCACAGATGTACCTGGAGTCATCAAAGAAATGATTAAGTAAGTGTATGACTGAAGAAATATGGCTCTATAAATTCCATTTTTGTCTGTTATTAATTCTAGTCTTTACTATGAATGTTTATCTAAAAAAGTTAAGTTCCTAAGTGTCAGTTACTGTCTTTAATATTTAATTTTATTTAATTAATTTGATTGTTATATTATCTCCATGAAAGAGTGATGCATAAATTGTATGCCTGGCTGTGTTAATAAAAATCTTTCATGATTTGTAGTGATCTGGGATGTTTGCACATTGCTCAGAATAAAACTAACCAGGAGCTTTTGTATCTTTCACTTTTCTGCACATCCTGTATTCCTTAATTTTCTCAGCTTCTGTAACTGAATGTTTTCTTTTAACTCTGTGTTTCAGGAGTCTCGGAAACATTCTGGTGTTCTTTGGTGTATCTTACTTTCACTGGGGGGAATGTATTTGCAATACTGAAGTAGATTGCTTTTAAATGCATACCTTATAGAATCCTAGAATCCCATGGTTTGGCTTGGAAGGGACTTGAAAATCCTGTATTTCCAACCCCTCTGCCATGGGCAGGGACTTGGCACCAGACCAGGTTGCTCAGAGCCCCATCCAGTCTGTCCCTGAACACTTCCAGTGGTGGGGAGTCCACAACCTCTCTGGGCAGTGTGGGAATAGGATGTGGTTGGTTTATTGGGTGTTTTGTTCTGGTGATTTGTGGAATCATGAAGATCAAGATTCCAGGCAAGAATAGCTGCAGTTCTTTGATGCTTATTCAGATGAACTTCTAGCTCCAGTTGCCTACAAGAAAATAGCTACTATATGCTAAAACTGATCTTTAGATAGAAAGACTCTGAGGAGTAAGAGCAGTGTATGTTGTCTGTGGATACCTCCTGATTCTTTGCAGATGTCACTCCTATAGTTTCAAACATTTAAACAAAGTCAGAAACCGAACCAAACCCAAAACTCCACCATGTAATGTGTGATTTTTCCTGATTGGTGATATTCCTGTTAGGGCATTGTCAAGGACATGCTCACTTGCCCTGCTTGCCCACTTAGTTTAGCTATGGAAAGCCAGTGATTTGAATGCTTGGATGGGGAAGTTGTTTTTTTTTTTTTTTTCACAGATTCTAATACAAAGCAAACTAACCAAACTGATTATTTCTGACACTTCTCTACCTTACCTGTTGCTGCTTGCTGCTCTTACTGGCAGAGTGGAGTTGGAAAGTCGTGGCTGCACTGAAGTATGGATCAAAGGTGTTGTAGTTGCACAAGTTCTTAAGGTTCTTGGAGTGTCTTGTGGAAAAGAACTGAAGTGCATTAACTTTGGACCCCTTTACTTTGGAACTTCAAAGACAGAAAAAATACATTTATACAATGAAAGCCCTGAGTGTATGGATTGGGTAGCAGTACTGGAAGACAGTGCCATTGGAGGAGAGATGGTAAGAAACTGCTCTGGTTTTTATTTTAGTTGGAAACTTGTTTTCATTTCTGCTTTTGTGTTTTTTATTTCTCAACATTCATCTTCTAGTATTGGGTACTATGTCATACTATTCCCTGATCAGTTAGGCTTTCTGAAACGTCTGTCCAACCAACACATTTTTTATTTCAATTTAACCCTAGAATTGAGTTTTTCAATTATTATTTACTAGGAGGTATCAAAATACAATCTGAGTTCTAAGATAGTAATAGTCTGTGATTTCAGTTATTTTTCTCAGATAGTGAAATAATCTGAGAATCATGTTTAAAAAAGAATTCAAGACATTGACATGAAATTGATTTAAAAATTGGTTAATTAGCCATGTGTTGTGTAACTACATGTATGTGACTGCTATGTCCTGTGTTATGTCTTTCTATTTGTTGTACATGAAAACGTTATGTGTAGGAAAAAAAAAAACAAACACAAAAGGGAAAGCAGAACAAGCTGAACAATTCCTTATTTTGATTTTTTTTTTAGGGGACAGATCTTCAGGGGAGTACAGATGCTGTTTTACACGACTTGAGCCTGAAAAATAAAGATGTTGATGTTTCCACCTTGATCTTGTGTGTTCCCAATCAAGGAACTCTGCAGCCTTATGAGAAATCTTTGATTACACTCTGCTTTAGTCCAGAGTGAGTGAGTGATACCAATTAAATGCACACACACACACACACACACAAGTTGGTTGGTCTACACTGTTCTGAAGAGCCGTGTTAGAGAAAATAATTTTGAGTTAATATGTCTGCAAATTATTTCTGAGTAACTTATTATGTATTTTTGTGTGTTACAAGAAATTTCTTGTTGTCATTGTGCAAATAAGAAAGCAAAGCCTGAAGTGTTTCTAGGATTTTATGTTTTATAATACCCTAAGGGTGTATTTGGATCAAGGATTGGTTAAGATGGTTTTGTGAGAATAAAAATTTTATTAGATTTTGCCATATATTTTTTTTGCCATATATTAACCAGCAAGAGAGTGAAATATTTTGGAGAGCTGTCATCTCATGAAAAAAAAACCAACCCAAAAGAAAAGCAAAAAACTAAACATAAAGAATCATTTCTTCTTGGATAAGGAAAAGAAAAAGCAAATGTGCTCTTGCCGTTCTCCCTTACTTAAATTCAGTGCAGGTAGTTATTATGCATGTGGTATTAGTTTAGAAAACTGTTGTAGACTGGAAGAAATATTAATTTAACAGTATAATAAGCACACAAATATTGATGACCTTAGATTTGTTACTATTTGCATTTTCTGAAAGGAAGTATAAAGATCATTTGTTCAAGCTTTTACTGACAACAAAGAAGGCAAACTGGATGTTCAAAAATACGTCTTGATTTTTTGTGGGTTGGGTTTGGAGGTTTTTTTTCCCATCTTTTAATTTAAGATTGTGACTTGCAGAAAATTTGAAAGGGACTTAGAAGTGAACGACGCATCACTGATTCAAGATTATGTCCTGTTTCTGAGATTTGAAACTGTTGGGAAGAGAGGTGGCTGTCTGCAGAACCTCAGTGGTGGTGCCACAGCAACCACAAGTATGTTAGAAATGTATAGTCACCATTAGAAATGTGTATATGGATGATAATAATTTATATCTTGATTTTTTCTTTTTTAACTTTTTAAAAAATTCTTGGTTGTCTTAATAGTTTTATGGTAAATCTGCTTTGTTTGTTTGTTTATATCAACACAAATTAACTTGCATCTTGAACGTTTCAGCACTAAAACCTCTTTGAACAGTGAGGAGAAAGGAGGGATTTATGTGTGTCATGAATGAACACCTTGAAGGAAATAAAACACCCCCAGCCATTTGCAAGTCACTAACACTTTTGTAATACCAGTTTTGTGCATTTTCAAGTGCATGTTTGATCATCCTCAACTTCCTTACTGAGGGAATGCATTATCTAACATGTATTAGAAGTAAAGATCTCTGTGTTAGGTTTATAAAAACTGCATTATAAAACCTACTGGTTTGTAGCATTGTTTTTGTGATTGTACAACTATAGCATGACTTTCCTGTTGGTGAGATAATGGTGAGAGAGGGACTTTGTTTGTTTGCTTGTTTTTGTGTTTGTCTAATGCAGGGAGTCATTCTCGTCACGTGGACTTGGCTTTGATGGGTTCTGGGTTTCCTGTGAAATTAACTTTTAAGCCAGGAACAGTAATTAATTTTAAGGACTGCTGTTTGGGTGAACAAGCACAAGTTGTGTGCACAATGAAAAATGAATCTGAGTTCCTTCCAGTAACGTTCAGCTTCCGCAAGACTGCTCACTTCAATATTTCTCCCGAAAGAGGAAAACTTAGAAAAAATTCAGAAAAGGTAACTCCCTCTTTCTCTGAGGTTATGTAACTGTGCAGATTATTTTACAGTGGTTAGCAGTGAAATTTCTTGAAAGTAAACCATGGGAATTTCATTTCAGTAGCAATGGCTTTTAATATCAGCCAAATATATCTTTTTATTTTTAACAGTCTCTTAATGTTCTTTCCCTACTCCAGGAAGCAAGAAATTTTGTTTTAAATTAGGAAAAAAGGTTGGAGCACTAAGGCAACTTTACAAGGGTTTTTCCTATCTGTAATTTTTTTTTTATTTTACTGATTTGAGAAGGTTGATTTATACTCAAATATTTTTGAAGGGTACTTTAAATTTGTTTCAGTAAATCACAAATATTCAAGTAAGATAAAATTTCTTTTAATGGAAGAAACTTTGCCAAATAATAAGTCAAATATGGAAACATTTACAATTTTCCAAACCAGTAAATCAGGGCACAAGATTTCTCTCAGAAGTGAACACAGGAGACTTCGTTGTGTTCTAATTTGTCTCATTTTCATGTTACCTTATATTGTTAATTTTTATGTGCCTCTTGGCATATTCTGCAAGCTCAGTTTTGAATACCTGTCTTAGAGGTAAGTGTGGAGAGAAGTGACTCAGGGACTCAATCATGTAGAGAATTACACAAAACTTTTTACTTTGACTCTTTATTGTCTTGTATGTCTCATAATGCATTTTCTTTTCCAGGAAGTGATGATTTCATTTTCTCCACGTCAAATAGGAACATTTGAGATGAAGCAAATTATTGATATCATTGGTACAGTAGTAGATAAAAATAATGTAGATGTTTTGAAGACAAAATCCTTTCATGAAATATATGTGACCTTAGTTGGCGCGTGCAAATCTAAACGAAAAAGCATTGTATTCACAATTAATCCTGGTAAGATGCTAAAAACGTAAGTGATGAGTGATAAAATGTTTTAAAAGCACATTTTTAGCATTTTAAAAGATTTTTTTTACTGTTTTTAGTTTGCCTGTGAAAAGTAATATCTCTTAGGGACTGGAGGGAATGCTCAGTTGTATGACATATGCCCTGCAGGACTGCCAAACAAAGGCTAAAGTAATGGTACATCCTCCCCTAATTGTATCAAAAATTGAATTATTAAAGCATAAATTTTCATCATATGATTATCTGACTTTTATAAGGTTCAGTTTTTGCCAGCCATGCTGCTGCACAGTGCTAAGATGTTTCAGGAGTAAATTGAGAGATATGTAAAGCACAGGAAGAACTAGTAAAGATTAACAGGATGTTCTTCATTGATTCAAAGTTACTACTGCCAGATGAATTTGCCAGTTCATACAGCCTGCTACCAGTCCTGTGTCCACTGACTCTTCCCATCCTGTGAAGCCTGTGCCAGCATTAAGAGTCATTCAGGATGTGCAATAACTAGCCTATAATTTGTTCTTGGTGTTCCAAATGTTTTCCACGAGCCACAGTTTTGCAGTAGATTTGATTGGGCTGTCACTGGATTGTAAACCTGTAATGGCAAACATGATTTTTTTCTAACACCAAATGTGCTGCAGTCTCTGCAGCACCAGTGCAATCGCCTGACCTGTGCACTGGTGCATGTGGGGGCTGTGTGTAGATCAGGAGTGGAACTTGAATTCTCTTAAGCTGCTGCCAGCTTGTGGATGTACTCTCTAAGGAGAAACAGGAAGGCAATACTATTTTTTTTCCATTGTGGGGGGGGGGTAAAAAGTGGAAATTACTGGAAAGTCATGATAAAATGCTGTTCTTCCTACAAGTACCGGGATGGTTGATAAGCCAGTGGGCATTCCTGCTAGTTTCAGGAAGGTATTTCCAATCCATGGCTATCAAG
The DNA here is from genome assembly GCA_013398275.1 of Promerops cafer. Taxonomy (NCBI): domain Eukaryota; kingdom Metazoa; phylum Chordata; class Aves; order Passeriformes; family Nectariniidae; genus Promerops; species Promerops cafer. The sequence goes on along the minus strand of VZSE01003938.1, from coordinate 2,032,815 downwards.
ACTTGATGAGAAACTGAAGTTTGGCAATTTCTTTGTTTTTAAATCCAGAGCTCCTTTAGTTTTCCTGCTTCAGAAACCAAATTAGAAGTGGGTTTTTTGGATCAAAGATTTAATGTAGTATTCAAGTTTTTCTGTCTTTCTTGTCTACCATTTGCTCTATTAATGTCCCCATTCTGGTCCCATTTGCAGGTTTATAAAAATGTTATGAGGGATATCTGTGTTTTGCTTTTAAGCTTCATTGAAGTGTGGAGGAAGAATTACTTTGGTTTTTTTCAGATCCTTTTCTAGATGGTTCTATATCTTCCTGTTACCTTCTCCCAGTGTCTGTGGATGAATATGTGTAGTTGTGTCTCTGTGTTCAGGTGAAGGCCAGGGAGAGACTGGAATGAAGCTTCTTGCAAACTCTGCCTATCTGGCCAGTGAAAGTTGTAATCACTCCTACGACTTAGAAGATGGAAAGTAGTTTTTGATTTTTTTTTTTTTTTTTGTGGATTAAAGTAAGGCTGAAATGGGTAAAAAAAAAATGTTCATTTTTTCTTTTTTTTTTTTGCAGGTGAGGGAGGAAAGGGCAGTTGAAGTTTGACCTTATTTCTGCCATAATTTTCTCTTTAATGTTCATGTAGATGTGCTTTTCTAAAACTAGAGTGAAAAAGATCTGAGCTGTCTTTTTAGTTGTTCGAGCTTGGGAGGTTTTGTCAAAATTTGTGCCTCTGTTTGCAGCCCTTAAGAGAAGCTTTAGGACACTGTGATTGGTGTTGAGACAGGCAGCTCTGAGTGTCTGATGATGTGTCTGTTGAAGACACAGCATCACAGCTGGACACAGCTGGTTTGAGCTCTGGTGTTTGTTTGTGTGATCCAGGCCAAGGGAAGCAGTTGGCTCTTGGCATGATGTCAATGGCTTCTTCCCTCTTTTCTGAGGAAAACACTGTGGGATGGGTGACTGACTGTTGGGCTCCTGGATAGACCATTGTAAATTAGATATATTTTCTAAGACTTTGAATTTTGTTTAGAAAATATTAGTTTAAGTTTGTTTTATTTGAATTTTAAGGTCTAACACCCTTGATTTCCAATGCAACTGGACAGTTTGTAGTTCGTGGCACAGGACAGCTCAGTGATACAGCACCTGTGGCAATCCTTAAATCAGCACAAACACAACTTCATGCTCACCGGAAAAACAGGAATTGTGAGGATGATGCACTTATAGCTTTTCCTAATGATCGTGCAGCCAGCCTTAGGCCTAGTGAATGGAATAAAAAGTACAGGTAAAAATTATGTGAATCTTATATTTAAACCCACAAATTTATATATATAATTTAGTAGATCAAGATTGGTAACTCATATGACAGCTTGCTGTTTTTTTTTTCAGGCTGAAAGTACTTTAAAATTCATTGCCTTCTTGAGTCTCTTGCACATAAATTTATTGGGTTTTCTTATGTGAAACTACAAATGTAACTATTACACTTTCAATATTTCATTTTTATGGTTGCCTTTACAAGGTCAAGTATTAATAATCAGCTGTGATAAAAAGAATTTCTGGAATGAAATATATATGTATCAGAATCAATTATGTTTTCATTTTAACAAGACCCAGCATCACTATATGTGTGTAATGAAACTACAATTCTCTTTAAATATTTAGGACTATTTTCACAAAGACAGAGAGATATAATTATGTAGACCCAGAATTTGCTTATACTGACTCTGAACGACTGTTAAGAGAAGAAAATAAGAAACACTACATAAACTTCATTTCCAGTTTAAGACAGCGTCGTCTAGAGAAAGAGGCTGCTAGGTAAGGCTTGGTTTAAAGGGTAAATAAATACTTTAGGCTCACACACAAAACATGTGAATATATGTGCAGAATTAACTTAATGGCACTGATCGTATACCTACATTTGTCCCATACCAATATGCTTATAATCTTGGGACTTTCATTTATAATGCATTCAAAACCTGTTTGTATCAAGTATTTAGACACATAGAGATCACTTCCTAGGTGAAATGTAGGGATAGAGGCAGGGCACTGGAAATTAAGCTTAAAGTGAACTTAAATCAAGGTGTCAAGTTTCAAGAATACTTGGTTATGGTTAATAGAAAAAAACGTAACATTGATTGTTTTGGATTCTCTTTATATGATAAATATGTATTTCCAACTAGGATGTCTAGCTCTCACCAAGTGATGGATTCAGTATGTAAATTATTATATATTCTGTGGACTGAAGCAGATGCAATCCTTTAATGTGACTGGTCCTCTAGACTTATCTTACAGAAAAAACTTACTAAAACAGTAGAAGTATTTTCATGCTATTTTCTGTGCTTGAGGGTTTTTTTAATAATGAAATATTCCTACTTAAAATATTGTTTTGTTTAAAATAATAAATAATTTAATGTGTAGATCATGGAATGCTCAAACTGTTAGATTTCCACATTTTTTTTCCTTCCCTGTAGGCAGTTCTATATTTGTAACAATCCTGTGAGCATAGGCATCATACCAGCTGAAGGTCTTAAGTCACCAAACATCTCAGTCGCAGATTTTCCCATGGAGAAGCCACAGCCCAAAATGCTTCCTTTAGATGACAATGGCATGTTAACTAGTCGAAAATTGGCAGCAATTGTTTCTAAATCTACAAACAAAGGAGTAAGTTAAATGCTTGAGTAGTATGTGAGCATAATGTGTTTACCATATAAAAAATCATAAGAATTTTGATCCTGCTCTGAGGAAGTGTCTTGTGCTTATCACAGGTTTGGAGCTGGCTTAGTCCTATGCCTTCTTCTGCCCAGGAGAAGGAAGATTGTAGTCTAACTTTGACACACAAACAGCTTCATCAAGTGTTCATTGGTAAGGTTTTTAATGTGCTTGCTAAATGCATATAGTTGTTATAAAAGCACTTATGTATAGTAGCACGTTTTATGATTATAGTTTTTGAACCTAAATAGCAAATAGTTTAATTTGGTAGCCAGCTTGAGACCTACAGTAATAGGTCACTTTTCACTAAAGCTTTGTAATTCTCAGCAAATACTGAGATATGATTAGGTATGAACATGTAAAAGAAGAGTTTCCTTTGAAGACTGCTCTTACCAGAACCTCTTACAGAGAAATCACCACAGCATAGTGTGAGTTGTTCATACCCATAGGCCTTGTTAGTGGATAGTACCTGGACCATCATTAATATCAGCAAGATTCATGGAAGTGCTCAGAATATTTCTGGGAATTAACAGTAAAAATTAATGCCCTAAAAAACTAAAACTTCAGGATTCTCCATCACAATAATTTCAGGGTAATGTTCTGTGGTGGGGAGTAAAACCTTCTAAAACTTCTTAGTGACTTACTAAAAACACTTGTTAGTGCTACAGATATATTTTAAGGTCAACTTTTCTTCAGTAACAATTTTTTTGCAGCAAAAAGAGGATTTTCAGTACTTCCTGGGCTTTTCAAAATTTTCAGTCAAGCCAGAACTTGAATAGTGTAGCTGTGTAAACTTATGTACTTGAAGAAAGGTAGAACAAGATAAACATAATAATACAAAAAGTACCGAGAGTTTTGTAAGGTGTTTGATTAGTGCCATGAGCACTCAAGTTTATAGACCAGCCTAAAAACTAGTGATAGCAGTAAACTAAATAGTGAAATAATTCTGTGACCATCACATGACAGGAATTATCAAACCAAATGGTCGCACATCAGGGAGCAAACCAACAGGTTGCTACATAAACTTCCAGTGAATTTGTCCTTTTAAATATCTGCTTAACAAAAATAAGTATTTATGGTTATTAATAGTCCTGTTAGTGGTGAGCACATTGATTTCCTATTTTACCAGTTGACTAAAAACAAGCACAATTAAAAAATAAATGTTGCTGGCTTTTGATGTGTACTGCTGAAAACACTCACAGAACATGAATGATATTTACTTCCACATTTTAGTGATAATTTGTTCCACTACAGGATTTTTGTAGCTGACTAGGTTTGTAGTTTGAAGAACTAAAACGTTTGATCATAGTATTTTAGTAGTTATGTTTCCTTACATTAGCTTTTACCTTTTAATGTTGACGATCTTATTTCTTATATAATTCAGGTCCTTCTACTATAGATTTTGGTGATGTTTGTGTGTATTCTACAACAACCAAAGAACTGCACATCATCAATAACTTGTCAGTTCATATTTGGATACAAATTGAGATTGAAGTTGTAGAATTGCGAGAGACATCTCCATTGTCTCAGGTGGTGCCTCCTCTTACAAAAACTCATATTCCACTTGTGTTTGAGACAACCACTGTTGGAATGTTTAAAAGGTAAGGCTTTTTATATTTATCTTGATTTGCAAATTTTCTTGGCAGTAGTAAAATTTTTTTTAAAAAATCACCTGGCTGATTTTAAAGTGTAGTCATGATAATTCTTAATGGTGTACACCCATCTATGGTGACATTGCAATAATCAATGCAGTTTTATGTTGCAAAAGTTTCCTAGTACAGTACTGTTTCTTGTTTGGTTTTTTTTACACCAGAAACAAAAATCTGTCCTGTGAAAAGGCTTATATATCTAGAGGTGCATCAGGGAAAAAAGTTTGCCATTAGGGTGTATTTGCTAGGAGAATTTTTTATGAAAAATACTGTTCTCTTTCCAGCCTGACATTGCATCACTTGCATCCATGCTCAGGTCTTTTGATGCAGCTCATTGGAAAATGTATAAAAACCTGTTCTCTAGCCTGCTAGTATGAACTCTGTTTTCTCATGTTAAAATGACTGTTTGAGGCAGATCATCCTTTAGGATTATCTTCACTTCTGACGCGATTTAAGTAGTGTGCAAAACAAGTGCAAACTTTTCTCTTACCAGTCTTAAGGCTGTGTGTTCACACTCAGTTGTTAAGTATTTTCTTGCTAGCAGTTACATTTCATGTAAATTTTACTCTGACTGTAACATAATAAATGCATAAAAATATTGAGAGATAGATATTTTTATGTTACAGCTCTTTCAGTTACAAAATAAACAACAAACACGCTGGAAATGTGCTGGTAGTTGCACATGCAATGCCTATTGAACTTCAGCTGTCTACAAAGGAACTGGTTTTGAGTCCTATTCCTGGCTGCCTAGCAGGAACAGAGTTTAGAAGAACTGTCAGGGTATGCAATCTCAGAAACCATCCTGCTAGCTTTACTTGGAGACCTGTAACTGGAGATAGAAAATCTGCATTTACTATAAAGCCAACCAGAGGTATGCTGTGCAAATACAGTGTGTGTATGTATCTTATATGTCAACAGTATTAGATAAGACAAACATTCAGCTGATGCTATAAGCTGTATTTTTAGATTTGTGTCAATATCAGTGCATCTCAAAAGCAGTATCAGGTCACAGCTTAGCACCCCAGCAGCGTTCTCTGTGTAAGCCCTGCCCTGAATGCATGCTCAGTCCAGCTCCCTGCTTCCATGCCCAGCCTGCAGTGCTTGTGTAAACATTTTTCTCAGCACAGATTGCTGACATTTCAAGAGTGAGACAGCAACATCACACAGCTAGCTCATCAGGATAGGAAGTTTTCCAAAAGCACTGAATGAAGTTGCTGAAAAGTTGATGAAGGTTGAGTAACATAAATGGAATTCAGTCTGGGATTAGTCTGCATTTCCATCATGGATCAGTATTTGTTAGATGTTTGTATAGCTTTTACCTTCTCTTTGAAAAATAGTGTTCTGCAGGGGTATGTTGGAGCTACATTATTAAAGAACAGACTGCAGGATTTGGTGTGCTCTGATTCTTGAGAAAAGGTGTTTCTCCTAATACAAATTCAGACTCAATTGCAAGCAAAAAAGTGTACATGATCTTTCCCCAAGTTACTATTCTGAAGGAAAGATAGTCTGTTCTTTTATTTTTGATTTCAATGTTGAGTATTAGAGTAAATCATGGCTAAAAATACCAGTAAACTTTGAGTGTGTTTTACTGCAGGATACTAATAAATAAATTATGCAATGCTCATGAGAATCCAAGACCTAGTTTTATTTAATTCATCAGACTGTTCAACACCTAAGAAATCAGGCTTACATTCAGTAGTAGAAGATCATTTCACTTTTATGTGCCTATGTTATTTCTAATTATACTATGTCATTTGACAGTTGTACATGTGCATGCTGTAATGTCTAAATGAAGTACATATATTTAGGGTTTGTGGAGGCCTATAGTGATATGGAGTGTGAAGTGGTTTGGCACCCAGGGTTCAACACTCCAGAAACAGGACAGTTCACCTTGTGTGTGCGCAAAGGAAATTCAGTCAACTTGAAATGTTCTGCAAAGGTAACAATTCATGCAGCAGCTTCAGAGAAGAAGAATGTGTGCATTTCTTTGAACAAGTAATACCTTAAAAATATTTCTATTATAATCTATTTTTTAAATTTAAATATTTTAATTTCATATAGCTTTTACTTAACATGTTTAACTAAAGAATATGCTTCAAAGATNTATATATATAGTATGTTTCAGAGTTTCAAGGTAACAACAGACTCTTAATTTAATTTTGTGTTGTTATTTGAACATGGTATTTGAGAAGCAATGTTCTTGGTAGTCTTCTAAACAGTGACATACAGCTTTGGTTAGTTATTTGTTGTCTTATGTTACATGCCAGGGAGTATGAAGAAGAAAGACTTTTTTTTTTTTTTTTTTTTTCCCTCTTTTCTACTGGCTGCATGTTNAAGAAGAATGTGTGCATTTCTTTGAACAAGTAATACCTTAAAAATATTTCTATTATAATCTATTTTTTAAATTTAAATATTTTAATTTCATATAGCTTTTACTTAACATGTTTAACTAAAGAATATGCTTCAAAGATATGATGGAGAAGGCAAGGCAAAGACAATTTACCTTTTTCTTGCTTTTGATGATATTCTTCCTTTGGCATCACAGATTAGTGGTCCTTATTTATTATGGGCTAGTTATTGTGCTTGCCTAATTTGAANTTTTTCACTCTGTTCTACTGGCTGCATGTTCTAGAGCTTTTACTGGGAGCCAAAAAGCTTTTCCCTTTCTTTTGATGAGCCTGTTTTTGGTTTTGGGTTTTTTTTTCCCAGTAGCTATTTTTCTTTTCTTCCTCTTCTTTTGAAGTCTCTGAAGTTTGCCATATATAAACCAGGATGTGTGTAAATTAGAATATTTGCATTTTTACTGCTATTAATATCTCTGAAATATCTTGTCCTGATCACACATTTGGAGTTAGTGGAGTTTGTGCTGTTAAATTAAATTTAATTAAAATATTTTTATTGTTCTTGAAGTTAGTCCAGAAATATCTGTTGGGTTGAGTCTGTTCAATTTGAATCTAGATAAGTTCAGTACTGTCAGTAAATCTTGTCTCACACTTAAGCTGTGTTTTCCTATTTGAATACTTCCAATTTATGTATTTGCACAACTATATTAGCTCATTATGTGATAAAAAAATATGCTGAATTATTTACTTGTACTTAGGAATATGTTATATGGTTTGCTTGTTTAATCTGTCTCTTTTCTTTTAATAGTTTGGTACTACTAGAGTTCAGTTTATGGCTCAAAGTATATCCTTTGCTCATAGTCCAGTTGGTTTCACTACTTGTAAGACAGCCACCATTCTAAACACAGGATACAACCATGCATACTTCCAAGTAAGAGAAAATGATTCCTAGCACACTTAATTCCTTGGGTTGGGGAGCAGAAGGGAGTTAATTTTACCAGATCATATTATGGTTTTGTGTTTTCAGTGATTAAATATGCACCTATTTAGGTTCTTGTGATGTTTTCTGGAGAAACAAGATTTATGTAAATAGGAATTCTGTCCCTCTGTCAAATCTGCAGTGATGGGTAGATGGGACAAAAGACAAGCCAAGTGGTGATGGCCTAAATGATTCTGGCAGTTTCCTGAGAGCCATGGGTGAGGGTAGGACCCCATACTGGGGTGCCCTATGGAAAAGCATTTTTTGGATGTTTTCCTGCATTGGATGTTTTCCTGCATGTCATCCCACCCATGCTGCCCAGTCAGTGCATGCAGGGACCCAGAGCAGTCACAGCACGTGGGATGACTTTGCTAAACCAACATCCAGGGGCAAGAGGGGCTGTGCAATGAATTAAAGAAGGGATGAGATGGATGCCAGAGTGGGTAAAGACATAATACACAAATTAGTAGGAAACCTAACCTCATTAGTTTTGCTGATGACAGGATAATTGCTGTATTTAGTGAAGGAAAATAGTTTTCATTAAAATCTTCAGAGTTTTTGTTACTGCATTATTACAGTACTGAGAAACTTGTTTAATTTATTTTGATTTGTACCAGATATCTCTTTTATCAACTAAGCATTGAATAACAACTAGTTCCATAGTCTTGGAGGCTGAAAGAATAAAATCAGCCTAGTCAGTAACACAAACAAACATACCCAGCCTTTTTAGCCTCCAGAATTACTCTTAAGCCAAGACATAGCTGGTTGGTCTTGGTCACTATCATGTGTGTAGCTATGCTTTATAAAGCTGTCTGTCAGGAGTGCATTAGAAGAGAACAAATTCCTTTTTGTCTTTGCTAATACTCAGTAAAACTGAGTATTTACTTCTGATGTTATTACTGAGTTATACAGAATTGGGGTTCTGTGTCCCATCTTACTGTGAATGTCAAAGAAGAAGTGATGAATTTATTTGTCACTGAAAAAATTGTTTTGTAGAATATTTTGAAGTCTTTCTAGGTAGCAAGTCTCAGTTTTGATAACTTAGTGAAAACAACCCAAAACTCAGAACTCCAAGTTTCCAATTGGTGGCAAAAATTATTTCATAGTAGAAACAGACAGTTATGTGTAGAAATCTGTTATTTTATTTTGTTTGCTTGCATTTTTCCCCAAACTTCTCAGTCCAAGTTAGCATTATGTGCTATGAAGGTTCTCCTTGTAAGAATATAAAAGCTTTATGATAGATACATTGGTATAAATAAAACAACAACAACCAAAACAAATGAATGCAAACACCTTTTTCAGGATGTTTCTTGTTTGTGTTTGTGAAGGTTCTTGACTGCAACCCACTGCCTGGAATAAAAATCACCCCCTCTGAAGGAGTGATACCTGTGGGAGGCCTTGCTGATCTTAAAATCTCTTTCACTCCAAAGGCACACCTGAGTTTTGATAAAAAAGTGGAGGTACTTCAAAATGGGAAGGACTTTGTCTTTTGAGTGTTATCCTGTGTGTTTATGTGTACGTTCATGCATCTTTTGGATTTTATTTCCAGTGTCCTAATGCTTTTTAAGAATAAGGTTTTCTTGCAGCAGATCATTACTGCTGTAACCTATTCTGGTTTCTTTTTTGTCTCAGTCCTGCTCAGAAGTATCAAAGCAGCCTCTCAGTTTGAGCTGATTCATATTGTACCACTGACAAGCTGTTGGAAGTAATGGGTGATTGTTCTTTACGAGATAATGTAGACGTACCTGCAGTTTCTGTAATCTATAGAGAGGCAGGATTGGAATACTCTAATGTTTTTAATTTCTTCTTTTTGTGGTTTTCTCAGAGATTACTAGTAGATTTGCTTTGATAGTGGGTGTGCAATAAACATGTAACATACTTTGTTTTCTGCATGCCTGCTTCCTGAGATAAGTGAGACTGGGAAAAAAGATTCTATCAAGGGCGTGAACTTTGCTGCCATTTCTGACTGATCCTAGATTCACCATCTTCTGGGGCTGCATATATTATGCTTGTTAAACCTAGTATTCATTTATTTTTTCCATTTTTACAACAAATTTACTATTCCCCAGAGCAATAGTGTCTGCCTTGTACCAGCACCTCTGTCAAGCAGTGTGTGTTGTGATACACATTCCAGTCCTCACAGCTGCTGAAGAAAGATTTCTCCTGTTGGAAAAAACTGCTCATTCTAGTAACATAACCTCCTGTGATACTGTTTTTGTCTGCAGAATTGGGGAAGACTGGTCACTGGTCTTTCATACAACTTTGGGTTGTGTGGTTTTGTGGTTTTTGTTTTTTATTTTTTTTTTTAATTTTTTTTTGTTGTTGTTTTGTTTTGTTTTGTTGTTCTGTATCTTTAATTGACAGGTATATGTCCCAGATGTGGTATGCCACAAAGGCATGATTTGAAGCCATATGTCACTGGAATCTGTATATATATGTTCTAGAAAATGAAGGTGTTTACTTTCTCTTTGTATTTCTGCAGCAAACATACATTATATTATAAGGGCAGAGTTATTTTCATATTTTCAGTGCAATTTATACTGACTCTCTCTGCTCTGTATGTGGGATAGGGTTGGGTTGGTTTTTTGGTGTTAAGCTTTTTTCCATGTAATTATGACAGATTTGGTGAGATAGTACTGTTAAAATGACCTTGTCCACAATCCCAGTGTTGTCCCTTCACTTAGGTAGCAGTGAGGAACGGAGCAGAACTCACGCTTAGGATTGGTGGATTTTCAGAGATCACTGAAATAGGCATTGATGTGGTAAGTGTGAAGAAATTGAGGCAACTGGTAAGATTGTTTAAGTATTTTGCTTTATGTAGATGTCACAGTGGCTCCTCTCTACTTCATATTTTTCATTTCTTCCTAAACTAACTTCCCAGGAAAGTTACCAAAGAGATGAACTTAGGAAGAGCCATTAAAACCTAAATGTACATATAACAGTTACACTAAATGATAGCTGACAGCTTTAGTTTTTGAACTTGACAATCTGGAGTAAGTATGTTAAAAGGGAGAGTATTTTTTAAGGTAGATATAGCAAAAAAAGCAGTAAAGGGAAAAGTCACTCATCTGTTTACTGAACGATGAAGACTTTTCTGATGGTGTTACTGGACTTGATATTAAATTCTAAACTCTTCCATTTTGTGCCCTGGAAAGATTTTAAAGATTAGGGTTATGTGAGACTATTGATTAACCAATACTGCTATTCTGGTATCAATAGTGAATCTTGCACAATTATATTTTTTTCCCATTATCTTCAGTTATAAACTTGACTTCACAGTGCTTTGACCCATTTTTCTTCTTTAAACTTACAGGGAATATTTGACTATGAAGCTGTTAATGTTGGTGCTACAAAATCAATTCCATTTTTGCTGCAGAACAAAGGACAATCGTGTACCAGAGTGGAGTTTGATTTTTATAAGTATAGGGATTTTAAATTAAATGCTGAAGACAATTCAGGTATTTGTTTTTGCTATATCAGAATTTCCATTAAATAAAGAATGAATAATGCTGAGAGAAAATATGCCAGACCATTTCTGGTAGCCACATTTTCTGATACAAGAAGATCTAAAGCAATTATTTTAAAAGTGTTGCTTAATATAAATTAAGAGGAGACATTTTGGTCTGCCTATAAGATGAAATTTGACACAAAAAATAAATATTTGCAAAATGTCAGGTTGCCTGAAGATTTTTTCCCCCAATTTTTCCTGCCCAAAGTTGATAAGGTATAATAAAAAGTTTGAATAACCTCTCACCAATTAAAATAAAATATTAAAAAACCCAAACAAACAAAGCCAAACAATTGTATTAATTTCCTGTTCATGGAATCCTACCCACTTTTTGACAATGTTTGCTCTTTGATGATTTCATCACCAGTATAAGGGTTCAGACTTCTCTTTTTCCCAAAGGGACAGGGTGTCTGCAGGTTAATGACAGGGCCTCTGTTCTGCATGAATGCTCAGCTCAGGAAGTTGTTGGGGCAGTAGTAGAATTGAATTATTTTTTGCTTAGTAGAACTAGTCAGATTCTTACCCTGCACATTGTTGCTCATGGGTTTCCTACTTCAGTCATGGCATCTCCTTGGATGTTCCTCCATCATTATTCACAAAAGAATTTGGCAGGGACAAGAGGCCTTACAACCAAAGCTGCAAACTTAGGAAATCAAGACTCTTTCTTTTGCAAGACAGAATTACAAAATTTAATTGTATCTTTATGTTGAATGATGCATATGTGGATGATACAAAAAAGTCATCTCCCAAAATTAAAGGGGTTTCCTTACCATGTGGTGCACTTAAAAGGGAAGGGAAGGTGAGGGCTCCTACTCAGTCATCTTCACTTGGAAAAGAGCTGTAAAGAACTGTAAAGAACTTTACAACAGGCAAGCAGCCAGCAGGGATCAGACTCATTGCCCATAATCTCTGGATCAGAGTTTGTGCTTGAAACCAGTCAAGTGACATCCAGTCAGATTCAGTACTCAAATGATGAATATTCCTGGTGTTCCATGATGGGTACTGATCTAGGAGGAATATTACTTTTGCTGGAAACCTGTGCTTCTGCCAGTGCCTTAAAATTGAACATGGAAGTCTGAAAAATGAAGCAAGCCTTACTTTATACCTAAAAGTAATTAAAAAAACCCAACAAACCAGTTTCACTATTTCACTATTTCACTATTTAACNTATACCTAAAAGTAATTAAAAAAAACCAACAAACCAGTGTCAGCCAACTATTTTTATGCCTGTGGTATTAGTTTATTAAGTAATTAACTATTTTAGCTTAACACTTTTATTCAAAGGTAAAGGAGAATATTGTTCTTTTTTTTTTTGTCTGAAATACTGTGTTCTCCCAAATGAATAACTTCCATGAAAATTGCTGGTGATTAATACTGCCCAAAATGACCTTCAGAATCCTTATGAGAGATACTATATTCCCTTGTAACTTTGTGAGAAGTGCTTACCATGCAAATATGTAGACACTTGATCCTGGAAATCACTTTGAAATACTGCAACTATCATAAAGTTGATATTTCATGTAACAACATCTGTAATTTGATTCTGAATTTTGTTTGGCAGTGATTGACCATTGTCGTTCAAAGCCTTATTTGTATTCAGTTCACTTAAAGGAAGGGTCGTCTTTGCGGTGCTTCTTGACCTTGACGCCAAAAAAGGTAGGTTTATGGGACAGTGCTGATTAAGCTAATTAAAATCATGCTCTGTGATATTTCTGTGGTGGGAGAATACAGACTTTAGATGAACATTTTAGTCTGTGCAGTAGTTTTTAAATTAGTAATGCAATTCTTAAGAAAACAAGTTCCTAAATAACCTTTTTATAACTTTAAGTGTTTGCATACACAAAGAAAACACACTTTCTGAATGGATTAAAAATGGTGTAAACTATTACTGAAATGTCATATTATACCTTCCTTTTGCAGCTGTTCTCACCTACATTGAGACCAAGAAACTGCAAATGTAGCTGAGTTTTATGTGTCATAAAGATTGGAGAAGTTGCTTTCTGGTTGAGCTATTTGAGTGGAAAAAAATTGAAGATATGAGACTTTAAGTTACTTTTACATCCGAAAATTAGCATTTTATTGGCAGTAACTGTCAATAGAGAGTGCTCGAGTAAATTTTAAATCCAACCCCATTGAAAAATACTTTGGAAATTGAAGTTCTGGGGTTTCCACATATTTGGAGAACAATGAACTGCGAGAAAACTTAGTGTATGATATCATAAACCAGCTTCAGAACAAGCAGCTGGGGATCACTTCTACAGCATATAAATTCACTGCATTATCTGCACTTTTACCTTAAAAATGAATAACAGATAGTATGCACCTTGAAAGGGTCAGGAATATTCTTTTTCCACCACCACTCCCCTCCCACCCCCACCTTCCCAGCAGTATAAAATGGAATTCCTTTGTTCAAAGCATCATTCAAATAATATTTGTATATTACAGACTGTGTCTGATAGTGTTGTGATTTTCTTCTGTGTACATATGGAATCTGTTGGAGTGAGTTTATAGCCCATACACTATCCTGAAATTATTTTTCCTGACAGAATATGAGTCAATATTATATATAAAAATATAAACATTCCTTCTGTAGTATGGCAGGCCTTGACATAAGGGAAAATGAATAGCTGTCATATGTTTTTAAGTATCTTGACACTTCTAATACAACATTCATAAGCAAGGTAGTTAGAATTAGAGTGGATGCAGTGTCAGGAAAGTATGTAATTGTTTGCAAAATGGTACCTACAGAATATCATGAGTGACTATAATCAAACTGGAGAAACTCAGCAAAGGGAAATGCTGGCACTTTCCTTTAAGTAGGAAGGGTCAGTAATGGGAATACAGGAGTAGATAATGCTCTTGGAATAATCTGTGTGTATGGCATTGCAGGCCACAAGCTGAACAAGAATTAAGAGCAGAGACTTACCATAGAAATAGGAATAATATTAATAAAGCAAGTGAAATAGTTTATAAAATATTCTAATGAGGGCTGATAGCACTTCAGCTGCACACTTCTCCCATGTGGGATGCCATGTTTAAAGAAACAAGTGGGACGATTCCACTTGGAAAGAAAGTCCCAAAGAAAGCAATGGACAAGAGAACTCTATTTCCCATTGTGACATTTGAGCTCTATTCCTATTTCCTTTCCTTGTCAAGTTGCAGGATAGAATAAAAGTAGGAATGTTGCTACTGACACTGCTGGAAATTGAAGTGACTAACGAAATTAATATTTGTGAAGAATGCTGAAATAGTAGCTTGCTCACTATGTTTAATTTAGCTTGTCACCTGAACATGATGTTCAGGATTGCTGTTCATTACTGATGAGCGTGTCCAGCTGTCACTTGATACTGGTGTACATTGGCTTAAGTGAGGATAAGATTATGCCATTTGGAAGTCTGCTTTAATTGTGGTATAAATTTGGAAAAACAATTTTTACATTTGATGGGATCAGTTTTGTGACTGTTCTTGCCAAAAAAACCAAACCCCAAACAACCCCTAAAAAACAGAACAAACAAAAAAAGGCTGTAGAAAATTGCACCTATTGATTACAGATTTTATTTTTCATTTTTCAAACTCTGGGTCTAAGTGTTTTTCAAGTCTTAAGAATAATGTTTGGCAAACAGAAATAACTTCCTTCAGGAATAAGGAAATAAAAACTTCAAAAAGGAAATTTTCTTGGGGCCCTTCATGGCCAACTAAGTGTTGCTTTAATTAAATGTTTTTACTTTAGTTCCCCTTCTCCCGGTGTGCTCAGAGTCCTTCTGTCTCCCTTTGCCCTTGGTGCTGGGTAAGCTGGGTGCAGCCAGTGCTGCCCTTCTGCTGCCAGTGTGTTCCTGCCTGTCAGGAGCAGCTCACTGCTGGGCAAGACAAGCCCAAGGACCCTGACAGCTTCCAGCCCACTGGTCCTCACAGGTGAGCACCTCTGAGCTGGTGCAGCACTGTCACAGCTGGCCCCAGCAGCACTGACTGATGTTAAATGAAGTTACCAGTGTGGCGTGACCACAGGAGCATCTGGAAGTATATGTAGCCCCCAGGATGCTGTAGCTTGTCTTTCATTTAACTCCTGCAGTGTAGAATGCTAATTAAAAACATAGTTCTGTTAAAAAAGTGGTTGAGGTACCAGCATCTCTTACTGCAATCAGAAATTCTCAGTAGTTACTGATTCTTAAAGCATTTTCCTTTGGATCTGAGCTCTTTATTATTCTACCCCATTTACAGTCGCCATTTTCTCACCAGATTTCTTTCCTGATTTTCCAGTTTTTTAAAAAAACCCAAATCTCTAATCTCTGTATGTGGAGCTTCCCCTATTCAGGTTTCACAGTTGCAAGTGCTGTTTCCTGCCTCTGTGCACTTGAACAGCTGTTTCTCTGATCTCATCCCTGGTTTTTTGACAAGTGCTCTTCCACAGCTTACCTCCCAGCTGCTACAAACCTTCTGTATCCCATCGGGTCACATTCTTTTCTGTCTGCCTTCTGGTTTTACTAGACCTTCCTGCTGTTGTAGTCATTACTGACAACACTACCCTATAAACCAACAAACCCCCACTATACTGATGTTTTCTTTAACAAGGTGGATACTAGGGCAAAGGAAAAGTAAAAATAATTCAGGAGCACTGCTAAAGCCATAAAAAAAGCAAGAAATTATTTTAATGTACTTAAAAATTTATTAAAGCTACTTAAATTATTAATGTAAGGTTGCAAGTAATTTAGTCTTGAATGCAGTCTTGAATTCTGCTAAAAAAACCTTCAGATCAACCAATGTAGAACATTTGTAGTACATATATAGGAACTTTGAAGAGCTGCTACAATTCTCACTAAAATACAATGTGTATTATTACATGGGACATCAAAAGATGCTCTTAAAGATGAAGTGTCTTAGCATGCTTAAAAAAATAAAAAATGTTGAGCCAGTTCCTTCCAAGTGAGAAAATGGAGTCCATGCATTATAGATAAGGCTGGGATGTTGCTCAGACACAGTGTGGCTGTGCCTTGCTGTTATTGCAGTGTCTTTGAAGGTATTAGAGGTGACAGGGCTCTGCACCTCACTGCAGAGAGTTTAACCTTAGGGTTTGGTGGCTGTGAAAGCCAGAGCTATCAGTGAAAGCAGTATCAGTATTATCTATATCTATATATTGGTCATCTATATCTGTATCATCTATATCTATCTATCTGTGTTTCTCCAGGCAGGATGATCCCCTGCTCACAGAGGTCCTGCAGGGTCTGCTGGGGAAAGCATGCAAAGCAAAGTGCAGGAGTGTAGTGCTTTTTTTTTTGTTTTTTAAACCCTGCTGGAAAATAACAAATTCCAGCATCTTGGAAAAAGGACAAAATACACAGCTGTGTAATAATGAAGCCTTCGAATGCCTTTGATTGAGATAAATAGAACAAGTCACACCTGTCAGAGCTTATTGCTTAAGCTTGTAATAGGGAGGTGACAGGTGTTTTGGTGGGGTTTTTTGTCCTTCTAAATGACTTTTTTTCTTTTTTTTAAGTGGAAGAACAGATTTGTTGTGCAAAATGAATTCTATGGAAAATCTGCAGCTGTGGAATTACAGGGTATTGTTGTTGCATCATCTCTGGCCATATAAAAGTAAAGATTTAATTTTATTGCAGTGCTTTGAATGATGGCTTTGAACAGCAGTTACATTATTCATTGTGGAAGCTGCTTTTCTGTGATATAAACCAGAGGGAATGAAAGAGTTCAGTGTATCTTAAGGAAGAACTCATGTTAAGTTTGTGGGAAGGCTGGGAGTTTATATTGGATTCAGTTGCAGGACATAAACCCTTTAGGTTTAAATTTGAATCAAACTGATATTTTCCAATATACATTACATTTTGTCTCCTAGTATCCCTACTGAATTTGTGTATTAGAGGTATAAATAAAGAAACTTTAAGGTCAGCCTTTTCACAAGTGCTTCAAGATACTTGAACAATCTGCATGATATTATATGATAAATACAAGAGTATTATTATCTTTTACAGATGTGGTAATGTAATTTTAAGTAATAAATTAGCTTATTGATTTATGTGCCATTCCCTGGGAAGTTGTACTGTGAAAGAAAGTACTGTAATTTTAGAGATATGTCACATATTCTTTGTGCTAAACAAACTATATGATTTCTGAATTAGCAAAATTTTTATTCAACCTTGAGAATATGTGCTCTGTTAGAATAATAATTAGAGAAAATATTTTATGCTTTCTAAGATATACTATTGCCTTGAAATACTAAGTAAAGATAGAGGTGAAGTAACTGTTTTGAAAGTGTTTTTTGAAAATAACAATACTTTTTTTCTACTCTCAGATTCCTGCCGGACAGCTGTGCTTCTTTTCATTTTTGATCCATAAATTTTATGTAAAATACTATTTTCCTTTAATGTTTGATGGAGTAGTTTTTCCCCCTTCTGTTTCTTGTCTTACACCAGGTATTTAGGGCCGAGGCAGGAAGCCACTCAGCCATGTTTGCTCCCCGGTGTTGAGCTCAGAGCTGCCAAACTGTTCCTATCAAACTTATTTCATAAATTCAAATGAGTTTTGGTAGCAGGGCTTTCTTAATCTGATAGATTCTTTACGACCAAGGGCTTCTATTTGTTTATTAATTCTAGCAAAAAAGAAAACAATTGAAAGTATTTTAAGATTCCATCTGAATAAAAGTTTCCAAGAATGTTATTTTTATTTAAAGAGTTTAACTTCTGGTGCCAGCCTGACCAGCAGCCTTTTTCTGGCATCCTTTGGAGGTGTTCCATGTGAACACACAACAAAAAACTCCTTTGTCTCACCTGTCTTTTTAAAGCTTGTTTTGAAGTATTTTGATTCTAAGACTCTCATTTTGTAGATGATGCCTCCTTTCCAACCAGCATGCATAATCAGTGTACATCAGGACAGGAAAAATATTTCTTATAATGATATTAACAAACAGGAGTGTTTGTGAAAGCACACTCTCTAGGCTTCTTCTTTCCTGCCTTCCCCATGTTCTCTAGTGTGTGAAGTTAAATGCAGCTTCAGGAAAATATCTCAATAGATAAGTAACTATAAAGTATTCATAAATTATCTATAAAACAAGGATAAGTCCAGTAATAGTCTAAGGAATTTTTTTTTTTTAAATATTGTAATTGCTTTTTAAAGTATGTAATCTTGCAAAAGAGGGAATTTTCTATTATGGAATTTGAAAAATGAAAAATTAATCATAAAGCATTTTTTAAATATTTATAGAAAGAAACATAATGATTCTACTTGCAAAGTGAAGTCCTAATAACTGAAATGAATTTTTAATTCTGTTTCAGCAATATGTGTATGTGTATGAATTATAATCTGATTTCTACTTGCATAGAATTTTTAAAGGGTTTTTAATTTGTAATGTAGTTTACATGATGTGCAGTTAATGGATGAATAAAAGATCTGTGATTTGTTCTCAATTATATAAATACATTTCTATGAGTTATGTTGGCCCTGAATTTGTACCATTGTACTTCATAGCAAAAGTAGGTTTTCAGTGACCATCATCATCTACATGTAGTGAATTGAGTCTTTCACATACTTGCTTTTGTTTGCCAGTTCTTAGAAAATAAACCCTTTGTTGTATAGTAAGACAAAACCAAATTTTCCTGTTAGTTGGGATGAAAAACAGGTTTTGATTTGCTGATTTGGGAGAGGGATAAAGGGATTCCATCTTGTGCTGTCTGGCCTAAACATACCAGCATTGATGAAGAAGAATTGCAGTGCTGGACTGCACTGCTTTGCACAGCCAGTGCTGTCATGAAATCTATAATAGACTAAACATTTAAATCTCATCAAACTTAAAGAAATGTAGTTTCGTTACAAGAACTTATTTTGGAGATGTAACTTGATGATGTGTTTTATGTGGGTGACTTGAGGTACTGGAAATAGAAGAGTATATAATTCAAAGCAGGAGATTTTTACTCAATCTTTTTTGACATATCTTGAGCTTTAGTTACTAAAAATTATTAAATGTCAATTTTGAAAAGCCAGTTATATATTATAAAATCTAATCATTATTAGACTTGAAGTATCAATATAAAACAAGGGACTGTGGTAATCTTGCTGCAAAAGATTTCCCTCATTCTGTGCTTTCCTTGTGAGCTAAGCACAGAAATACAAAACGTTCCCCAAGGCTCAGCACACACCTCACTCTCCAGGAGTGTGTGATTTTGTGTCTCAGACCCTGCTGGAACACCAAACACTCCCAGTGCTGTGTGCTTGCTTCTCAGGAGGTGTTACAGATGGATTTGTGCCTCATGCCCTTGCTTAGGACACTTTTGGTTTTCTTTCCTGTCGTTTATATATTCTACTTGCTACCACAGATGTGAAAGTGGAGAATGATGCACTATTTTCTGCAGATTTTGAAAGCTTTTTAAACGCTTCATAACATCTTTATATAGCTGGTTTTACTGCTTTTTCTAAGCAGCATGAAGATTTTATAGTTTAATTCCTTTCTAAGATTTCAGTGGCCTTCAAGGTGAAAACAGGATTTGAAGGACTCTAACAGTGGTTTTAGTGCAGAACTTTTGGGTTTTTTTCCCATTACCTTTATTAAGGTTATCCATACCTTTTGTCTGGAGAATATACTACCTTAGTGTGTTGGTCCTTGGAAAGACAGAGCAAGAGGCAAGAAATATCTCTTTGAAAGTTCTTTTTGAAATAAATTTGGCCTTTCTGATGCAAGTATGTCAAAAAAGAGGATTCTGTAAAAAACACGCCATTTTTTAAGTTCTAAAACCCACTTGGGAATGTGATAGCACAGATAGAGTGAGGATCAAAATCACTGGAATTTAGATTGCTAGAATTCAGTTTCATTTCATGACAAAGGTTTTAGGACTTATTTTTTCCCCAAGGTTTCTCAGTTTTAACTCATGTTTCACCTTTGATCTCAGAGCCCATTTTGTTTGTGCTGGGTGTACCATAATGGTTGACTTTTGCTCTTCAGCCTTTGAGAAAGGCTTCCATAACTGATGTAGCTTTGTTTTCCCTCCTCTTTGCTTACATGAGCTTCTTCATTTGGGCCATGGCTCCAATCTTTTTTCACTCATGAGAGTGGCAGGAATGGAACACAACACTGATCTACCAGGAGCCTGGTCTGTAGCCCTACTGATAACCCTGATCCTTTTGGTCATAGAACTTTTCCTTAATGGGGGAAAAAATACCTGGGCACTGCTTACTTAGAGAACTGATTCTGAGTTCCAGTAAATGAACATCCTGTTAATATCATGAACAGGTCTGTAATTGCAATTATTCTGCCAAAACAGCAAACCACTCAGATGGTTCAAGAGGTACCTATGTTTCTTTTTGGGTCAGTGACCACAATATTTTTTTTCCCTTTAGGTGGCACTATATGACTTCATTCTCCCAATTGCTGCTCCTCGGGCCAGTTCCCCAACTCCAGTTCCTCCCGTGCCTCTGAAGCGCGGTGCCACCGCGCCTCCGCCACCCCCGCAGACCCCGGCTCTTCCAGCCTGTAAAGTCAGAGCTCTTGGTGGGTGAACCAGGGCCTTAAAGACATGCTGGATAAATATATTTGGAGTGATAGTGTTGCTTTGCAGAGAATGGCTACTTAATTGGAATTTGTGTAATTTGTACATTTCTTGGAAACTTGCAAAATTTTCAAGTTTTGATTTGTGTTTTTAAAGATGCTTGAAGCTGAACATTCTATACTTAATCATGATGTGGAGAAAATGTTTTTTTGTATAGCCATTTGCCTTATATAAAAATACTTTACCAAAACTTTTTTGTGTCTATCCATTTATTAGTATTTACTGACTACATCATGCAAATCCCAGTAATTACAGCAGTTCCCCTGAAAAGTGTAGAAAAGTAGAATGTCAGTCACACTCTCATAGAACTCGCCTGTCAAAACTAGGATCTCTAGCTGTATTTAAAACTCCTTTCTGAATGGCCCTCATGCCATCTGGCTTGTCAGAGGTTGTTAATAGCCAAAGTTACAGGCCATTTGCCTGCAGCAAAGAAATTGATATCTTATATAATTCTTGTCTGCTTTTCTTAGAAATAATTTGTGGTTCTCTTTCGTCTCCTGTCTTGTTCTTACTGTCATGTAGATCTCTAAATTGTGAATATTTGAATACACTGACTTTCCTAATCTCAGTTTTTAATATATAACCACTTTTTATTTGAGATGGGAGTGAAGTACAGAGTGTCTTCTTAGAATGATGTTTGTGTAATGTTTAAACCTCTTGGGAGCACTGAAGAAGGCTTGGCCAATTAAGTATGTAAAGTGGGGTAAAAGCAACTCCAATTTATTAGGATTTGTCTATAGTTGTTTTTTTTCCCCTTTGTTTTTCTCTGTAACTAAGTCTTTTGAGATCTTTTAAAATATCAGACAAATCTGAGACCTTTAGATCCTGTCATGAAAGTAAATTCACATTAAATGTTTATAAAATATATTTAATTGGAGAACATATAGAATAAATGTGAACGTACATATGTATATGAGATTATGAGGAAACACATCTCGAAGTAAAAATATGAATCCAAGTCACAAATTTATAGTGCAGAAGTGATTTGAAGTGATGTGAAGAAAAAAGAAAATGTTTATTTCTTTTTCCCTTTCTTTGTATAATAGATGCAATCAGTAAATCTCATGGATAATTGATAATCTTATCCAAATTTTATCACAAATTTGTATTTCTGCTACATAGAATTTCTTCAAAGTACATGTATCAGCCAACAAGTAACATAATATAAAAGTGAATATATATTACTTCCAAGTCTGAGAAATAGTTAAAAAAAATAAAGTGTGGCTTCTATTAAAATTTGAGTATTGAAATTAAATTCTTACTGGGAATCTTAATGGCCTGGCTGGAGGCAGAGAAGTCTAAATAAGTTTCTTGACCACTCAGTATTTCAGATAATCATATGGCTGCAGGCAAATAGCCAGATTATTTTTACTGTTAAAAAAAGAACTTGATGATTTGATTACATTCTGACAACTTAAAAATTATGTCTGTTATTAAATAATTTCAGATTATCACATTAAAAGCTAAAACTGAGTAAGATGTATCTTGCAAGTTCTAAGTTTTGATTTGACAAATATGCCTGAATCTCAGTACTGGATCCTTTATGGCTTATTAGTTTTCTGCTTTTACAATTTTTATTTTCCTGGGATAGTTTTTGTGGTTGACTGGAATTCAGACTGCATGGGACAGTGTGGTTGGCACTTAAATCAATATCTTTATGTTTATACTCAGGGTTGAACACCCTGTGAAAGGAATCACCCTAATCTTGGTGTACTCAGCCCTGTCTTTTAACTTCAGTGTAGTCCATATGTTTTCAATCCATCAGGAATCTGTTTTTTTATTTTTTTTTTTAAGACAAAGTTTGTAGTCTGTTTCAGCACTTGGGAAGGAAAGCAGGTCTCTTATTTAAATACTTACAGGAATTTTCCCTGGGAAAGTGTTTATCTGTATGTAAGAAAGAACTGAAAGAGAAAAATCTCAAACCAGGACAGAAAACTCAACTGGAAAAGACTCGAGTCTAATCTAAGCCTGGTACAAAGGAAGAGTTTGTACTCTCAGTGTAATGGCCTCATGGGAGCTGACATATATTTTAATCATCCAACTCCCCATTTTTTTGGTTGGGTAGATAATCTCTTTTCCCTGACAGAGTTTCAGTTGTGCTGCATTCTCCTGGTACAGGCAGTTTCTGGGAGAGCTGAGGACTTTGTGAGTGACACAGTTCTGTGTCGCTGGAAGGGTTCCAGCAGATTCTGTTCCTACTTCGAAACAATATTACTTTATGGAGTTTATGTGCCTATGCTTTAGAGAAATACAGATAATATTGTTGTTTGTATAATGTGATATATGTGATTAGGAAATTATTTGGGTTTTTTAGGGGGAGAAGAGAATTGATCAACACTGGGAATAGAGCAGACGTGCAGATTTTAATAAAAGGATCCTGTGTGCTTGCTAGGTTCATTTCCAGTGTTGTTTCCAAGAAGTAAGATGAGGCTGTGGGAACACATACCTCTGTTTTTCCACATTACCACTTTAAAATTTTATATGTTGTGATGATTTCTTTGTTGCAGCTCTATGAAATTAAGAGAAATGCTATTTTATATAAAATCTTCCAAGTCTTGTCTAATGAAATGTAAGTGCATTCATCTGCAGAAGGAAGATCATGTGGCTCTTGAGATATAAAGGAGAGGTGCTATAAGTCTGGTGGATATAAAATTTAAATAATTTTAATGTGACTAAAGAATCATAATAAGACAAAGTTAAATTACAGTAATCATGTATATAGTATGGGAGCAACTAAAAGGGGCGAAACATTTTTCCTACACATGTACAGAAACAATGATTTTATGAAAGTACTTTGAGAAAATATTTGTCAAATGATGCTGTATAAACATTTTATATTGTTTTTTTCAATAGTCCTTCCACCACTCTTGGAGTTCTCCTCCATGGAATTTAAATTTGAACAACATTCGAGTAACATGCGTTCCAATACTGCTGATGGGAGTATGAATTCTCAGGTAATGACATTGTCATTGTCATTTTGTTCAGTTTTTGATTTCATGTTTGTCTTTTAATCACTATATATTTTTCCCAAAATTTAAAATTGGGCTTGTACTAACTCTGACAATATGAAAATGTGGGCACTATGAGGAATTGACCATGAATTGTGTATGAAATAGATATGAATAGAATAACTCTGAAGATTTTCTGCATCTGCCAATACCAGTAAATGAGACAGTGATGGTGCCAGGATGCAACTGATTTGTGCCATGATGGGCCATGCAGTGAAACTGCTCTCCCAGTGCCTTGTATGGTACTGACTGTGCCAACTGACACTCTCCCAAAAAACTCCTTGTCATGACTTTTGGCTTAATAGGGAAAAAAGACACTAAATATAATATTTGCAACAGAGGTAATTTGTAGGAATGCAAAACATACCATAACATAATTTATTGTTTTAATTCCTGAGGGCTTTGGTTAGAAATTAAAAAAAAAATTATTTTTGGCAGCGATGGAAACACTTGAAATGCTTTTTCAAGTGCATTCAGGAAACAATGATAATACAAAGTCAAGCTATTTTCCTAGCTCGGCATGTTTCAAAAGCTGAGAGAGTAACTCTGAGATAAAGGAATTTAATTTTATTTTTTTGTTTCCACTGTCATCTTACTGAATTGAAAGAATGGGTTTTGAAAATCTATTCTGAACTTCTTCCATTTTCATCATCTCCACCTGTAAGTCTAGACGTGAGCCATGTGTTCAGTGCTTGCTGTGCTTCATTTTTATCAGGAGTAGATCCTCAATTCTGTTTGTCTAAGCACTCCCACTGTGATGCTTTGATCTATTTACCTCACTTAAAATGAGTTTTTCCATTCTGAAAAGAAAGTATTCTCTTTGTGAATGTGGTGAGTGACTGGAAAGCATCTAGTCTGTGCAGAGGCATACTCACCTTTGCACCCCATAGCTGTAATAAACTGAGTTCTTCACTGCTTTCCAGTGCTGTCTTGCTTTCCCTCTGCTATGTTTGCACAAAGAATGCTTAGGAGAGAGCAAGGTGAAAAGTATCACGGTGTTTGGTGCTTTCCCTCTTTCAACATCACTCCTTTTCTGAAAATATTTACAGAACCTTGTCCTGAAGTGTCTCTCAAAAGAGAGTGTGACATGGAAATTGAATTTTGATGATGCAGACAAAAATATTGAAGATGGTATTTTCAGATTTAGTCTGAAGCGTGGATGTCTTGGTAGAAAAGAAGAAGTCACTATTACTATGTCGTTCTGCCCTCGTAAGTAATTTTATGAATTCTTCTACAGATTGGCCATTTGCATAGGTATGTTTAAATGAGGTTTTATGATGAATCAATACTAGTACTTATTTTGATCAGCTAAAGGTTTTTTTGTTTCTGAGAAAGTAAGACAGCTGCAGACCTAACAAAAAAGCATGGAATCACTGTTTTTGAAATTGCATTATTTGAAAAGTCTGCTTTGCACATAGGGAGCATCAGGTTTTTCACACATAAAGCACCAAGGACTGGGATAGGTTCAGTGCTGTCATTTTCAGTGCTGCTACTTCAGATGCATTTAGATTGACTGACTTAGATAGTAAAGCTCTCCAAGGTACTTGGAATGCTTTTAAACTTTTCTCTAAATAGTCATAATTTAGATAAGAATAGAAATTTCCTGCTTCAATAAGATATAAAATCACTTGTCTGTGGTATTTTTTGGAGTAGACTGGTGAGGCTACCAGTCCCTAAGAAAAATATGCAAAATAGATTTCTAACAAAACTTGGGAGAATAAAGGAAGATGTTAATCAACCACATAACTCCAGAAAAGGAATAGAAGAATAGGAAAATTAAGATTCTGCTTTTTTCCCAGCCAAGTGTTTAGAGTATATAGTGATACACAAGATTCATAGGGTGTAGCACTGTATTTGAGGTCTTAAATCCCACCAGGAAGGCAGCTGATGGCCACAGAACCCCATCCTGTTGACAGTTTCAGTGCAGTACTTTTGGGGCTGCAGCATTGTCAAGGGGAAGCAAAGAGGTTGTGTCAGTCAGGTCTGATGCTGAGTCAGCAAGTGAACATTCCTGTCCTAAAGAAAGATGTTGCTGTTATTCTTTATCATAGCACTGAAATCTCTAACCTCAATCAAGCACTGGAAACAATTTAATATAAATAAAGAAAAATAGAGATACAAGATTCTTGCCATGACTCTGTATGATAAATTGAGAAGACTGCATTAAATATTGTTCTGTAAATGTTGTGAATATGCAAGAGCACTGTTTAGTTGCACATGTTGCTTGGAGTTGCTTGCTGCAGACTCTGAAGCAGAGAACAGCATAAAAATAAAAGCCAATATTTTGAATTACTGGATAAATCGTATGTGTAAATGCAGATGTATATATACATAAATATGACTGATAAATTACTGTAATTTGAAGTTATCTGTATTTTTGCTGTGTTCCCATATATTTTGTTTACAGAAAATCATAAATAACTGTAAAGATCAATTACCCTTAATTCAATGTTCTAAGTATTTTCCCATGATTTATAGCCTACTTGTGCTGTACCTTCAGTGCATGTCATTACTCTCTCTTGTAAGAGAACATTAGATACATCAAAACCCACACAGGAGACCTAGTTAATGAACATGGGGTGCTAATCACTTTCATAGGCTTGTGCTGTAAAGTTGGAGTATGTGGGGGGGTGAACAAACCTTAAAATGAACATTAGGGTAATTTATTGAAATATGCTGCAGCAGTTATGATAGAGTATAAAATGCTATAATAAACTGCAATGTTTAATTAAATGGAAGAGCTTATGTCGGTGGTAAAATCATGCAACCTGTTAAAAAAGTGTTCTAAAAATAGAGATTTTCAAGAATTGAAGACATATTAGTATGATCCTCTTCTGCTTTTTTACAGTATAATGCATTAATAGTCTAAAAAAAATTTTCACTCTATCTAATTTTGATATGAAAAAACTTATCTGCAGCAAAGGAAGTTACAAGGAATTTGTGCTCTTGGGTTCCCTTACTGGGAGTTCAGAGATGCTGGAAGATGTGATGACTGGGTAATGGGCACAAACAACTTTGATACTTTGATTGTGTGGTCTTTATTATTTAAATTTTTTTTTTCTGCAACAGCGAGATATTAACTACCTGTGACCTTTAACAAATTCTGTGAAGAAAGTATTTGTTTACTTTTGATTTTTTCTTTTCATTTTTTTTTTTTTAGAACAGCTGTAAGTTCTAGCTGTCTGTGGGTTTTCTGCTTTGAAGTCTGTATTTCACTGTATGCAAATTGCTCAGTGATACTTACTAATGTTGAAGGGATATAGATGTAATAACACCTGAATTATCATAAGGTCCAAGGCAGCGAAACTAAAAATGTGTTTTTGGGAGACAAATGTGAGAACTGCATAACCATATAATACAAACTTAAGAGGGTGACAGGAGCAGAGGGTGTTTATCCTTTCTTCTCATAAACTCTGAAAATATATTATAGAGTTATTATTTCAGTAGAAGAGAAAATATTTCCCATATAATTCTACAGATTTTATTAGCCCTTGGCAGATCTAGATTGACAAATTTTTAAGTGCCATCAAATATCCCTAAGGAAAATGTTCACTTCTGCTGGACTAAAAATTAATGGTGGTATACCAGAATGGTAACAGCAGCCCAGGCTTTGAGAGTGGTCATGAAAGGTGTGAGGAGTAGAATAAATTCAGGACTTCAGCTGTCAGTTCAGGACATAACTCTCATAAATTTCTAAGTACTTTATTTAACATGAAATACCCTGAAAACACTGGTCCTAGGCATTCCAAACTAATGAACAAATCTTAATAAATGACAGAATTCACATTTTTTTGTCTTTGTGTCTGTTTAAAATGGTCATGGTATTTGCATTGTCCTGGTGTTTCTGACATAAGCAATAATTTATTGGTTTACATACTATGCTGAATTTTGGTGTTAGTAAATGTGTGGATCCACACACAGAATGATCAGTGATGCAGGATAGGCACTGTCTGTTCTGCTCTTTGGGTGAGCCAGGGATGGAAAGTATAGATGGAAAGTTTCTATGAGAAAAGCTTAACACTACTATTGTCTAAATTTGAAGCTATGGTTAATATGAATATTTAAAAATGTGAGTTAGTGAAAATTGCACATTCTTTGGTACTGACATATGCTCCTGTGCTTTTCTTCCTTCATTGTGTTCCATCCCTATGGTATTTATTGGTTATGTCATTTCACTTCACCTTGTCATACATATGGATGAAGAGAGGACACCAGAAATATGGTTTAGTTACAGCCCAGCTGTAGGACAGGCTTGTACATGGGAGGAGCTTGTATGGCACATCCTGTCTTACAAGCTTGTAAGAAATATCCTGTTTGGCACTTCATCCATCTCCATGACTTTTTTCTGATGCTTTCTCACCTTTCCTTCATGAAAGGGCAAAGTGCCAGATGAACGTGTGTTCCTGTTGTATCAAAACCTAGAGGCAGAATCTTTGTAGCCTTCTCAGCAGTATTGTCTCCTAAAGCTGATCTACATTTAACACAGAATTAGTCAGATGTTGCAAACAGTGCAGCAGATTCCCCTTAGAGCTGGTTTTCAGTTTGCCATTTTCATGTTTGCTGGTTTGAAATGAAGAGATCCACAGGTCATGGTCTGGTGACATAACAGTGTCCGTGAAGTTCTTCTATTGTCACCTCCATTAGGAAATTAGCTCTTACAGGAAGGGAAAAAGAGAAACTACTTTGTAGACACTAGATTTCCTTCTTTTTGTATGTAAACAGTGACAGCTCTTTCTGAGGCTGTGAAAGTAATCATCTGAGATAATCTCAGAAGACCCTGTCGTGTATTTTGTTCCGTGACATGTATGTGTTCTTGCAGACACATAAAATACAAATTTTTTTTTTTTTCTATCTTAATTATTAGGTGAGGGTGTTTCCATATTGATCTAATGGAGAGGAATCAAAGGAAAAGGTGTTTTTTCTCAAAAATTCAAAGATTAAACTTTTTGGGTTGTTTTACAGCACGTCATTGCAGATTTATTTCAAAATCCAGGAGTTGTTCATTAGTTTGTGCTCAAAATTGCTGATTTTGCTAGCTCTTCAGCAGGTGAGAATGACTGAGGGTGTGGTAAATGGCACTGCATGGTTTGGAGTATCATTTTCATAGTTTAACAGCTGTGGAAGGAAGTACTTTGTTCCCTGTATCAGTGAAAAAAAAAGTGTTTCTCCATCCTAGAGAGAACTGCCTTGCAGCAGGCAGCAAGGTGGCCTGAGAAGGGGCAGAACACAAGGGAATCTTTATCTTCACTGTTGTCTTGTCCAGCTGCCCTGTAGAGAGCACCTGGAGAAGGATATTGGGTCATCCCTTCCCCTTTTTTTTTTGGTGGACTTGGCAGTGTTAGGGTTGCAGTTGGACTTGATAATCCTTAAGATTTTCTCCAAGCTAAATGATTCTCTGAAATGGGAGATGCTCTGAGTGGAGGGTGGAACCTCCTGCAGGCTTGTGTGAGGCTGCTTGGCCACACTATAGGTTTTGGAGCCATCTCTGAAGTGGTGTAATTGCACTCCTAAAAGGCACCAGCTTTTTCTTGTCTTGGCAGTCAGATGCTTCCAATAGTTACTCCTTTATAAAATAAACATTCACTGTGTCAATTAGTGTAATTCAAAGTATGACTGCAATTCTTAAAATTCTTCTGTTGTATTGATATTATATATAATGGAATATTAATGGAATAAACTGATTTATTGCAGTTATAAGTTAGAAAAAATTCTGACAAGTTAAAACAATGTGAATTTCTGGTTTGCTACAGGCAAGTGTTCTGAGCTTTCTTAATAAATACTCTTTTGATACAATATTTATGTTATGGTAAACTACATTTTGAGAAAGAAAGCAGTAGTAAATTAAAAAATTAATAACAAAAATTCCAACCCCAAAGCTCTTGCTATAACTCTTTTTACATTCCTGTATTTATGGTAATATATGTATTTTTAAACCTTTCCAGCAGCTTGTCCTGGGACGTATACATCTGCAGTATCCTTGTATCTAAATGATAATCCATTACGATACGTGCTAACATTGTCTGGCACTCTGAGGTCACCAAAAATAGATTTTCATCCCCCCTTTTTAATGCTGATGCCAGTTCCTCTGGATGTGGAAACTGAAGCAGCCATCACCATCATTCCAAAGGGTTTTATAAGGTAAAAATCTCAAAGTCAATTTATTACAGAAATCCTGAATAATTCTTTGTTTCATTCACTTCTGAAAAAGTGAATTAATATTTGTTTGTGAAGGTTAGTATTGATTTTCTGATCAGCAGAAGAAACTGTATATTTAAGAGAAAATGAATGTAATTAATGTTGTTGGATACTCAACAAGCCCATGTTTTGTCCTCAAACATTCCTTCTTCATGACGTATCTATCTTCTGGTATCTTCACTCTATGAATTTATATCAGAAATATAAAATTACTGTGGACAGCAAAAAAATTAAAAGCAGAGACTTACCAGGATTTTTTGTTGCATTTAGCCAGATTTTAAATCTTATTTCTATTTTTCATATTCTGATAACATAAAATTTTTCTGCTATTTTATTTTTTCTACTCCACTGGTTTAGCTACTTGAACAGTTAGTGAGGCTGCAGTTTTTGGTGTTTTTTTTTCCTTCTTTCTCTGTGAGGTTTTATTGAAAAGGACAGCAGAAATATTTTAGTCCTGCCACTTGTTACAATAAAAATCTCTATATTTTTTGTCTAAGGATCACTCATTTTATCTTGTTACTTGAATTTAAAAGAGAGACTTTTTGTAATCTTCGTATAATGTAGCACAACCTAGCATTGCAACTATTCAAACTTTTAAGATTCAACTTTTCTGTTTGTAATTAGTAGAGAGCAGTAATATTTGTTTGCTGTGCTTACGTAGGTATCATTTCAATACTAGAATTAGAGCAGATTTCCTTTTGTTGTAAATAAATTAAATTGCCTTCAGATGATTATTGTCTTATCTTGTGTGAGTTGTGCTGATTTATCAAGTGATTTGTCTGTTGTCAGTAGCTCGCTGGCTGGAACTGAAGGGATTCCACATGGGCCTGGACTGACTGCTGTTCTTATTGCAGAACCAAAACCTGTAGCTACATGCTGAAGTATCTTCAGCATCTCCACAAATTTCCCCTTAATATTTCTATTTTTTTAACTTGCTTTAACTTATTTGTGCAATATTGCAGTTTAATGAACACTAATGAAAGTTTTAAGTTTCAGAAAACTCTTTATTTCTTTTGTAGCACAGTTAGTAGAAATTTCATTTGGACGTTCAGATATTTTGGATCAGCATAAAATGTTTAAATACATACAAAGAAAACAAACTAGCATCTAAACGATGGAAGAATTTTATTTTTAAACTGAGTTTAATTTGATTTGCACTTTAGAACTGAAGTTGTTAGTCTGTATTCAACAGTGGAAGAGTTTTGTGAATGTGAGAATCTATGAATTAGCTTTATTACTGCAATCCTGTGAGCACAAACACCTGCTGTTTATGTTTAACACAGGCAATCTCGAATTAGAGTGAAACTTCCTGAGCTTGAACTTGCAGATCGCACCAGGACTTGTCCTTTTTCTGTGCAGTTCCCAGAGGGACAGGATATTGTTCTTTCTTCAGAGGGCACAGCTGATGAGCTGACTTGCCGCATCAGCTTCAGATCATCTAAGCCAATGTCATTTTTAGGGGAAATGCTCTTCATCGATCAAGAAGAAAACAGGTAATGTGTGCAATTCAAATTCACCTGGGGGAAGGTTCCAGACTGACTAAGTTGGATATAAGACACAGAGCTCACAAGGGTTGGGTAAAGGAACACAAGAATCCTCTGAAAAAAATGAAAATGGAAGATAGATATTTATTTCTTCAACTGAATTACAATTCAAAACTAAAAAATTCAGCTTTGATCTCTAAGGTAAAATTCATCTAAGTGTCTGTCTTAAGGTCCTGTTTCAAGATCTCATTTGTATCTACTGGTAACTCATCCCTTGTTCAGCTCTGCCAGGGATGGGATGAGAGGGTGTATGCAAGAGGAAGAAAGATGGGCACTGCTGTGACTAAAGTCATTCCTATATTTACTATTCTCACCAAAGCAACTATTTTGAGGGCTAAATAATTCCACCCTGCAGTTTAGAATAGGCTTTTTTCTAAAGATAAAACTAAATTATATATTATTTTGATGCAAGGCTTATGGATCTTTAAGTTATTGCTGCTCTGTGGGTTAATATTTTATATTTTTCTGTATAGATTGTCAGACAAGAATCTATTTCTTACTAATTTTATTTAATTCTAGGATTTAATAGTTGTGTGGGGTGTGATTCATAAATCTGTGTTAAAGCTTGCTGTAATTACAAGAAAAGGATAATTTAAGCTTATGATCAAGTTTGAAATGTAGCTTCTGAGCAGGCACAATATTTAGCTTTAATAACTTTTTATATGATGCACTAGCAGCTTCTCAAACCTTGTTATAGAGAAATAAAAATTTCTCCTGTGTAATAAAATTTTTTCTATATTTGCCATTAAAAGGAAATAAAGAATATGATCCTCAATTTACAGGCAAACTGAGTGTATTTTTTTAAAAAAGATAGCAAATAAAAGTCATCTAAGTAACCTTAACAGCCATTCCTGCTTGTGAGGGTGAAAAAATTCATGCTCCATAATGTCAAATAATCTTAGAATTGTTGCTACGTTTTAAAATGTAGAACTAAAGTATTCGTTAAAGGACAGAACTCGTAACAGCAGTTTGCTAGTGTATACTGACAGGCAGTTGAGTTGTGGGTGGGCTTTAGGAGAAGGTGGTATAAAGCCTGAGCAAAACTGGATGAAATAACACAGCACCAGAAATAAAAGAATTATGTGTGTGTCATTGGTAAGTGTGGCACTATTATTAATACTGGCTTTCAGATGAAATTATTTTTATCATAACTGGAAAGAATTCTTTCCTTCACTTAGAAAAGTCTGAGTAAGCACCCAATTCTGTAATCCTGACCGTTTCCTTATTCTTCTAATAAAGTCCATGATAATTTATCCAGACTTGGATACAATTATCCAAGTCTGGATAATACTGTTAGTATTATTATGTGCTTTGATATTGCACTCTGTAATAATATGTAGCTGCAATTTCTTGTTCTCTGCAGATCTTCCCCTTATTCCTGCCAGCCCCCATGGGAGCCCTGTGCAACGTGTTCCAACTTCAAACCTGATTCAACTAATTATCTAAGAATTTGAGCAATTTGTTTCAAACTGTGTATCTAATGAATTTAAACTGCTTTGTTAATTTGAGTATTTTAGAAAGACAAGAATTCAGGGTCTTCTCGATCTTTAATAATAAAAGAATGAAACCTATAACCTTTTATAACACGTATAAAAGCTAACTGGTCTTGAAAAAGTTCTGGGGCTGTTTAATAGGCCGTGAAATCTCACAGTATCAGTTGCTGAAGATGTATTAATTCGTCAGGTGTTCTCTCTTTATATTTCAATTTTCAAAGTGGTAATATGTACTTTAAAATAATTTGAACTAAACTTTTGAACTTCAACTCCTATTCTGTGTTCTGGGGTATTCTTATTAAAATAAGTCAAGATTTTCAGAGGTTGGTAAAATACTGTGTTCTACAGCTACTTAGCAAAAAAGCCTTAACTTCTAAGCAGAACTAGTTCTAGGCATATTTCAAAGCAGGAGTATTGAGGAGAAAAGCACTCCATAGGAGCTGACCCTGTCTGGATATCAGGCACCCACCAAAGCCTCTCTGTCACTCCCCTCTTCAGC
Organism: Promerops cafer; assembly: GCA_013398275.1. Taxonomy (NCBI): domain Eukaryota; kingdom Metazoa; phylum Chordata; class Aves; order Passeriformes; family Nectariniidae; genus Promerops; species Promerops cafer. The sequence continues at coordinate 1,999,367 of VZSE01003938.1, read as the reverse complement.
TGGAAAGGGGAGAAAAAATATAATAAAAGGTTCATGCGTTGAGATAAGAATAGAAGAGAGATCACTCACCAAATACCCTCATGGACAAAACAGACTCATACTAGAGATATTAATTAAGTTTATTACTAAAAATAATCAAAGCAAGATAATGAGAACTAAAATACAGCCTTAAAACACCTTCCCTTTACCCCTCCCTCCTTCCTAGCTCTACTTCTTCCCCCAGCAGTGGAGGGAGACAGGGAATGGGGGCTGTGGTCAATTCATCACACATCGTTTCTGCTCCTGCTCAGGGAGAGGAGTCCTTCCCCTACTCCACCATGGGCTCCCTTCCATGGGAGACAGTTCTCCATGAACTTCTCCAATGTGAGTCCATCCCATGGACAACAGCCCTCCCCAAACTGCTGCAGCATGGGTCCCTCTGCCATGGGGTCAGCCCTTCAGGCACAGCCTGCTCCAATGTGGGCCCTCCACAGGGTCTCAAGTCCTGCCAGGACCCTGCTCCAGGGTGGGCTCCTCTCTCCACAGCTCTGCAGGTCCCTGCCAGGACCCTGCTCCAGCACAGGCCTCCCAAGGGTTCACAGCCTCCTCTCACAGCCCCGGGCTCCATTTTGGGCCTCCTCCAGGGGCTGCAGGTGGATCTCTGCGCCCCTGTGCCCTCCACGGGCTGCCGGGGCAGAGCTGCCTCACCGCGGCCTCCCCACGGGCCGCAGGGGAATCCCAGCTCCAGCCCCTCAGCAGCTCCTGCCCCTCCCTCCGCGCCGACCTCGGTGTCTGCAGGGCTCTTCCTCTGGCACCTTCTCACCCTGCTCTTCTCTGCTGCAGTTACATCTGCACTGTAACTTTTCTTAAATTCTTAAGTATATTACCACAGAGGTCTTGTCACCATTTCTAGTTGGCCCAGCCTTGGTCAGTGGCACATCTGTTTTGGGGCTGGCTGGTGTTGGCTTTGATGGAGGTGGAGGAAGCTTCCAGCAGCTTCTCAAAGCCACCGTTGTAGCTCCCCCCTCTACCAAAACCTGCCATACACATCCAATGCACTTTATTTAGGCTCTGTAGTATTTTGCTTTTCTAAATTCAGATCTAAAATGTCAGTAGGATTGATTCACATAGCCCATACTTAGTCCCAAACAGTTATGACTCTTTTGCTTTAAAACAGAGTGGACCTTGGCTAGAGAATAGATAATGTTGGATTTGGCCACTCTACAGAAAACATTTGAAAGATGTCAGGCAATCATTTTTTTCTAATAAAGCAATATTAAATGTAACTGTAAAAGAAAACTGGAGAGATATATGGTTGTCATTTATGCAGTAATTTACTGTGTGCACAGATTCCATTAAATGGAACATACGAAAGTGCATTAATGTTCTTCTAATGACTGCTTTAAATGCAAATTTGCAGTTAATTTCTAATATTACTTTAAATCTCTATGCTTTCTTTTTGCTCCTTTGAATCCAAAGCAGAAGAAATGACTCTTCCTTACATAGGACTGATAGGAATTCAGAAGTAAAAGTTAACATAAAATCTAACACTCTCTTGAGGAAGTATTTAATAAATGGGTGGAATATTTAGCTATGACACATATTTTGCAAAAAAACCCCCTCTGTGAACATGGCATGTTTAAATATTTGTTCTCTGATTATTGTTATTATATATTTTAATTTGATGATTATACAAAGAGTTTAGTAGAAAAGAAATTTTTCTGCCATCTTGATTGAAATAACATTTAACTTACTATTTCTGAAAATAAGTAGTAAACAAACAATCAAAGAAAGTGGTGCTCTGGGCAGTAAAATACACTAAAATCCCCAGATGTGGTGTAGATAAGTTGGTGTGTCATTGATGTGTGCTGAGGTCTTTTCCTCCTATTTTTTACAGTTCTCCCTCCCCTCTCCCTCTCCCACTGGGAAGCTATGGAAACTCATGAAATTTCTGAATTTATTCACATTATTCATGGCTGGAACTTCAGGAAGAGAGAATGTCAGGGAATGTAGCCTCTAATGACAGTATGATGGAACTGCGACACAGTCACTAACCCAGTTACAGATTGGTTCCAGTTGTTTTGATAGTCCTTCAGATCTCAGTGGGGAAAGTTGTTTTGATAGTCCTTCAGATCTCAGTGTCTCACTGGGGAAAACGTTCCCTTTGCTCTTGGGAAGCGTGCCCAAACCATCCAGCTCTTTAATAGGCACTGCTGGCAAATGTCAAATCCATGTATTCTGCTGGCATGCCTGGGAGAACAGGAGCTGTCAATTTCTTTCAATATCATTCACATTACACGAGAAAGCAGGGAGCTAGGAGATACTGGAGTTCTTGATATTTGCATGCTGCTTTGCAGCATTCATCTGACCTAAGAATATGTTGGCATTTTACCTCAGATAGTTGAGAGTGCTTTTGAAAACAAGGATGGTCCAAACCCATAAATCACTCTGTTCTTTTCTGTGCTTGTGGCTTTCTGCCATTGTGATGATCCCTGACAGCTGAAGCATCTCTTATTCAGGAATTAAATGGTGATGTCACTGCTGCCACTGGAAAAAAATGTGGATGCTTTCCCAGCTATAGGTCTTACATATAGCGTGAAATTATGTGTCAGCCACTATTCATTGTTGTATTATGTTGGTTGCTGGGGATGTCTGAGCTCCTGCTACAAAGGATAAGGACCCTTCAGTGTTGGGGAACCGCTTATTTGTGAATAGTAATGGCAGAGCTGGCATGGGTCATCTTTTCCTCTTTCTTCTAGTTCTTCATCTCTGGATCTGTCCTAGGATTTTTGAGGGGAGGGAGGAGGGCAGGTCTTGATTGATATTTAAATTGTAACTTCCCTGCATCTAACTTATTCTTTATTATTTAAGATCTGTAAAATGCCACACTGTTAGGTAAAGTTTTGTTTTGTCACTAATCAATTCTGCAAGAAATTTGTTTTGCTTCCTAAACTGGCAGTGTGCGTTTCTCTTAAATTTTTTTTTTTTAGTTTGCACAAATCATGTTGCTACAGGAATTTGTCAGTTAGATGCTAATGGATTTGGAGTTTTTCTCACTGGAAATTTAGATATTCTGCATCTCTTAATGAATATTATTGAAGAAGGGTTATTTAACTATGCCTACATATTTAGAGCAGTTGTGGTACACTGATACAAAACAAATCACTTGTTTGTACTTAGGAAACACCTGAAATGCTATAGAGCAGATTAATGGATAAATATATTTTGATTTGCGTTCTTTTGTCTTTCCATAAACATTAAAACAAATTAATGAAAAAAACCCAGAGTTACTTTAAGATAAGTGGAAGAACTTCTACATAAACTTTGTTTTAGAGTGTTGAATGGTATTTTTTTGTCATCACGGTTGGAGCTTTGCTTTTGGTGATCAGCAGGTTTCAAATGTTGGTAAACACAATATATTTAATGGCCATTCTCCTATTCTGTGTTCTTTGGAAATACGCATTAGGGAATAAACACTGGAGTAGCAGTGGCAGTGATGGTTCATGTAGATAACAAATTTTTTACTTGCTTTAGTAAGCATTATAAAACCAAATACACTGAATAATTTAACATATTTAGTGATTTCACATTTACTAGCAGTACAAGTACCTTTCATTCTAATAATATCTGAATAATATTATTATAATTATAATAATTATATGAATAATACAGACTTTTCTAATATTTAATTAAACTGCTGCAAATACAGAATAAATATGTTGTACAAGACTTCTAATTTTGTAACATCATTTCATTAATGATGCTGTAAGTAAAGGTCAGTGGTACAAGATGCTTTTACATGTACAGAATGCACATGTCTTTGTAATCTCTTTTCTGTATTTGTATGCTAGTGTGCAAGCTTTTCTGTCTGGTGCCCTCTGACTCTGTTCCTCAAAGGCATATGATGAATACTCTAGGCCATAGCACTTTTGCTTTTCTGCCTTGTGTCCTTGTGAATGGAGTGACGTTATTTGAGTGTCAGATGAAATTTTTAGGTACAGACTCATTCTTCAATTTTACTTCAAATAGCACTTCTGGGAAAATGCTGTAATAAAGTACTTACTGATGATAAGTAGACAGGTGGCCAATAAGTAAGTTGATATTTATTATCACAGAATGCCTAAAGTTGGAAGGACCTTCCAGAGATCATCTTGTCCCCTCTAGAATAGAATCAACTCTATTTCCCAGCTGATTTTAGTATCTGATTCCCAGTTTTTTAGTATCTTCAAGGATGAGACTCGATAACCACCTCTAGGCAGACTTTTCCAATGTTTAGCCACTCTTATGTTTTTGGTTTTGGTTTGTTTTTTTCCTTTTATAATGAGATAGAATTTCCTGTATTTCAATTTGTACTCTCTGCATTTTGTGGTATCACTGAGCATCACTGAGAAGAGTCTCCTTCTTCCTTACTCTATCCCATCAGATATTTGTGCCCATAGACAAGATTCCCCTGAGCCTTCTTTTCTCGCAGCTGAACACCTCTCAGTCTCTCCCCACACAGCAGCTTCTTCAGTCCCTTCTACATCCTTCAGTCCTGACCTGCACCATCTCGTGCTCACTGCAGCCACAGTCATGGAAGTTAAATCCTCATGATCAATATCAGGTGCAGAATCAGTTGTTGACTTGCAGGATCCATCCCCTCCTCCTCAATATGTGCATTGTGTTTGCTGTTGGCTGGGTGTATTCATGTCTCTTACTGTGTTAGCACAGCAGCCAACGAGGCACGTCGATGGAACAGGGAGGAGCTTTGCTTGCAGCAGCACCAGGAGCTCTGAGGGTTTATTTGTGCACAGATGTTCTGTTGTGGGGCTGTTCTTTATATTGTCCATTGTGCAGTTACTTCCTTTGCTCTGAGTAGTTTCACTCCTGGAATTTGTGTAAGTGGTTCAGATGTACTGCAGTAGTTCCCAAGCACACTTTTCTGTGTTACATTACTGTGCAAATTACAGAGCATGAATGAAGGTATCCCCGAATCCCAAACTGGCATTTAGGATGGAAATGGCTGAGGTGTTCACCTCAAACTGAGAAATCAGGAAGTTGACTGAGTGTGATAATACAGACATCTGAGTTACTTCCATGTGACTTGAGAGCTTTCATTAACCTCTGTACAGCTTTCTTCCCCTCCAGCCCCTCACTCAGTTGTCTGAAGCCCACCTGTGTGCCTGCAGAGTATTGACAGTCGTCATTTGTCACAGTAAAGTCATGAGCTGGAAGTTGCAAACCTTTCTGTGCTGTAGTTATTGATCCTGTGTGTCTTTAAATGGCTTGGTAAAGGTAGAACAAACAAGCCCTGACACTTGTTTTGAGCATGTACAGTTGTACATTTTGTGCAGGTAGATAGGTGTAGATGTACCTCTCACAGCCATCTGTCCTGCTGATGCTCTGCTGCTGAGATTTTTTTGCTGAATAAAAGCAGAAAGAATGACATTTGCTGCAAGAAATATTATGCTGCAAGGTGTAGGTGGCCAGAGCCCTTGCCTTGCCCCCAGACAAGTTCCAGTAGGATTAACATTTTCTAAGAGCAGCCCAAAACATTGCAGAGCTGGATTATTTACTTAAATGACTGTTAGCTATCAAATTGGAATCCCAATGGGAATATTTACCTGTAAGAAGGTTGGCTTTGGATTTTGTTGGAACCTTTCTCTATTTATTAAAGTTGCCTTGAAAGCGATGTCCAAGAATGTTGTGTTTGGAGAATGAAGTATGAAAGAGTAAACAAAACTACTTTCTCATACTTTTAAAACATTTCTGTTTTCCTTGATTATGGTATTCCACAAAAAAAGCGCAGTAAAATCTAATTATGTCATATTATAAATAAATTAATCTGAGAGGTCTTGTGACATCTTTTAATATTAATCTAAATTTGCAATGAATAGAAATTTCTCTTATGTTGTTTCAAGGAAATAGAAAATATATTCATTTATTCTGTGCAATATTATGCAATATGCATAAGTCTCAATGTATTAAAGCAAGATGGATATCAGCGTGCTGTTTGAATTATTAAAATATGTTTTTCTTTTTTACTTTTGACAGTTTAGTCAAAACAATTAATTAAAATTAATGTTAGTTAGTAAGTAAATGAGGACTAAAAACTCAGCTATTTAATAACATAGGACTAAGCTCAGTTTAATTACCTGTCAGTTGCAATGAGCTAAGAACATAAATACAGATGGCTCCCAGCGTTGCATTGATGGCAATAATCTGCTTGTTGACTACACTCTGAGAGACTGAGGTGAAGTACAAAAAGAGGGTTAAAAGGTGGATTGCTGCACATCAATAAAGTTGCTGCAGGTAGAACAGACACTCTAGTGAACATCAGAGCATGGATATCAATTTCTATTATATTCCAGTGACTGCAGTCAATATCTTATTGTTCTTAAATTGAATCTTTTTATTTTAAAATGTTTATTTTGACATTTCTGTAAAGTCTTATAGAATAAATACTACATCAAAATAGAAGTTGCTTTTCAAGAAAACGTCCCTTGTCAAAAGTTGTAGGAGTTATTATTTAGCAAGTTAGCAGGCATCTTTAGGAGACTTAATAAATGTCAGTTGTAATTTTAGTAGTTTTTATTTTTGTTTTTAGAAATACAGAGTTAATTTGTTTCATTAAATCTCTGCTGACACCTTCAGACTGATGATACACCTATGCTCATAGTAAAACTAAGAAGTGGAAATACTATACCAAACTTTAGTATTTTGAATGTATAATCTGTTCAACCACTAGAGAAGAATTAAGGAGTTCTGATACCTTCACTCTGTCTTTTGTCCTTGTGCTGAAAAGTATCTTGATTACCATTGGTAAATAGAAAATGGTAACTTCTCTATTTTGTTTTCAACAGGTTCTCATTTCAGGTTGCTGGAACAGCAGACAATTGTCTTCTTACCTTATACCCGTACTTGGCATTGCACTACTCTGACCAAAAAATTATCTGGAGAAGCAGTAAGCAGTCAAAACTCTACCTCTGAAATTGTATTATGTCCATTAGTATTATCAGTGTTTTCAGGGTGATAACAGAGATGTGATTGTCAAGATAGCATTTTCCCTCATTTATTGCAAGGGGATACTGCAATTAAACTTTTAAAACCGTTTAATAGCTTCAGTTTTCTTGCTGAAAATGAGGACAAGTTATATAAATGATTAGGTAATATTTATTGAAAAATACTGAACAACCCAAAATCTTACAGAATGTTTTGTGAAGTGTTTTAAATATGAATAGGTATAAGAGCCAAAAAAATTAGAGAATTATTTAATTTGAATTTTATTGATAGACAGTGATCATATGCTTTGAAGAAAGAAAAAGAGAAACCATGTGATGCTATTTTAAAGTGTGATCATTATTTGCCTGTTGGGAATAGTTTTCAGGGTTTTTTTAACTTCTCTACTTGAAGGGAGAAGGGCACAGTTATCTTTTAAGGCCTAATAAAAACCAGTGGTCAGAGAGCAGAAATATTTTTATCTGCATTCTGTCTCCCTGCCTGCTTCCCTCTGCCTGCCTCTATCTCTAAATTTCTGCCTGTGTCCCCCCTGCTGAGCCCATCCCTGCTGCCTCAGTGATCTGTAATCTCCGTGTGTGGCTGTGCTTATGGGCAGACTGGGATCATTGTCTAATTCAGGTTGGAAGGGATCCCTGGGGGCCATCTAGTCCAACCTGCTTAAAGCAGGTTCAGTGTGGGGTAAATGATTATGGTTTTTTATAACTGTAGATGCAGTCCGATGGATTTTGATTAAATAGAGAAGTTTTTCAGGTAAGCAAGTCCTTAGATCTGAGACAGATTTAGCATCAAACNTCAGGTAAGCAAGTCCTTAGATCTGAGAAGACAGATTTAGCATCAAAGACTGAATTCTAAGACTGCATTAACTTAAAGTAAGCGTGCCACTCAGAGTATTTAAGAGAAAGTATAATTGATACTTGGGAAATTGAGAAAAGAATTAGCAATAAGACAGGTAATGTTTTCGTCTTCTTCACCCAAATGGAAGAAGATAGGTATAGGTACCACATCATTCAGGGATCATAGCACAATTAAATGAAGACAGGAAAGAGAAAAAAGTATTATCTCTTATTAATGTGTAATATTTTGTTTCTTTTCTTTATTTTTTGTGACCAATATACCACTTTTGAAGCTTGTTTTTTAAAGATGCTTTGTAGATTTCCATTGAAGATTAAGCCAAAAATGGAGTGATGGTTTTATAATAAATGATCTTCCATTAATAATGGGATATTTCTATCTTGCATTGATTGCCTATTGGTTTGTTCACACATCAGTTTGTGTCAGTTTTGAAGCAAGTCATTACTGCTAAATTCCTTGAGTCTTTTTAATGTGATTTTTTTAATAGTCTGTGTTGGTGTGGAATGCTGTTTAATGTGCCCAAACCATATGTATACAACATATCTATACATCTATCAGTGTCTTTGAAAGGCATCCAGGAAGGCTTTGGCTCCACTCTAACACCATGCTGTTGTTTTACTTCCTACAGATGATAAAAATAACAGTGCCAGCAATCAAAAATTAAAAGATAATCATAGGGAGTTCTTCCTTCTCTTAGTGGTGTGTTTGCTTCTCTGGAAACTACATTTGGTGCCTCTTTTGTTTTGGACTGACAACAGAGGGTCCTCTAATCCTATCTTAGGCCAACATGAGAATGTCAGAACATCTGTTATTTCAGAACTGATGGATTGATAAAGTTTACTTCTGAGTTTGGTTTGTGAACTATGTGTTGTTGAGTCTGAAAGAGCTTGATAATGATGTACTGAGACTCATTACACAGCTGTGAACAAGAAGTCCTTAAGAGTATTTTGTTCATGGCACAGAATTCCTGAACCAGCATTGTTCTGGTAGGTGCTTTTCAGCAAGTAGGAAGATGCATCCTGTAAAACATACAGTTAATGGAGAAAAAAAAAAACCAAAAATGCATGAAATTTTTTCTGGGCCCCAGTCTAATGTTTAAAGTGAGATTTTTATGAGTCAAATAAGAACTCTGACTTGATTAATTGAAGCATGAAGTAGAAAAATATAGAAGTGGATATTAATTTATAATGTGTTAGAGCACAGACATTAAAATATATTTTCTCAGCTGCAACTTGAATCTTTTTTTACAGACAATGAAGACTTCAGCACTGGAGAAGTTGTTCTACAGCCATGTTTTACACCAGTATCACCTTCACATAGCTATTCCACAAGTTCTTTAGGTGTAACTAGTGGCTCAACCTATGAAGATTCTCAATCAGGTATAGTACAGCACATAAAATCAATGATCTTATAAAGAATAAGCCTCTTTTCTCCACATTGTATTTTTTTTCTTAAAAAAAAGATACTTTCTTATTCTCAAGGGTATAAATTAATTTTATTTTTGCATCATTTAATGAAACTGCAACAGTGGTATTAAAATACACCTTCAAGGATGGAGTCACCTAAGTTAGTTGTGCTATAAGGAAAACTATTGTTTATTTTCTTAGTTATCTTTTTGTGCAACGATATTGTTGTTGACGTTAACAACCAATAGTTGTTAAAATATATAAGTTATGAACAGATCAGAATTTAGGAGTGAGAAAACTTAACAAAGGGGAGAAAAGTCTTACAGATGTAGTGTGAAAAGGCTAATAGATGTAGTGGGAGTTATACCTGCACAATCACTGTTAAAGTGAACTTGCAGTGGCTGACAGGCAAAGCTGTGTCTGATGGAATTGTGTGTGAGACTGATCCTTTTAAGATTCTGCCTGTAGTTTTGTAAGTCATGCCTGAATTTATTTCTTGCTGGTTGAGTAATTCTTTTTTCTGAAAGTGAAATTAGATTTCAGTATATCATTTGTTCTATTCCTAAGATGTGTATATGTAATTTAAATTGTTTTTTCCTAAAATTGATCATTTTTTGATCATTTGTTGTCTGGCAGTTTATTGTTCTTTGAAAACAATTGTGTGTTGAATATTTTTGTACTATGCTAAAATGGGGAAATAAGAAATCTTTCTGGATGTTTTATTTTGTGTATTATTCAGAGAGTACCACTGGTGAAAGTGAGAGTGATGCATATGAAAGTGAAGAGAGTGAAGAAACAAGTGAAGAGAGTGAAACTGACAGTCAAAGTGATGGGAAAGGAAATAAGCGTGAATTATCATTTTTTCCTGATGAAGATAAGGAGGAGTACATCTTCTTTCAAAAGACTCTAACTGCTGTGAAGAGTTGGTTCACACTCTTTGGCTGGTCTAAGGGACAAAATCCCATTTCAGTACCTTATTCCCTGAGACGGTAATTCATGCCTGCCTAGAGCTAACTCCTGTCTGTCTCATAACAGGCTAACAGATCCACTCAAGTGGTTTGGATATTATCTAAGGAATATAAACACACTCTAATGCACAGTTTTCTATCAAAATTGTAGCTTCTATATGGTGCTTATATGAAAATGTCATCCAGGTGTTAGTTTTTACTTTCTAAAATATATTTTCAACTATGTGTATCATAATGCAGTGTATGTTAAGTATGCAGTTCAAACTAGCTCAAACTACTGAAACTGGTTCTTCTCTGAGAGTGAAAACAGTTCTAGCCTTTGTTCCTTATTTGGTGGCATAAGTAAGTTCTTTAACAATATGTCTTTTCCCCCCACATAATCTAAAGATCAAGAAACAGATGAGAAAGAATATTTTCTAATCAAGAGTCTTGCAAGCACCCTGGAAATATATCAGTTGTGGTGGCCGCCCTTATTTGATCTTATCTAGCTTGGTTCTAAATAGTGAAGAAGCCACTCTCCTGGGAAACAATCATATAGACATTTATAAACATGATAAAAATCCAAGTTATATTTGGCAGAAAGCTTTTATTTATGAAGGAATAAATATTCCCTGCAGTTCAAAATTCTTACTTTATTATGAAAGTTCTGTAAAGATGAAAAACTGCTGTACTTTTCAACCTTCCTTTTGCTGCTGTTTTTAATTCATGGTTTGTTAAATTAGCCTTGTGATCCATATAACTGTAGTTCATTTTGTGCATTTAGAAGAATAATATCAAAGGCTTTTTCTCTCCTAGTGATGTGTGTATAGTCCAGCTAACTGTTGCACAAGAAAAGACTTTCAAACGAAAGGTTGACAAAGATAAGGGTTTTTATGATATGTTACTGCATCTGAATGGACAACCAATACCAGGCATTGCAGCGAGCCAGTCATTGCCCTCTGATCCAGTAGAAAGAATGTTCCAACTCCACTGGCAGCATTCTGAATTGCTTTCCTTCCTTAAGTAAGTACAAGTATGATGAGATATCATGCATGCACCTTTTCTTTCCAAATTTTAAAATTAGCATTGTTCAAGCCTAGTTCTAACTGGATGGTATACAGTGGGTTTAGGGTTTCCTTTATACTTTTTGTGAGAAAAAATGTATGTATTATAACCTTTAACTTACTTTTTCCAAGGTTATCTGAAGTTTACACTAATCAAAGTGTCCTTTGGTAGGATTATATCCAACACAGAAATTCCACAGGAACCCTGCTTCCTTAATTGCAAAAGATGACTCCTAACCTTTCTTCTTAGACAGACTCAGGAGACAGTCAGATCAAGTTTTTCATTCATGATCTTGCCATTCCACTGATGATCTTGGTGGAGCCTGATGACTCATTTGGCTTTCACATGGAAATGGATATTATTTGTTTTGGTGTTTTGTGTTGTAATAAATCCTTCATGGAGGAGCAATGCTCATAAAGAAGCCAAACTGTCCAGAGTTGTATGTTCTTTTAGTGTGTAGTTGCAGCCATAGGAATTGAACATGAGTTTCTATCCATGAAGCTCATCTAAGCAATAATGGAGCTGGATCACTAGTTCAGAGGCTATTCAGATAGAGGAGATTACACAAAGGTTGAACAACTTGAAAAAAAATGGATTTCTCTTAAATAATTACCTTTCCTATTAACTTTTCCTGCTTTGTGATTTTAGAAGCAAAGGAGCTTATCTTCCTCATGTTATGCCAGAATTTCTGCTTACACCTGAAGATTATGAGATATGGACTGAAGTGAATACTGGAATGAGGGTAGGTAGGTTTGGTGTTTCATCTCTTTTTAACAAAGCCCACATGCTTAGTTTCAGTCCTTTGAATACTAGTGGAAGTTCTTGGTGGACCATGAGTGTTCTTACTGTGGTGACTGTTTTGGGTAGCATAAATCTAAGCACATGTGTGAGACTAAGTAGGAATTTAAGCTGACTCCAACATTTACATTGGTGTCCCTGTTTTTTTCCAATTCCTTCTGATACTGTTAATATCTGATATTAATGTCCAACAGATATGTTTTAAAGTAGAGATCAGATTATCATCCAGATTTTACCATTTTTAAGTAAAGTATTTTATGTGTTTTCCCTGTTTCATGATTGCTGCTTTCAACTCCTGTCAATTCTTTATTATGTTTCTTATTCCTGAAATAGCAGCAAACTGCAGATGGTTCTAATTTGGTCATCGTTGCACTATAGTAGATGTTATCACCCATTTATGTCATTGATTCATTATTGTCCTCTTGTGAATTTCCTATCCAAACTGATGAAATGAATATTGAAAAAAATTCCCATCATTTTATCTGAAGTGTTTCACACCTGAAGTGAAGAGAGGAAGCATGAGAAGCTCAGGCAAATTAAGTGGCAGGCGTATTTTTGTTCTGGAGAACAGACTATTTGAGACAATGAGCAAACGAGCTTGGACAGATGTGCTGCTGCAGATATACAAGGTAAGCTGCAGATATATTTACTACCAGATCCTGATGGCCAAAAGCTTTATTTTGAAAAAGATCTGTGATGTATTGGAGGTTTATTTTTTTCCAAACACATCTTTAAAACTAAAAACTCGTATTTTATTTCTCTCTAACAGAGAAGGAAAAAGAGAGAGTGAGAATATTTTAATTTTCTTTAAAACATTTGAAGTGTGTTAATTGAAGTGTGTTCCAACTAGGAAATGTTATATTAGAACAGTCTGTATTTTGTAGAATTAAATGGTATATAAATATTAGTGCTAGTAAAGAATACTCTGTCATGCTTTTGTGTTAGTCTGCTTAGAGGCCTTTTCACTGGACATAATTGCCTAGATGTATAACTGTAGCATTTATTACCTTACAATTGAATGGAATTTTTGAACAGCTAAGCATTTTATATAATACCTATGCCTTTTAAAATATGATCAACTTGGTCAGTAAAGACTTCTCAAATTTTGCTCAATTTTATTTTTACTGATGGCAGAGAAAAATCTTGGGTGTCATGTTTCCCAAAGTAAAACTTACGTGCTCATCAATGATCACTACATTTATGTGCCTAAGAGGAAAGTTAATTTATTTCTGTTCCAAGGGATGGAAAACAGATTGAAAACATAGCTAACATTTGGGCTTCCCAGTACAAGTCAGACACGCATGTACTGGAGTGTTACTTCAATGAAGGATCCCACAGATGATTTGAGAGACTGGAGCATCTGTTGTTTAGGGAGGGACTGAAAGAGCTGAGACTGTTCAGCCAGGAAAAGAGAAGGCTTGGGAGGGGGGTGTATCTAAGAAATGTGTTTCAGTACCTCAGAGGAGGTTGGTTATAAAGAGGACAGTGCCAGACTCCTCAGTAGTGCCTCGTGACATAGTAAGAGGCACCAGGCATGAACTGAGATGCAGGAAATGCCTTTAAACTTAAGAAACCTTTTTTCCTGTCAGAGTGGTCACAAACTAGAATGGATACCCTGAGGAGATTGTGGAGTTATTGTCCTTGGAAATATCCAAAGCCCAACGGAATGGAGCCCTGGAAAAGCACTCTGATTGTTCCTGGAGCAGGAGGTTTGGACCAGGCAATCTCCAGAGCCTCCTTCCAACCTCAACTATTCTCTGCTTATGTGATTATTGATTGGGAAAGCACAATAAAAAATAGAGATGAAACTGTATGAGTACATGGGCTGAGACAGATGACTTAAGAACACATGGGAATGTGAGTGTGGAAAAATGCAATCATAGTTACCAGAAAGCAAGTCACTTTGCTGTTCTTTCAGTTTGCTGTAGTATTCATAGGTACATGACAGACTAGCACAGAGCAAAACCCCACCAAAATTAATAGTATGCATGTATGTTTTGTTGTTTGGGCTTTGATTTTTTTTTTCCTGATGAGATTAAATCCTAAAAAATAGGTTGCTTGAAATGCCTTGATTCAATGAGGTTTTATATCAGTTAGGTCGAGGAAACCTCCAGTATCAATCCAGACTGGGGGATGAACAGATCATGAGCAGCTCTGCCGAGAAGGACTTGAAGGAGCTGGTGGATGAGAGGCTGGACATGAGCCACCCATTTGCACTTGCAGCCCAGAAAACCAGTTTTGCCCTGAATTTTATTTTAGGCCTTTATTGTGAATCTTTTCAGGAGAAACAATCAGCGTAATTTGGGCCTAAATAAGCAACTGGGTCATAAAAGATACAATTTGAATGTTGTCTATAGATTGCGCTGGACATCAGTGTAAGTAGTTCAGCAGTTAGTGCTTTGGGTAGAATATGCACAGTAATTCTTGGAATATAGATGACCTTGTGGTTTCACAGGGTTCATCAAGACTTGGAGAAAAGTTGAAAACAAAAAATATTTAGAATCAGAGAATATCTCAGGTTGGATGGGACCCATAAGGAGCATCGAGTCCAACTCCCAGCTCCTCACAGGACTACCTAAACTAAACCATATGACTAAGAGCCTTCTCCAGATGCTCCCTGAACTCTGAGTTGGTGCCATGACATCTTCCCTGGTCCGGTGACCAACCACCCACTGAGTGCAGAACCTTTCCTGAGATCCAAACTTGCCCCATTGCAGCTTCATTCCACTTCCTTGTGTCTGTATTGCTGATGATCAGAGAGAGGAGATTGGCACCTTCCTCTTCTCTGCCCTCCTTTAGGAATTTGTAGACTGTGGTGAGGTCACTCTCCAGCCTTCTCCAAGCTGAACAAACCAAGTGATCTCAGCGGCTTCTCGTTTGTCTTGCCCTTGAGACCTTTCATCATCCCCTGTAGTGGTTATGTGGGTGCTAATGTGCAATCTCCTAAACCTTTCCTAAATTAGAAAACCCTTTGAGTATGAAATATTTGTTTTTTATCTGTCAGCTCGAAATTCTTTTTACAGTTCATGCTTTAAAACATTTTTTATCATTTCAGGTGTTTGTTCTTCCACGCGTTTCTTCCCGTATTGTTCCTGACCCATCGAGCTTGGAAAGCTTGCAGAACATGCCAGGAATAAAATCAGAACCTTTATGCAGTAATATATATTCTCGATATGAGCGAACCATCCTCATCTGGTTGAATAAACATTATGAGAAAAATCGAAAAATTGTGTGGAAAGATAGTCAAAGAGGTGAGATAATTCTTTCATTATGATCTTTCTTTTGCAGACTTGCAGTTGTTACTCAGAGATTGTGACAACTTGCCACTGAAAGTGGTTTTTTGTATAAGTTATTGCCTACCCATATGTATTTCCTTTCCTTATATTTCTGTGTTCCAAGATCAGCATCTTTTGATTAGCACAGTTCATGATGGTTCTTTTGTGTTCTGAGTGTTCTTAAAGTTTTTAACTGGGCATAAAGGGTGCGGTGAACCTTCTCACTTTCTTCTTTCCATTAATGTTTTCAGGAAGTGCTAACAGTAATTAAATTATCTTAATAATCCTGTTTATAGTCAGACACAGTTGTTACTATGTGTGCTTGAAGTGATATGTTTGAGAGCTAGCTTTTCAGAATTTTTAGAATATTTTGTATGTCCTTTATTCAATTACATTTGGAAAGGCAGTAGAGACCAAGATTCCACATTACAAATCTTATCCTGCTTGCAAGAGCAGGTTGACTCTCATGATTGCTTGAGTAAGGCTAGATAAAATTACCCTTTCCATTTAAGACTGATCTAGGCAGTTCTGGTATTAAAATCTGATAAACTATTCAACCACTAGTAATTATTACTTCTATTTTCTTTCATGATTTTTCCCTTTTGCTGCTTGACCCTAACTTAATTGCTTTTTTCAGCAGTAATTTTGGGTGTGTGGTGAACACCAAGGAAGGCCAGTCTGGTGATAAGCAGGGATGACCTCCAGAGTGGCCCATAAGCCACATATGGAAAAAATTTTCTGGTGTCATTTTTTGCCTCAAGCGATTTCTGACCTCTCTCAATTATAGATAATCCATTTGGATGTCATCTTCCATAAGTCTCATTTGGGCAGAATCTCTGTCTTGCATGTGCTTTGACTGTCCCTTTGCTTTTCTCATTTTACTGTGCAGAAGCAAATTGTAATGGCTATTCTCAAATATGTTGAATACTTCTGCTGGTAAGATTGAAATGTTAGTCTATACCTCCTGCATCCAACAGAAACCAGCTGTTTTTGTTAGTCTGGGTCTAGTCTTATGATTAACTCAGGGAGCTCCCTAGCTAAATAAAATGCCCTGCAGTAGGTATGTGAATTTGCAATATATTATTTTTTATTATCTGTGCCTGCTTTAGTGGAGCTTTCTTACAGCTGCAAGCACTGCTGGGCTTTTCTGAGCCCCTTGTGTGTAGATGACAACTTGAAGAGAGAATGGCTCTGGGTTGTGGCTCACTGTAAATGCTCCATGGATAAATTCCTTATCCCCAGATGTTCTCTGGATTGCAGGCTCCAGCAGTACCTGGGTGTTGAGGTGTGGCTGGCCTTGTTCTGGTCTGTGGGAGCTCAGTGGACAGAATCTGAGTGCCAAAATATATCTTATTTAACATTAAACTTTTAATTGAGTTATAGTCTCCAAGGAGTGAATCTGAATCCTAAAGTGCAGATCTAGTGGATATTACCAGACAGAAAAAAAGCTGCAGATGTCCACGTGGAATATGTACTAAGGATGCATTGAAGGAGCCAATTATTGAAAGTGTTATTTTAGTTGCCTAAGAGTAGGTAATGAATTTTAATATAAAAATGAGGGGTCTGTTTTTAATAAGTCATCATATAGTTATCAGCAATTGTAAAGTAGGGTTTTTTTTTACAATTATTTAGTTCTAAAGGCTCCCCAAAACTGGCACCCAAGAAGAGCAATTTAATTACAATATTGGTGTTCTCAGAAAATAATAATAACTTCTGCTAAATCATTCTGTCCGTACAGATGACTCACTAGGTTGATATATTAATTAGTGCAAATCTGACTGTAGCTTTGACTCTGGGTCACAGGTGAAGATGAATTCTGTGGTTACTGCCAGGGAACATTTATCTGCATTACAGTTCTTGCCTACAATTTCACTTAATTACACTTTTCTGCTTTCAGAGAAGTGCAGGATTGGAATGAAAAGGCAGAGTTTATATACTTCCTGCATATGGGAAGTTACAGATACTGCCTTGCTATATCAACTTCTTTATAGATTTTTTGGTTCATGAGTTCTGTATTTTCTTTTCAGTAGAGCACACAGAAATAACTTGATGTATGCACATAAGCATGCCCTTTTCTTTTGCTTCTGTTTCCATTTCTCTCCCCAAACTGCATAAATGAGCATTGGCAAAGATCTAATAATCAAAAATAAAGAAAGGAAATTCTGAAAAATTGTGAAATTCATAGCCTTGGCATTATGAAAGTGTTCAGTTGTGCAATCTTACACTGTTTTGTTTCAGAGATGACCTGCCTCGATATCTCTTTGAGTCCTCTGTTTTAGCCTTCACTTTCCTCTAGCTTGTTTTGCTTTTGCTGCCTCAGAATGAATTGGTGTCTGCTACTTTGCTGTTCTTTCTGCCAAATGAGGCAAAGAATCTGAAGGCAAAGAACACAGAAAAGACTTGAGGGACTCAATGCCTTCTTTTCTACCTTGGTCTCTACTGTTTAAGATTGAGCACTGAGCAATCCCAGGCCCTTGAGATCGATGGGAAAGTCTGGAACAAGGAAGATTTAACCTTGGTGGAGGAGGATCAGATTAGGGAGCCACTGGACAAACACAAGCCCGGGGGACCCAATGGGGTTCACCAAGTGCTGAGAGGCCAGTGTCATTACAAAGTCACATTCAATAGCCTTGGAAAGGACAGAACAATCTGAGAGAGGAAAGTTTGGAAGAGATGTCATTCCCATCTGGAAAGGGAATCCAGGAAGCATCAAAGCTGGTCACCCTCATCTTCTCTCTTGGGATGCTGATGGAGTAAATAATCTTTGCAAACATTACCAAGCATACAAAGTGCAGGAACATTTTTGTGAGTAGTTGCCATGGATTTCCAAAGGGATAATCATGCTGGATCAACTTGATTGCCTTCCATGATGACATGGCCAGCTCAGTGGACAGGGGGAGGGCATGGATGTTGTTTATCTCAGCTTGGGCAAGGCTTTTAGCAGCCTCCTGTAACATCCTCAAAATCAAACTGGTGAACTACAGGCCAGTTAAGAGCCCAGTGAGGTGGACTGAAATTAGGCTGAACTGCCAGGCTCAAAGGGTTGTGGTCAGTGGCACAAAGTCTGGCTGGAGTCAGGTGATCAGTAATATCCCCCAGGGGTCATTAGTCTGAATTTGTTTCTTAAGATCATGCACTGGAGAAGAGCTTATATACCTTGGCAGATTTAATATTCTGATATACTGTTGGTCCTTTAAGTTTTATAATGTTGAGATTAATCCTTAAATTTATATTTTAAGATATTTTATTGTCAGATATTTTGACATTTTAAATTATGTTAGCTTTAAACTAAGCATTTAAGCAGGCTTTTCCAGAGGAAATTAAGTGTCATAAGGAAAGATGTCAGAGTATATTAAGTGTTCATGCATCTCAGCTGAAAGTCTCAAATATTCTCAGTTTTGAATTTTGGTTGTTATTATTTGCTAATTTTAAGAGAAGGATAAGGGTCTTTTTTTTTTTCAATTCTTACTACAGAGCAGATCAGAGAGCAATTACTACTTTTTGCTTAACATTTATGTTCCTGCATGTTACCATCCAAACACTCTGCTTTGAATACTTAGCCCTGACTAGCAAAAATGTATTGACCTGCTGTTTTCAGCTCAAAACTGTCTGTTGGGTGATTATTTTCCACTAAATAAATGAAGATCTATCCAGGGCACATTTGTCAGTCTTTCCTTTGATATGTAAGCTCCGTAAAGTGAAATGTGACAGTGAGAGAAGCCTAAGCTACTGCAGTGCAGACAGGTTTCAAATGTTCCTCTTTATTACACTCTTCTAGAGTTGGAGATAACTGTGCCATTCATCAGAACTCTCCTCTTGCAAGAATTAAGATCCTAATAGCTTAGAGAGAACATCAGTGAGGAGTTTAGTGTCTCCACATCTTCTCTCCTTACTGCTACTGAAAAATAAGTACGTTTTAAAAGCATCTTGGCATGTGTTTTGGAAGGGCAGGCTTTGTACTATTGACCACAAACTGGAAAGCAGTGTTGAAACTTGAGTCTAGATGCCATAAAACTGTGAAATGCAGCTATGCCTCTTACGCTGAGACTATATATATGAAATATAAGATTCAGTGCCCACTTAAGGCATTATGTGGACAATAATAATGATAACAGAGGAAGCATTAATTATTTGAGCGTAATAAATTTTCAGTTTACCTTCTAGTGTTCCTTATCTTCATGTTTCTTTTCAACATTTCTCTCTGAAAGACTAACTGCTAATAGCATGAAAAAGTAACAGTCAGGAAAAACCCTTAAAGAGTTGCTAGAGTATTAGAATATTGTAATTCAAATTCTGTAGTCCCTAAACAGTCGAAAATCTTGCAGATGGGTGAATGAAATTGTCTCCTGAGAAGCTGTATGTCTCTTCCTTATTAATTTTACCAAGGTAAAAAAGATAAATTATGGAAATAGGGAATTTTCTTCAGTGTGTTCCTGGAAGATTTTGAAAAGAACAGATAATTCTGTATTTAATATAAAATTGTTAGAGAAGATGACAGCTGGTAAATACCAGCAATATCTGAACAGTCAATCTATGTCTGAGATTCAAGAGCAGTCCCCAGAGCAGATACATCTTCACTTTACTGGGAAAATCTGCTTAAGAGGGAAGAGAAATTCTAATCCATTGCCATCGTAGGTGTGTCTGGCAATCTTAGGCACAGTGGCACCTCACAAGATTCTTACTTCCAATTAAGAAAGTTTTGGATGCATTCTATGTATTTTATTCACTTCACTGTTAGTGAGTTCGGGGGTTTTGTGGTTTTAATTTTTATATTTTCTAATTTTGATATCAATTCAGTATGACATCTGAGTTAAAATGTTAGGGGAGGAGATATTTTAGTGTGTGATTACATAGCTTCACAAAGTTGTATGAGAGTTAAGTAGAATTCTTGATTTAAAACTGATTCTGTAGAATATTTAAGGTTTTTTTCTGACATGACAATTCAGAAGTACATTTTTTTTCTTTCCTATGTTTTCATGAATTTTTCTTTCTCTGTCCTTTTTCCTCTGTCCTCTCTCCTTTCTTTCCCCAGTTTTTAGTAAGGATATTTAGGGAGTCTGTTGATTTTTGCTTCTCAATTTAATAGTTCTCAGAGAAAACTGAGAAACCAGGGTTAAGAATACTTCTACCCTTTGAAGGGTGGAGGAAAGAATCTTGTTTAATTTCATGTAAATTTTTTTTCAGTTAGAATCACTGCAAAACAGTCTTTTCCAAAATAATAAATTTTGATTTTTACATACTTAATAAAAAGCTGAATTAAAGAAGAAGAAAAGACTATGTAATGAACTCCTATCATGATTATAAAAAGTCTGACTTGCAACAAAGAGAAAAAGAGAACATTGTTCTTGAGTGATAAATCCTGGAAAATATTTCCTGAAATATAAATTAGCAAAGTTTTAAACCATTTTTCTGTGTTATATTTCATGATCTGTACAGCAGAACATAAGAATGAAATGTAAGATGTAAATATGGAGTCCAGTAAATAGGCTTTTCAGTCCTGCTTGCCTTTCTTGGTTGATTTCAACACTCCATGTTTGTTTCCTATAGTTGAAAAACCCACAGGATCATATCAGAATTTTATTTAATGAAAAAGAGAAAAATAATTATTTTCTGAGTTTAAAGTCCATATGCCATTGAGAAATAAGCAGAACTTCATGTTTCATTTAACTTTTTATATTCTTGAGTAGTATAAAATTTTTTTTGTACAATTTATACTGTCTGGCATTATGCAGCTTCAGGGAAATAAAAGTGTGAAGAAGGGTAATCCTTGGAGTTCCATATTGAAAACATTCAAAGGGTTCATATTTAAAAATCTGTCAAAAAGATCTTAAAAAAGGAAAGTAAATCCTAAACTCTTAGGCCTATGTATATTTTTGTATATGTTTTTTCATACATATATACATACATATACATACCTATGTGTATTTGTAGACATGTATGCTCATATGAAAAAATGCATATATGTGTGTGTGTGTGTGTGTGTGTGTATATATATATATATATATATGCGCTGGCCATCAAACCCATAATTTTTTAAAGAGAAATAATCAGACAAATTCTTAGAAAGAAATTTTATTTTCCTACTTGCAATACACTGTGAGATGTCTAAACAGCAATTCTGCTTTCAGCCAAACAAGGAACTTGGCAGTGTTTGTATGTTAATTGGAATTAATAAGCAATCTGATTATTTGTGTAATTAGTGCTGCTTCTGCAATGCATGGGAAATATATATATTGAGTGTGGTATAGCTGAGGATTTAGTAATACAACTTCAGATCTTTTTTGAGGAGAAAACGTATTTCAGACTGTGAAGTTTGAGAAAGATTCTGTTAATTCATTTTAAGTACCAAACAATAAATTTCATTGAGAGCAGTATTTAACTTCTTTTTTTCACTAAATAGCAAAACACAGGCATTATAGTAATGGTTGTGAAGCCAGTCTAGAAGCCCTGTGCTTCTATAGTGCTGTAATGAATTGCTGTGATTTGTAGCATTTTAAATCTAAATGATCTCTTAAGTGAAATGCCTCGATGTGAGGTCCCACCCTTAAGGTGAAAGGAGCACCCAAGATTCATAAATAGTCATGATTGAAAGGAACAACAAAAGTCAGGGTCTGCAAAAACTCACAAAGTTTTAGTAGTAAATCACACACTTGGCATGGAAGTTGCCATGTTACATCCTACGGTGTAAGGATGTGGCAGTGGGTTTTGGAAAAAGAAGTGAGATGAAAAGAAAAAGAGAAAAAAGGAAATGAATGAGGGAAAGCAAGAGGTCACCAGCCCTGGTTCCAGCTCTGGTCCAGCTGATGGAATGTTCAGGGTCCTGGGGGGACACATGGGCTTGGTGGGGCTTCCTCACCCTGGTGGTGGGAGGTTTCTGTTGAAGGCCAACGAAACGGAGACCGATGTAAGGTGATGCTGCTCTTATGTGACACATAAAACCCTCAGAAATTTGTCAGTTTAAGATATTGTTTAGGATAGGAATCAGTGAAAATAAAACACAACTGCACAGAGAGTGAAAGGAATATAGGAATATTTTTTTAGGAGCAGAAAGATGAATGTGCATGCCTCAGGGTAAAAGTGTTCTGCAACAGATGGGAATAAATGAGACACATCATCAGTGTCTGTTTTTCTGTTATTGCCCCATGTGGTGCTTCTTGAACTTTTCTTCTTAGAATTGTGAATTGACAGTGGTATTAAGTTGATCTGTCAGTGATATTTCAAGTGTTCTTAGATGAATAATTATCAGTTTTGATGTGCAGGAGTTGTATCCTGTATCCTGCCTGAAGTAGGAACTGTAATTTTTCTTTCATCTCTAAAAAAATTAGACTTGTTTGCCATGTTAAGATGAATGTAGCTACACATACTATATGTTCTGAAGGCAGATATGTTATCAATCTTTTAATCTTAAATGTTAAGTGATAAATAATAGCCTTTTCAAAAATTATTCAAAGGCATATTTCATCTCATTTTTCTTATGCTCTGGATTGTATACTTCAGTACTATAATTTCAAAGCTTTTTCTGGTTCTAATGTTAGCATGTACAGGAAAGGTTATTGCTACATATTTCTTCTGTAAATGTTTATGTTATTCAGTGCCAGATTTAAGCTACAGAAACAGGACTATAAGTATTATTATAGCTATAGATTAGTTCCACCTCCAGAGATTTTCAGATTCCAGAGTAAGAATTTGCTGTATAATAATATGAACTATTATTACTGCACTAGTTTACACTGAAAGGACCTACTGTGATATGTTAAAGGTCGATGTAGCTCAGGATTCTCCCTTCAACAGAAGTTGCTTAGAGATGAGTAACACTGCAGATGTATAGAAATGCTTTATACATACTCGGAGACTTGCTGCTTTGAAATTCAGGACTCCTTCAGGTGGAGGTGGCACTTCTGTAATGCTGTACTAGATGTCTATTCTGCGAATTTAACTGTATTTTCAACCTGAGCAGACTTGTAGTATCACAATATTCTGAAGCAGTAAGTAAATTTAAAATCTCTGTTCTGTGTAAAATACTTTGTTTTGAATGTGCTGCTTAATACTGTAACTTGGTTCTTCCTTTGCTGACAAATTTGTGTATTCCACTAAGCTATTTAACAACATCTAGTTCCTACTTTTGGTGTCATGCCTGCTTATACAGACAGCTGTTGTAGCATCATTCCATTGCTACTCTTAGTAATTTAGTTTAATTTATTAATTTCCTATAAAGCCCTGTTTCATACCTTTAATTACAAAAGACCATCAGTTTCAAGATTTTTGTGAGAATGTATTTTGTTTATTTGAAAATTCTCATATAATAGTAGCCTAGCTTATAGCCTAGCTATATTTTTTCCTCTGTTTTTCAGTAACTCATAATTTGAAAAAAATTTCTTGTGGCTATGTAACAGAAGATTTGTCATTGGTACTTCTTGTGCCTCCTTAGATATAAGGATTTTTCAAGAGATGGCAAGAATTTAAATTTTTTATCATTTGTGAAAACAGCAGAACAAGCTTCACAAGAAATACAGGACTTTATTTAAGGATTTATTACTGTTCTTAATTTTTAATATAAAATAGCTTTTAAACTTAGTAGATTCAACAAAATCTGATCCTTTAAGTGTTTTAATCCTTGGTATAAGACCAGTTTTACACTGTGTAATGTCACAGTGGTGGCACTGGTCTTCTTATCCAGAAAATTCCAATACATCATATTTCTGCTTACCCAGATGATGGATCAGTTAATAAAAGTAAAAGTTAAAAAGAACCCACAGTAAATCCCAGAAATTGAGAATGAGACCAGAAACAATCTGCTTTATTCTTATGTACAAAGACTAATCTGAATATACCTGTAGTGTACTAAACAGATATTTGCCTAGGCTGTTACAAAAATCTCTGAAAAAGGAGATTCCACAATCCTCTTAAGGCAGTATCTGCTAGAATTTCACACTCATTTCCATTTGAAAGAGTTTCCTATTGTCTAACATAAACTCTAGCATGGGAAATTTTGGCTTAAGTCCATCCTTTCTCTTTTAAAATATGGTGTGTAATGAATATTTTTGTTTCTAGTAACTTTATACATATTTGCAGATTGTTTTCTTCTCCTCCACTTTCTCTCTCTCTCCTTTCTTGGCAAAACATTTCCATTCTTTCAGTCTTTCAGTGTACTCAGCTCAGGGATTTTTGTTGTAAACCCTTTTAGTTGCTCCTTCTCTTGAAGTCTGGTGCCCATTGCTGGTTTCTATACCAGGTGAGACTTGACTAGAAATGATCAGAAGTGAAAAGATTGGTCTGTGTGCTTAAGATGCAACTCTCCTGTTAATGCATGCTAGCACAGTATTTGCTTTTTCTGCCACAGTACACATCATCAGTGTTTCTCCAGATTCTTTTCTGCAGAAGTTCTCTCTATCCAATTTTCCATCTAGCACTTGCATAATGAATTATTCTGAACTAATTGTGGCATGCTGCAAGCATCATTACTGGATTTCATCCCATTTGTTTCAGATCATTACTCCAGTTGTTCAAGAGCTTAAATTATAGTCCTTTCCTCATGAATACTTGCAACCAATATTTCTTCCCAAAGACAATTCTTTAATCCATTTTATATTATCTCCAGATGGGAGTAAGATACATTTGTGCAATTTTTAAAAATTGCATATGAAAATATTGCAAAGTAACACAGTCTAGGATTTTTTTTTGTGGACAGCTGATAGTAGTTAGGGTTTCTGTTTTTCAGTGAAGTTTGTGCTCTACTTTACGTGATCTTTTTCCTAGAATACATTTTCATTGCTTTTCTATGATATGAATGTAATAAAAATCTTACTGAAGTTAAAATATGTAATATTTTTCCTTGGTCCATCATATAATTTATATGTCAAAGAAATAAAAAAATAAGACCTAGAGGAGTTTATGGTGACTGTTGCTTGGTATTCTGCCAATAAATAAGTAATTTGTTATTTTTGTGTAAAATTGTTGTAGGTATTCCCTTGATTATCTGAATTTGGAAAATAGTTTTCATATCCTGCAAAGAAATCTTGAGGCTTCAAATCTAGTAATAAATATAAACAAATATTTAATTTTGGTGGGTGTGGGTGTTGGATTTTTTGTTTGTTTTGGGGTGTTTTCTGTGAGTTTTTTGTGGTTTTTTTTTTGCTATTGTTGTTTTTTTGGTGAAAAAATAGATTATGGGCAAAAAAACCATTGCAAAACCTTGTCGACTTTTTATTGATTCGTCAGGGTAAAATCATCAAGTTTTAAAAAACTCAGTGAATCTGGACTTACTTTAAAAGTAATTAGAAAAAAAAGTGGTGAATAATTAGAGTGCCATGGCAAAACTTTGCTGCTTCTGTGTAGAAATGCATCATGAATGAAGCAAGCAGTGTGTCTTCAAGAATTGGCTTAACCTGTCACAGGAAAGATGGAGACAATGCTGTTATGCTTGGTTGCTGCATGCATGCAACATGATACCATTGCAAGTAAAAAAAACTCCCAACAAACCTATTAAAAGTAAATGCATTCAAGAGTTAAGTTGGTCCCAAATCACTGATTTGACTATGCATGGTACTTCCTTTAGTGCTGAGTGGAATCAACAGAGCTACTGCCATTTCAGATCCCTTGCAGAGGCCTTTTGCAGTATATTTTTAGGTTTCTGTAACCATAACAAGTGTTTGAGTGCACTCATCATAAGTGGCTGCACATCCACTTCAAACTAACTCTGCTTATTTTCTTTTACCGAGTATTTTCACCTCTTGTCATGGGCAAGACAGAGTACAAAACACCCTGTGGTGGGCCAGGATCCTGGGTTTGTCATAGAACCAACTCTTGCCCTGTTTGATAATTTCACACATCCAGTTCCTTCTCCCAGCCCTCTGCTCACATTCCCTCTGTGCCAGGGAGGCCCCTGGAACATCAGGGGAAAGTGAATTCCTGCTGTGCTGCTGCTCAGAGGCACCAATCTCGTGTCTGTCCACAGGCCCTGGACGTCAGTGCCATTTGTCTCTATGCATCTCTCTGATCTTCAGAATCTTCTCCCACTTCCAAAATCTTTCCTCCAATTATGAGGTTTTTTCACCTTCTTTCCAGTCCCCCGTTGTCTCATCAAGACCTCGGATTCTTTTTGGAAATGCTTCTTTTTTGCCTCTTCTTCTTTTCATAACTCCAAGTCCCCAGTTTTCCCAATCTCATTAGTCTATATGCAGAGCACAGTTCATTATGTGCCTAATTGGGGCTCCTGTCTCACTCCTCTTCATTAATGGGAGATTTAGAATGCGCCGTTTTAGTCTTGGTGTTGTCAAAATCTGCAGCCAGCCCTTTTGGGATGCAGCTAGCAAGTAGCAGGAATCTGTCTCAATTCAGAAGTGAAAGTTTGGACAATTTTCTCTCCCTCTGCCCCCAGTCACATGGCATTTTTTGCTACCTGTTATCATTCATGTTTGAAACTATTTTTGGCCAGGTTTTTATCATTACATTGGATGAAAATCTTTGTCTTAAAGCTTGACTTGAATTTTTTTTTTTTTTTTTTGCAATAAATGCCAGTACAAGTGAAATTCGATATATTTACATGCTTAGAGGTATCCTGAGTAATAATTCTGATTTCTATTGTTTATTCCTACTAAAATTGACTAATTCTATTTAAAAACTTAATTACTGTAGAGTGGTTAGCTGGCAGATGTTCTGCTAGTTTTGATGTAATTAGGAAAAATACATTATGTTTTCTGACTAATTTATTCACAAGCCTTTGAGATAAGTAGGTTGATTGATAGTAGAAGGATTAACTGAAAAACAACCAAAATGCTTATAGAAGTATTTAATTAGCTAAGATGGGAAAATATTCCACTCCGTGGGTTTTTTCTTTATGCACTCATTTACACAACTATAAAGCTACAGTTCAATAAATAGTTTTTAAAAAACAGTTTATTTTCATTTCCACTGGCACATTTATATGGCAAAACTAGATTGGGTGATCCAGATTAAACAGTCAGTGAATTTTTCGCTCTTTCTTTTTAAGCCAGCTTTGCTCCCCAGCTACTTTGTTGGCACACAGACAATTCTACCAGCATGAAAGCAAGGATTAGTGAGAACATCACAAAGTACAAAAGTGCTGTGTGTGCTGGCCCTGGCCCTGGCAGGGGTTTGGAGCCTGATGATCTTTAATGTCCCTTCCAGCCAAAACCATTCTGTGATTCTGTGATACAGGCACAACTGCTGCTGCTTAAGTGTGCTCAAGTAGTATTCCCACCAGAAGACTGAAAGCAGCAAACAATATATTTAAAGTAAAATATAAAGTATGATAAAAAATAAAATTACTTTTTTTGATCAAAGCATATGGTTTAATGGGTTTCCATAACCATGCTCAGCAAATCAATCTAGATTACTAACCAGAAGAACAATTCAATATTGGACTTAGTAAAGCAGAAATAGTTCATCTTAAAAAGTTAAAAATAAAAATTTGAAAATGGTGATTTATTAACAATACTGATATTATGTGCTGAGAGTGACTCTGAACTCTATTAATAAAAAAAGAAGACAGTTTATTGATTTTTATAGGTCCCAACTATGATCAATAAAATGATGAATTTATATTAGAAAGACTGACTTTTTAGGAAGAAAGTATGCTTTCAAAAATGTGTTTTGCTATTTTTAAGATATTTGTTTTTGCAGTGACTACATTAAATATTTTTAAAATATCTGCAAGCAGGTTACCAGAAAGATGGGATGAAACAAATGTCTCTTACAGTAGATATTTGTAAAATGGATGTCTGAATTGAGTTAAAATTAATACTGTAACAATTTAGATGTTAAGGCTCATATTACTCTAATCTCTTCCTGTCATAAGTAACGGGAAGATGTTATATATCCAGTCAGAATCCATCTTTAGTACCTTCCAATATGGAGTTTTCAAGACTTGAAAGTTGAGTTTTCTGCTTGGAAAAGTTCTTTCAGTTAAACAATAAGGAAAAAATTATTTTGACACAGGGAGATTAATTCAAGTTTTAATTTTGTTTTGAAAACTTAAAGAAAATGAAATATTCATGCAAATACTCTTTTAAATACTGTTGTTTGTTTTTTAAAATATATTTAATGAAAATGTATTTAATGAATATTTAGAGTAATATTACCTAAATTGATTCACAGCATGAATAGGAAAAAATAAGGGATTTCGGGCCAAGCCTAAACATCACAACACTGAAGCAGTGACAACTAAAATCATAACTAGAGTTAAGCTCAGATGGATTTACAGACCTTTGTTTTTAAGTTTGTGTAGCATCTGCTCCTGTTTTATCTTACTGAAGCTGTATGAGTGTGCTGAAGCATCTGCAAGTTGATGTGAAGTGATAGACACTTAAGTTTTTTGATGATGACTAGACTCAACTGTAGTCTATAAATGTCTGCTCTTTTTCTGCATAATGACAGATGGATTTTGCTTAGGATCTGGTACAGGCGTTTATTGTGGGTTGAACTAACTTTTAAAGTGTAATAGTGAAATGAAACCTATATAATTTGTTCCATATGAGAAAGCTTGATCCCCGTCTATCTGAAAACCTTGCCATTGGCTGAAATCAGAAGTGTTTCCTAAATTTGGGAGCTTGGACCTGAGACAGTGGAGTTGTGTAAATGCTGTGTTAAATATTTTAAGATATGGATGCTTCAAATAAAAAAATATAAATAAATGATATTTAATGTATTAATAATCAGTTTTATTTTAATAAAAACATTAGAAATATAAAAAGAAATCTAACCTTCTGAGGCACTGAAGGTTACAACAGCTGTAGATTTGTGCTGTAACAATTGAGCTGTTAGCGCTCATTTATACTGCATTTATGCCAAATAATTTAATATGACCTTTAAGAAAATCGATAACCCTTCCTTTTTGTGTCTTAAGCATTTCAACTTTAAAGGGTTTCTGCATATTTTAATGAGTTTCAGTAGCTCTATTAATGTTAGGCCTATAGTAATAAAAAGTTTACATATTTAGTCTCCTAATCTCTAAGGTTAAGTTTAGATTATTTGTTTTCCATTCTGCTGTGATGAGTACTCTTACATGCTGCAGCAGAGTGAATAATACAATATTGTAGGTGAGATTTTTCAAGTTTTCAGCAATAGTTTTGAAATAGAAATATGCCAGTGAAATTCTGCATGTGAATGGATGTTTCCTTCTTATGTTCTTTCCTCTACTCAGTGATTTCAAATAGTTATCACATCTATCTAGAACAAAGTAGGCATCTTGGGGAGAAGAGAGTCTTACAAATCTTGCTTTGTGTTTTAATCAGGTGGAATACCACCCATGAGATGGATAGTGAATTTTGACCAAGATCTTCTAGATGGTCTGGTATTGGCAGCACAGGTGGCAGCTTATTGTCCATATTTGGTAAGAAGGGTTTTTAATATTGTGCAAGTTTTATGCAGTTTATTAATGTCAGCGTGTTTGTTCAGGCCTTGTTTTCCTCTGCAACGCTGCGGAGTGCGTTGAGTGCAGGAGCTCGGGTGTGGCTGCGGTGGGAGCTGCAGGGGGAGCTCTGGGCGCTGGGAGCCCGAGGAAAGGATCCTGGCACTGAGCCCTGGAGTAACCAAAGTTCTGGGGACCTGAGGCACAGCCAGGTGGCCAGGGGGACGCGGCAGGAGCCGAGGATCCAGCAGGAAGGCCCCAGACTTTCACCCACTCAGACTGAGCGTGTGTGAAAGCCCAGGGCTTCCTTTGCACAGAGTCCCCCCTCAGAGGCACCAGCTCGAGGTGTTCTTCTCTTACTGCACTAAGATTAAATTATTTTAAGGATCCAGATGGCTGAGACTCTGCTGTGGGAAACCTGGGGTCCAGGCAGTAAGGAAACCTTGTCTGAGAGTGTGAGAGTGGGGTATGTGGGGAGTCAAGCAGGGCATCCATCACTCACTGCAGCCTCCCACTGCAAGGGCCCTTCAGTCCCAGCTCAGGTGGCTGCCAGTGGCTCCGGGGTGCTTGGACAGGGAAGTTTCCTTGACAGCAACTCCTGGCCGATGGGATTTTTAAAAAGAAAAAGAAATACCCCAACATTTACCAAGTCTCCTTAACAGCATCTCCTGGCCTATGGGATTTTTAAAAAGAAAAAAACCCCACCCCAACATTTAGCAAGTCATGGGGGATTATTTCAGTATGAATTTTTCTTTTTACTGGTTTTATTCTTAACAGCGAATTTCAGTTCAAAATTTAGATCTTATTGATTGCTGAATGAGCAGAAATACAAAGTCAGTAATTTTGCCTAGTGGAAGTTTGAGTTTGATTTCTCTGTCTTGTCTAGATTCCCACTCACTTCATAAAGATGTATACTAATCCAAGAACTCGTGAACAGTTTCTGCACAACTCCTTGATACTTGTGAAGGCTCTGCATGCTATCAATCTGGATATAGACATAAAGGTAGGTGATCTTATACTAGCAGCTCTTATTTATATTAATATTTTTATTTTGATTTTTTGTATAATAGTGTTGCACATTCAATAAAGGTGAGATTGTAGTGAAACAGTTGTGTTTCAGGATGTGTTACTATATGATGGAAACCAAAATACTACTTCGTATGAATAGACTTAATTAGAATTAATTTGCATAATTCCTTGCTTTGTAGAATTGCGCATGCAGAACTAGCTGAACATAAATTAATTAAGTTCAGATTTTAGCATCCTAAATTACACAGTGAAAACTCAAATAGAATTCATTATTACTTTTGGAAGGCAATTTAGAAAAATATGTTTAAGAACAAACATCATGCACTTAACCATTAAAAGAAGTGGTGAAAAAAATTATATTAATGTCTAGTGACAGTTAAATACATCTAACCATGAAGGCCCATGGGAGTTCTGTCCCAGGTTTGATGCAGGCACAAGTCAGCAGCTTTGGATGGTGGTGAGAGTAGCACTCTCTCGAAACCAGCAGCTTCTGGTGTCGTTTTTTGGGGAGGGATACAGTGTTGATAATTTTTGATAATTTCTTCCATCAAGGATCTACTTGGGATCTCTTTTATGTGGGATTATTTATTGGAATCTCTTTTATATGTTTAGTAAACATGCTTTACATATCTGTGGTTTTTGTTGACCTGTGGCTCCAAATTTTCTATATATGGTGATCTTACATAGGTTAGATATTGTTCCTTTGTTCTTTTTGTTGTCCCCAAACCAAATTTTCTCCTGCTTGTAGTCTGTATTTCTTTAACTGTCCATTTGTGAGTTATTTATATCTCTGGGAGCATATTGGGCTGGCTGGAAGAGCAGAAGATGCAGTAGAATAGACACAGTATTTGAAAGTGTATGAGGAAACTTTCCAAAGGAATTACTGACATTAGGAATCAGAGGTAGAGCTTATTTGTGCAAACAAAGTAGTATAAAAAGAAGCTCAATTACCACTTTTTTTCCCCTTTCCATTTGGTTGTGTTATGATTACAGGGAAAAATTAACCCTGCTATTTCCATTTGTATCAGCTGCTGTCTTTCTGTTGCTTCCTGATACAGATCATTCTGTTAGAAAGAACTTTGCTATGACAAAGAAAATCTTCTGCTTCCCATGCTTGTGACTGACAGGAAGAAAAAAAGTAATCTCGGTATAACCCTCAAAAAAAAGGCATATTCTGCCTCAGCTTTTATTAATAAAAAGAGGCAATTCAGCACATGAAGGCAGAGGCTTGATGCCAGATATGAAAAGGGTGTTGAACACTTTAGATGTGAAGCAGAAATCTAAGATATTCTTCATAATGTACCTGTTTTAAGACTAAATTTTCTACAATAAATGGGACAATCCACTTCTGTACAATTTAAACAAAGGTACACAGTCAGTCAGTACCAGAAAAAGGAATAGATCTTGGATCTTCAAGGCATGTGTTTTAGTTCAAAGGGTACATTTTACATAGATTTATTGAAATTCATATATACTTTTCTAAGGC
Source organism: Promerops cafer (assembly GCA_013398275.1). NCBI lineage: Eukaryota > Metazoa > Chordata > Aves > Passeriformes > Nectariniidae > Promerops > Promerops cafer. Next base: position 1,967,163 of record VZSE01003938.1, on the reverse strand, counting down.
TATTGTAGAAACTTCTGAACTATCTTGTTCTGCAGTGATAAAAGTAGCAAAAATACATGAATCCTTTAGCTGAACTCTCTTAATTTGGGAATTTTCTGATAGTCTTGTGTCTGAAATTTAGCAGGCTAAAATGTTCCAATACCATCAGCAAAGTTCTTGATTCAGGCAGTCACTGCTTTTGAACTCTCAGGACATTTGCATTAATTAACAGCACAAGCTGAAATGTGTTAGGTCTGCAACAACTGGCATTTTCAATCTAAAAATCTAAGAATCTGTAATAATAAAGAAGTTCATCTGTCTGCAAGTCTTCAGCTTCAGGTTTAAATGACACTTTTAATGGAGTTCAAGGCTTTCAAATCCCTTTAAGGATTAAGGTGTAGATTTAAGATGGAGTACTATGGGCAGGAAATGGTTTCCACCTTCTAATCATGAATTACAATTCAACCCTAGATTATTAGTGGAGGTTTTTAAGTGTTTTAAATTTGTGTTTGATATTTTTAAGTTTTAAAATGCTCTGATTTAAAGAAGATTCAGCTGAAAGCCTAAAATAAAGTATTACAAGATAGGATGGTGGATAGCAGCAACATGGAGGGAATGTGTTTGACAAAGAGATTAGGATAGAAAGTGCAATGATTGGGAATAGCCAGTAAAGGACGTTTGTTTCAGACTTCATTGTTTATTATTATTAATTTATAATTATTGGTATTGTTTGATAACTCATTTTTAAAGCAAATAATATTTACTGACTGTGAATTTTCTGATGAATCTTGTTAAGAAATGCATTATTTGTTTTTAAATTTAGTTCTTAGAGTAGTAGATAAATGGCACAAATGGAGTTTTATGAATTCATCACAGGATAGAACTGTATTTTCTGAGGGAATAAATTCTGATCTAAGTGGAAATGGGTAGAAAGAAGTAGGTGGCAGAAGGAAGTCTTCAACAGATCATCTACTCTGGCATCTTTTCTATCTTAAATGAAAATGCAGCAAGAGTGAAAAGTAGGAGTGTAAAACCACAGCCATATTGGAATAATGGTTAACATTCAATAGCCAGTACTGAGATAAATGAATGGAAAAATCAGAACACTTTTCAGACTTCAGGTTTAAAGCTTTTGGCACAGAAGAAGCTTTTTACTTTGCATAGTGAATGCATCCTAGAGTTCAAATCTTCAATCAGTGGTGATGGAATTAAATAGAAATACGATGTATTTCTATTTATGATTTCATCTATTTATGATTTATGTATTTATGATTTATGATTACATCAGTGCATGAAGAGTGTATGAAATTAATCTTAAGATTTACAAGGACAAACATTATCTAGGAAGCCATGGGGAGTTGCAGGGGAACTTCAGAGCCCGTTACGTTCTCACTCTCTTGGAAGGTTAGAGGAGGATCTGTGTGAGAACTGTGGGAGTAGGATGAGCTGCTTGGCTGAGCACAGGGCAAGAGAACTTTACCTTGAAAACTTTAAATAAACTTTAACTTGAAAATAAAAATTAACTCAGTTAAGATGATGAATATGTCTGTACATCTCTCTTGAAACACTAAAGACAGTCCAAAAGAGTAAATGTTTTTTTCTCCCTTTTTCATACTCTGCGGCAAATAATTTTACCACTCTCCTCAGTGACTTACAGAATTGCTGAGGACTAAAGTTTGACATGTTTTGCAGCTGCCACTCAAATTCATTCTGTAAATCAAACATTTAACCTGCAGGAATACTTGCTACATTTTATAAAGCAATTTACAAAAGTATCTGCAATTGAAACAACTATATTGTTGTCATTTCGAAGGTGAAATTGTCTTTGTAAACAGTTGCAAAACTGTATGTAGGAGTATTTGGGATGGTATTTTACATAAACTAAAATATTTTAGTTTTTTTTTTTTAAGATAGTAAAGATGTATGTTTTTCCTGACAGTAAAGTTTCCATGCTTTTTCTGTTATGCTGCATTTAATAAAATTAGCATTTGTTTCTGCTGAACCTTTGGGAAAAAAAGTTGAGCTTAATTTTTACCCTAGGTTTATCACCAGAGCATGTCAGTGGTTTTCATTAATTAGAGGTTTTTTCTATTAGCCATGAGAATAATCCAGTTATTACAGGTTAGATTAAAAATATTTGTATAGTAAGAATTAACTAAAATTTTTTTTCTTCTTCTTCCTATCTTTAGACTATACAGGCAAAATTTTAACTGAACATCTGTTTTTTTTTGTTTGTTTTCAATATTAGGCCGCTGATATCTGTGATCCAAATCCTGTCATGATGCTTATTTTGTGTGTCCACCTGTATGACACTCTCCCTCACTACTTACCCAAGAACACTATAGAATTTACAGGTGCTCTCCATGCAACTATTGTGAAGCAGGTATTGATACCATTGAATTCAGATTCATAGTAGTGAAAGGTTAGAACACTGTATGTATATATGTGTTTATATTATGTATAAGCTACAACAAAGAATTAATAGGTTTTGTGTCATTTGGCTAGTAAATATAGGGGATGGAAGTGTGCATTTTCTGGTTTTATTCTTTTCAGTCTTGGCATTTCACTTCTGTTTTTTCCCTATGCTTGAAAGCACATGAAAAAATCTACAAATTAGACAAATCTGAGATCAATGAGAGGAATAAGAGATTCACAAGCATAGGAGTGCAGTGTAAACTGCACTCTCAAAAATTAAGGTTGGATAGTCTGTGGGAAACCTACACTCCTTGGAAGGAAAATTATCTACCCAGTTATTTGAAGTACTTTCTTATTTTGTGATATCCTTAGTTTGTATTTTGGAACTTACCTGCAGAAGACACCCTTTATAGTCTAAAAGCTGATTAAAATAGGCCGATCTTGTTGTTTTTGTTGTGGTAGGTGCGCCTGAAAAACCCGAGCAGTAATACTTTGGCGTACAACGCTATTCTTGTGGGAAGAGATGCTGGTGATTTCTCTTTACCTAAAGGAAGCACTGTTACCATTCCTCCTACGTAAGTAATGTCTTGTTAGTATTATTATTTGTAGCAATACAGAAATAGAAACTTATTAATCTAAGAGTGCTGGAACACTAGAAATGTCTTCAACTACAAACAGGGCCAAATTAGCTGGTATAAGGGTCACGTTTTTCTCCTTAACCTGGAATAAATCTAGAGTAATATTTCAGTGGGACTCTTGCAGTTGAGCTCAGTAGAACTTTAGAGAGCAATATATAAGCCTTCAGGTCATTACAGGAGTCATCTGTCTCCAATGTGTATTTTTTTCCCTATGTATAAAAACTTGATTCACATTTTGTACATAAATGCATTGTAGAAGCATGAGCAGGTGGATTTCATTTCTTCTGAAGTCTCAGATTTTGGTCCTTATTCTTAATTTAAGCATGACTGGGAATTAAAGAGAACATGACACAGTTTTGAGTAGTATTACACCTGATCTTTTTGGCGCCCATCCTTCCTCCCACCAAGATGGATGTGATGTAGTTACTTGTTCATCTTACATGTCTGAGAGACATCTAAGAATGTGAGAGATGTAATTTTGGGAAAGCATTAGGTTATAATTTCTAGTAGCAGAAATACTCATGGTATATCACCATCTCTTTGTTTTTGTTCACTAAGTACATTTTGCTCTTTCTGTGCTACGCAGCTTTATGAATCAATGCAGGAGTTTCATTAATCCCTGTTTAACTAGTGAAGACAAGAGGGATGTAGTGGTGACTCTGGCTGTCAGTTAACAGTTTTTAAGTTTATCTGCAAGATATCCATTTACAGATAAAATGGATTAGAGATTGTAAAAAGGGAAAAGAAAGGTCAACATTTGTATGAAAATAAACTGTAAAGGAGAAAAAAATTCAAATATGGATGATCAAATTCAAGAGGCCTCAACATAAATACAGTGCTCTTTGAGGACCATCAATACGTCAGTAATTACATGCTTATTATAAATATATGCAAAGGGAACAACAAATAATGCTGTTTTCAGCAAGCTGTGAGGCTAATTTGATTCCATTTTCTTTGCAATTACTTCAAATATGAGTTATCATATAAATGTAATCCTTGAAAATACCACGTGTTTCTATGAAAGGTCAATACCACGGCTGTTTTTCACTTCACCTTTAAAAACCACCCAAAACAAAACACAAAGCAAAATTAAGACAGAAGAAAATGTGCACAACCTTGTTGTTGAGCTGCTTGGCATTATCTGTAGAAACAAATATTTGAAAAATTGCATAGAAATAAAAACCTGTGGAAATGCCAGTCATGCACAGTAACCTCTGCAGAGTTTATCATAATGTCATGATCATTAAATGAAAAATAGGTTCTTTGAAATTAATAGCTTTCTTAATATTCTGGTGCAAGTGTTTGAAAACTCCAAGAATTGGAGAGACGAGACATGTGGGAGTCTTGCAGGTTCTTTATGTTAGATCATAATGTTATAGGTGGGTTTGGAAATTATAGTAATGTGAAGAACGTTCTCAGTGTAGCTGAGTGTCATATGTTGCATATGGCATCACTAATTCTTGATCTGAGATTCCCAATCTCCAGGGCACTGCACTGTGCTGTGTAGACTTGCAGTTCACAACAGGAATAGCATAAACCCCAAGGTTATAGACAATTCCATAAGATGAATTTTCCCTCACTTTACATTGACCACAACACAGATTAATAGAGACAAAAACTAAGCAACTTTGTGGTTTTGCTACAGAAGGCAACAATTCAAATCCAAATTCTCAGCTGTTGCATGAGTCAGAGGGCAAAGATCAGGCAGAAAGTGCTGTACACTGCTGTTTCCTGTACTTCTTATTTGTGACCAGAGCAGACTTCTTAAAACTTGATCCTTAAAGTGGATTTGGGAGTGTATGTCTCAGGCAGTCTATTCCTCTAGGTGCCTGCATCACAGCATGTTTTTTCAGAACATTTTGAATGGTGAGGTGACCTAGGAGCCTCAGACTCTGGGGGACTTGGCAACTCTTCAGTGTCATAAATGGAACTGTCTGGGGTCTCTGCAGTAGGAACTTGAAAGCTGTAAGAGCCAGGTTTACAGAACTTCCAGGATTTCATAATCAGTATTCAGAATTGACAATAGGAGACTTCCTGCTTTCTTAAGACTAATCTCAAAATCAGAAAGACATTTTGAGAGCTTCAGGCACTGAAGTTTTCTTATTCTTGCTTCATTGAAGGACTGATGCAGATAAAGTCTAAATTTGTACCTAGTCCTGTCATGGTTTGACACTGGCCCAATGCCAGTGCCCCCATGAAAATGTATTTTCTTTAACTAACTGCTGTGAGATGCGACCAGGAACAGAGCAGAGCAGGCTCAAACTTTGAAAGAGAGGGGAAAAGAAACTTTATTAACCTACCCTAAAATCAGAAACACACAGGAAACAGAGTGAAAACTTTCCAAACATTCCTCCTCCTCCCACCCAATTTCCATCAAAGCACAGTGAGACAGAACCTTGGAAACCGGATTAACTTACCCTCACACAGATAATCAATTCTCAGTCCATCAGGGGAGACAGGAGTCTCTCTTGTACCACAGTCCTCCCCACGAAACAGGGTTGAAACTTCCCATGTTTCCTTGTCACACATGGCACTGCCCGGAGAAACTCTGCCATCCTGACATGCTCCTTCCATGTACAGTGCTCTCACCACCGTCCATGGACCGAAACTGCTCAGGGTTCTTCAAGGATGCTTTGCCAAGTGCAGGAAAAAAAAAACAACCATGTCTCATTTTTGGGACAACAGTCCCCTCCATTTTCTCATCCCCTGGGGCCGAGGGTTTTCTCATTTTTGGGACAACAGTCCCCCCCATTTTCTCATCCCCTGGGGCCGAGGGTCTCAAGAACAGAGCTCTTCTCCCTGAAGATGGACGGCACCACCACACCCTCTTCATCTTCCTCTGTTCACTCCATTATATAATATCATTACAGCAGGTCAGACTCTTGGCTCAGGCTATAGCATCCACCCAAATGCAGTCTCATGTATTACAGGTAGCTTGGTTCAGTCTATGGCTATACAAGAAAAGTCCAGCTGAAAAAGCCACTCCATCATCTCCTCCCACTTCAGCTTTTCCACATCTTCTTAACATCTCAGGTCCCAGACTGTCTCTCTTCTCTCTCCAACCACCAGCCAGGAGGACTAATGTTTCACAAAGTTTCCTTCACCCAGGAAAGGGTTAAAAGTCCGAGCTCCGCTGCCCTCAGGGCACTGAGATCTCACGGTGGCACTCCCACATGCTGGGCATCACCCCCCCTGCCGCCTCCTCTGCCGGCACAGGCTCGCTCGCTCTCTCTCGCTCTCTCTCTTCCTCTGGCAGGGCGAGGGGAGACAAAAAAAAACCCATCTCGGTGTTTCTCCACCCCTCTGTCCTGCAGGGGCTGGCCCAGTTCCATTCCCTTCCACCCTCTCTCTCTCTCCGGGGCTCCGGCCTACCTCAGCCTGAGCCTCCATGGCTTCCCCTCCCCACCCAGCCATGTGGCCGGGCGGTGAGGAGATGTGCATCTCTGCTGGGTCGCCACGAACAAAAAGAGAGCGAACTCTGGGAAATCTCTGCTTTTAACCCCGTGTGTCTTCAGAGGTGACTCACGTCTTCAGTGGGCACACCAGGTGTCAATATTCAAATCTGACCACTGATTGGTTTAACTAAAACTTCCCAAAAAAAACTCACTTCCTCTCAAACCGAGACAAGTCCAAACTCGTTCTGTGTGGTCTTCTCCAGTTTTCCCATTAGAGAAAAGCTGTTGCTTGTACAAGAGAGCTTCGTTTTTTCTCCCTCTTAATTACTCAGCTTTCCTAATTATTCTGAAGGGTTTTTAAACTAACTTATTTCTCAATCTTCAATGATAATTTGATTAAGACTATCTAGATCTGCCCGACAAAATGCATAACAGGCTGTCAGACTGCTTAACTCAGAAAAACATGTTCAGATAGAGGAGCATAAATTGGATCTGTTGTTAACTTAGGATGATACTCTAATGGAAGAGAACTTCCTTTGCTAGTGAGTGCGTGTGAAGAAAAATTAAACTATGTGCTGATGTAAAAAGCAATAAGGATTCAGTATTTTTCTTTATCTAGATAGTTCTTTTATTAGAATGTTTTAAGGTACTCTTAGGCAGAAGATTGTACTACAACAAAGTATTTCAGAGGAAACAAATTGCCTTCTTTTCTAGGACCCTTCCTTTAAAAAGACTCTGAATTGTACTCCTGAAATTACATTTCTGAATAATTTCTGAGCTCTTGTTTTGTGTTTTGTTTTTTTTTCCTAGGAGACAAAGCTTTATAAATGTGGAATTCACGATTCGTTTCCTGCACCCTGCTGAAGCAGTATTGATACTGATCTCAAATAAAGTTGATGGAATAGATGGTGCCACACTGACATTCTCTCTGAAATCTGAAGTTAAGAATATTGAGCCTCTTGTAAGTTTATGTGTGTATGATTAATATTGTGGCAAAAAAGAGATTGTTATTCTGTACATTATATCAAACAAATGGGAACTGAGATAAGAATGAAAATATGAGTTACCATCAGCATTTGCCTTTGACCTATGAATTTTCATATTTCCAGTACTAGACTATGTACATGCAACAAAAACCCTAGAGGAATATGTAAGATTCCTAAGGACACATATCACATTTGTATCTAGAATAAATTGTAAAAATTTTCCCTGATTGCTCTGAAAATAAATCTGGAGCCCTTTCAGCATATGAATGTTATTGGAAATTCTGTTATGGGAGTGTTGTTGTGCTTCAGCCTGGTGATTTCAGATGTCACATGTAGATGGACCACAAGCTTTTGTTAGATGTTTCTGTATTTATTTGTGCTTTTTAACCACAGAGACTCTGTAGTTGTCAGATATGTCCCAGTCAGGGCAGGTAGGCCTGTGTTGGTCAAATCCACATTCATCAAGAGCATCTGGATAGACTTCTGGACTTAGATGGTGTCTGTGTGATCCTCTCATTTTTTTTAGCCCCTCTGACTCTGTTAGAAAGGAAGGTTGGGGCAGGAGAAAAAATAGAGAACATATAAAGATAAGAAGGAGAAAATGATGATAATTTGATTCTTGGTCTTGTGTTTTTTGTTCTCTTTTAGGGTATGATAAAGTGCAGATCCCCATGTTATGAGCTGAAGAAATTTAACCTAAATGTTACTAATCCCTTCAAAACTGATGGCATATTCAGGTAGACAGTGATATAAAGACAAGTCTTTAATGATCATGCTGTTTTATCCACTCTTTTCCATAATTTTCTTCTTCGTCTTATAAATGTAAAACCTGGAGGTTAAATGATAGGGATTTACATTCCCAAAATTGTTACAAGCACTATGAAGTGGAAGCTATCATAATGAATAAAGAAGATAAATAAGCCTTAATTGAAATCTCTCAGTGTAAGCAGTAAAGCTGGAGCTTTAATCAAACAGAGTTCATGAACCTTGCTTGTATTTTTGTGTTTGGCTGAGGTCCAGCAGAATTACAAAGAGAAACAAGCCGTGTTAATTAATAGTTGGTTATTTTTCCCCAATCTGCTTTATTCTGCTGTTTAAGTTATTAAGCATGCAAAAGAAAAAAAAATGCTTTTGCCTTGGGGCTTTCATCATTATCAGTTAGTTTAATTTTTAATTTGTATTCATCATAGCTGCAACAACTGCAGAGTTATAAATGTTGCTTTCCTTAGTACTAAGGAAATGGATTGTTGTACCCCTTTAAAATCTGTTTATGTGATCTGACTCCATATTTTATCTTTAGTCTTTAGAACTAAGCATTGGTTCATCTCATTCATTTATTTGGAAGAACCATGTTTCACAACATTTTCAACTTGTTTTTTTTATGCTACATGAATATCCATATTGCAGAAGCTACAAATTAAATTCCTCTTTCCCCCACAGAATAGTATATACATACAGTATATTTGTATATATATTTGGTATATACAAATAGTAATAATAACAACAGCAACAGCAACAACAACAATCCTGTAACAGGACTGTTTCCACTGCTCCAAGCCTTGTGTGTAGGAATCATATGAGTTTAATTAGCTTCTGCTTTTATTTTGAAGTTCTTGAGGTGGTCAGTGAGGCTGAATCAGATATATGATTTGGATAACTCCCTTGGAAATTATCAATGAAGTGATGAAGTAATTTAGTTTTATGTAATTTAGTTTTATATAATTCAAAAGCTAGTTGACAAATACGTTAAGTCATTATCAATTAGGGCAACATTTGAACCAGTAATCTAAAGTTAAAATTCTTTGTACCAGGCTTCCAGTGTTTTGAACAATCTAGTGTTTCATCAGGGGGGTATATTATTTACTTGCAAATAACACTAGGAAATGCTAGTTTGATACCAAGGGAGAAGATCTTTTTACAGAAAAACTGGGCTTAAACCACAGCAAGTACTTTTAAAGTATCTTTAATTGAAAATAATAAGCTTCTTACTGAGCCTGCATTTAAAAGTTAGAATAAATTGAGTTTCATCTTCATTCTGCAAGTTAAAAATGCGGTCACTGTGTGTGCTTGTCATACTCTAGGGTAATTTTGCTGGAATCTACACATTTAGTCCACCCAGAGAAAGTGTATCAAGCCAGGCAAGTAGAGCAAGAGCATAAGTTTAGGTAAGTTCCAAATAACCATTGCTAACTATAATATATTTGATCATACATTTCTGTTAATATTACCTGTTTGTGTATAGCTGTGTGTGTGACCTGTTGTAAAGAATTACAGTTTAGGACATGGAAATATCACAGAAGATGCCCAACCAGTCCCTGAGCAGTGGGGGGGCCCCCCTGGCCAGCTCTGCCTGGGTTTCATGCTGAGCCTGATGTTCTGTGATGTCCCTTTGGCCACTCCAGCTCAGCCACCCTGGCCATGCCCTCTCACAGGTTCTTGTGAATCTGCTCCCTGGCAGAGCATGGGAAGCTGGGAAGTCCTTGACTTAGAGTAAGCACTGCTCAGCAGCAACTAAAATATCAGTGTTACCAACATTATTCTCATCCTATTCTAAAACAGAGCACTGTGCCAGCTACTATGAAAAAAGAATGAATTCTACCCAGCTGAAACCAGGACAGTACTGCAAAAAAATTACAAACAGATTTTTAAAAAAATATTCTTCAGTAATTCAGTAATTCTTTATTCAATGATTTAAAATATTTTCCACAGTTTGGGACATAAAATTTTTAAAGCTCATGTAAACATTCAAAATCCTGAAAGGATTTTCAAGGATTTTTGGGAAATACCATAAACTACTACCTCATCAATACTGTAGGTTGAATTGTAATTATAGGGATGTTCCACCTCCATGTCATGAAATGCAGGCTGTTTTTCAAATTCCTTTTCAAAAATTATAAAAAAAAGGAAAAAATTTAAAATCAGAAAAATAATGAACATTTTATTATTAAGAAAAAATATACACATATTTTAACTGGAAATAGTTTTCTAAAGTGTCATTTACACAACACTTTCTACTAAATTAAAAAAGTATATAATAATTGTTGATATAGAAAAGGATTTTTTAATCATCTTGCATATTTCAGCTTAATTTATCCCCAGACAATCAGTCTAAATAGTGTAATCTTAGTCACACATCCAGATCTCATTCTTATGGAAGTTGATTTCAGGACATTTTAGGTCTTCAGAAATTTCCAGTACTGATTTGCTGTATGTTTAGATGTTTCTGTCATCTGTGTTAACAGAAGCCACTTAAATGCCCCTTTCCAGATCTTTTTCTCGAATGGAACAAACTTGGGAAATTTGTGTTAAAAAAGTAGTGTGTGTATATTTCATAACTGATCGGTAAGAAGATTTTGCCCTCAATCATTTTTATTCTTTTGGTAAATCCGGAAAATGCTGTGTACAAATGGAGGGCCAGGTTCTCTAAGTGCTCTGTCAGTGTAAAACTACTGTAAAGGCAGTGCTTGCCCTTTGGGTAACTGTGTCTGTGAGACTGATGTCAGCACCAAGGCATGCAAATGACAACTTAATCATCCCAGCACGACCAGCTGGGCTCAGAGCTCCTTCTCCATTCTCATCCTGCGCCTCCAGATATGTCAGATCCCCTTTAGACCTCACTGTAAGAAGCCCTGCCTGGCAGGTGACCCTTTTACCTCCCAGCTTTCCCCTCTGGCAGTGTCACGGGCACCCAAAACGGTGTCATCCAGCCCTTCGGTCACTGTGGCGTGGGTTCATCGCAGGGGGACTGGAATGATCCCAGTCTGGAGCTGGAGCCTGAGCAACTATGGCCTTGCTGGTACTCAGCACTGGCTAAGCCCAAAACTCTTTAACAGTAGCCCATGGCCCTCAGAGGTTGCAGGCACGACTTCTTTATTCATGCAGAACTGGATGGTGTTTGGTGAAAAGCGCAGTACTTTTTTTTTTTTTCTTAATCCAGTTTTTCTTTTAAGTATACTGGGACAAGACCTTTTCAAGTTATCCACTTCTCTGTGCTTTTCCAAGCCCTTGACACTTCAATTATTGTCTTTGGTGTACATCTGTGTGCCAGCATGGCCTGTTCCCTGTGGGAAAAGGAAAACCAGGTGGAGAGAAGCACACCACATGGCCCAGAAATTCTGTGTAATGTAAAACTACCCACAGCTTTTCAAGCATGCTGGTATCTTTACATGATGTCCATTAGAAAAACAAAGGTATCAAATGACAGTAAAATTTCAAGGTTACATTTAATAGCTAACTTTTCTGCCATAGATTTCCCACTGTAAAGCTAGAAAGTAGTAAAGATATACCAATGTTTCACTAATAGTCCTATTCTAAGACCATGACTAAGCAGATTTTCACATGCAGTACAGTGTCCATAAGGCTGGATCATGATTGCACAGATTGATTTGCAAAACAAGCTGTGAATGTTAATAAATATTTTTACATAAAAACCAAAAAAGAGGAAAAAATAATGAATTTCAAATCAAGCTCTACATTTCATATAGCTTCTTACTGCTAATTAATTACCCCTTTTTTTAAACTGGAGATAATGTCAGGAATTCCAAACAATTTCAATTTTCTGAATTTTATTCTTACACTTTTTGTTCTAAGCTGTTTCATGTGCCAAGGAAAGAATTATGTTATGCAGAATACCTGTATTTAATTACTGGAAGAATAAAGAGAAAATTAGGATTTAAAAATGGTGTCTCTGTGTAATATGAGATACAGCGTTAATACCTGTTGTTTCAGGAAATACAGTTTACAAATATGTCATCAGGAGTCATTAAAATTCTGGGTGATATTTGATATAAAACAAATCCATCTGCTCTAAGCCTTAGTACCTATTTTGGGCTGCTTCTGTTTTAGTTTCTATCCTACTCTTTGTTCTGAGATCACAAACTGTTCCACAGAGTGTGGAAACTGGTGAGTATCTTAGATGTGAATTTTGTGTTCAAATGTTTCAGTATTTTCAATGCATTTCTAAGCAGTTTGTTGTATCTCTTCTCTCTAATAAGATGTTTGCTTGTTAAACATCCTAAAGTTCATTGATTAAGATGCTGCTCTGTGAATTTAAGATTTCCTTATGGTGTCTGGCACATTTTTTTTCCCCCCTCGGTAATATATAGAATCTGGAGCTATAAGGGACTGAAAAGATCATCTAGTAAATTCTGTTCCAAATACATATAAAAAAGGAATTTTTTTTTTCTGAGAATTTGTTGGGTGGAGAACAGAGTTATTGGCTTGTCTGGAGCCTGGAATGAAGAGCAAAGGCACACCATGACACACGGAGAGCTCGTATGCCACGATGATGTATGCACACTCTCTGTGTCTGCAGAGATGATTTTCCTTTTGATCTGGATTTTGGCACACCTGATAACATGGCAAGCCCCGAGGCTTTGTGGTGTTATGTTGGAACCGGTATCTGACAACTCAGGTAGCAGATACTAGACTCTTACTGGTGCAAAAGTATGGAAGTGGGTTGGAGTTAGATGATTTTTAATGTCCCTTCCTATCCAGGCTGTGATTTTAATCTGAACTGTTTAGAATAAACCACAGCAAGAATGAATTGGAAGTATTCACACCTCGATCAGGCAACTGAAGGCTGTCTTCATTAACCCATCCTCACCTGTAACATAATCTTGAACTTTTTTTTCATTTAATGAACAGTAAAATTATCCTACTCTGTTAGCAAAAAACCCCAAACCAAATGAGGGGCACTTGAAGAAGTTGCTTGGTCTCTCTCTCTTTCTTATGAGCTGCTCTTCTCTCCCCCCATCCCCAACTTCCTCTGCCCTGGCCTTAAATATTGAAAGACCACAGTGAAGTCTTCCTGGAGCCTTCTCTTCTCCAGGATATCTTCATAGGAGAGGTGCTCCAGCACTCTGACCACACCTGTGGCCTCCTCTAGCAGCCTCTGTCTTCCTAGTGCTGGGGGCCGCAGAGCTGGGGGCAGCCCTGCAGGTGGGGTCTCAGCAGGGCAGGGCAGGGCAGGCAGAGGGGCAGAGCCCCCTCCCTCCCCTCTGCCCGTGCTGCTTTGGGCACAGCCCAGGACACGTTTGGCTCTCTGGGCTGCGAGTGGACATTGCCAGCTCATCTGTAATCTTTCATTTACCAATATGCCCAAGTCCTCCTCCACAGGGCTGCTTCTGAGCCATTTGTTCCACATTCTCTGTTGATCCCAGGGATTTGCCTGACCCAGGTGCAGTAAACAGTCTTTGTAGACTTATTTTATGACAGCTTTAAGCTCTTCTGCCTAATCCTTTTCCTTATTTCTCTGTGTATTGAAAGAGGATGTATTGAACCAGACTTTGAACATAACCAAGCTTCTTATACCTTCTGAACTTTATTCCTTTCAGTTTTATTATTGAACAAGATGCTATTTCTTTTTGTTATGGAAGAATGAGACACAATGTTCGTGTCTTCCACAATGCAGGTTTGTTTTGTTTGCCCATCACTTACCTGCAAGTGGTTTGTTCACTGAAGTAAGAAAAGAATTGATATTGAGAGAAGTTCAATACCTTGTTAAATCAGTCTAATGAGTTTTTCAGTTGTTCTTAAACAGGACTTATTCAATGTATAATTCTCACCAGTGAAAAAATGTAATGTATTTTGTTGTACTATTCTTACTATTTTTGCATACAGCTCTTGAGCTATTTGTTAGTTTTACAGTGATTCTTCAGCTGTAGTCTCTGCTTTTGCAAGCATGACGTGGCATTCTCCTTCAAAGATAAAGCATTGAGAGAAATGATGCTTTATATAAAATTTGTGTTTTTCTTAATGTGAGATACTTATTTGTAAAGTACAGTATGCTGTATGTATATACTCAGAGATCATTTTCCTTTCTGAAAAATGGTCTTTAAGTATAGGTATTAAATCTCTAGGGTAACATATTCTGAGAATTTTGCACGTCCATTTATTTAAGGTTGTGATTTTTCTTAGCCCAGCAAGATTAACTATTTATTTTAAGAGAGACTCAATATCAAACACTGTATGTAGTCATTGTTTACTGTATGTTGGTTCATCAAATTTTACCGCCGGGGGAACGACTTTATGTGTGGATAATTTTAAATCTGAGTCTTGAGCTGAAACTCGCAGTATTTTTTGAGATACATCACAGTATTGTTTTCAGCATCTTTGGGCTCTGTGCTTGTCATAAATTAAAACTCTCCTTCCGTAAGTGCAACTACACAATCTTAACACCTGTCAACAATGGTAGGAAATACTTGTGAAGAAGAATAGAAATCTACATAAAGTCACATTAAGAAAATATGATGGTCAGGAGCACAGTTTGCTTTGGGGGATGGTTCCAAGAAGTTCCAAGAAGGTTTTGTTCGAAGCTGTTTTTTTAAATATATCTGTTCTTTTCAAATACACTTGAAAAGCAATATTGTAATGAACAGAGTTGAGGTGATTAGGATAAGATTCATTCCTTTCTCCTTTCTTAGACAAAGCCTTGATTACATTAGGTTTCTTTTGAATGAATACCTGCAGTGTTAGTTGATACAGGTCATTCCTGTAGCCACCTCAAGTGGATAGGGTGATTTTTAACATTATTGGTTGGCAAAGGGTTCCAAAATGTAGTGGTCTATTTTGGTGGGCCTTTTTGTGCTGAAAACCTTTGCTTTTCTGGTATTTATTCATAAAAGGGGGAACTAAGCTGTCTGTTGGTAATAGGAATGTCCAGCTTTAGAATATTTATTTGATTTTTTTTTTCCTTTTAGTTCTGAAAATAGCATATTAAATTCAAAAAATGGTGCACTACCTGAAGATTTAAACAAAGAGACTTGCTGTAAGTATCTATGCAATACCTCATGTGTTACTACAGTAGAAATTAGATTATCTACAGAAGCAAGATTTTGGCATCTAAGTATGTTCAATAAATATTATTTATAGTTTTCATGACATGTTTGCCTTAAATTGTGTGTCACAGTCAAAAATTCAGCCTGGAAAAGAGAAGGTTCCAGGGTGATCTTATTGTGGCTTTCCAGTACCTGGAGGAGTTACAAGAGATGGAGAGGGACATTTTACAAGGGTATGCAGGGATGGAACAAGAGGTGATGTCTTTAAACTGAAGGAAGGCAGGTTTAGATTAATATGAGGAAGAAATTCTAACTGTGAGGGTGGTGAGGCACTGGGAACAGGTTGCTCAGAGAAGTTGTGGGTGTCCCATCCCTGTTCTATCTATTTGGGCAGAGTTTGGCATAGTTTTCTTACGTGATCTCACTCATTTCTGTTGTTTTCACTTTCACATATATTCTTAAGCCTGCTGTCCTGCCTAGAAAGCCAGCCAGCAAAGCTTGAAGGTCTGGTTCTGCAGTGTCAAAATGTGCTTAGCAGATGAAAAACGTACAGTGGGAAAGTTAGACTGCCAGATTCAACCCTAAGATTCTTTCTCAGCCTTTTGTGAAAGCAGTGAAAAAAAGCCTGTGTTGACAGTATTTAGGTTTTGCCTATTCTAGAGGATTTCAGACATAGTTGCTGCTCTGAGAGTGAGATTCTTTGTTTAAATAGCAGTAAATTACACTTTTCCTTCTGATGCGAGTAGACCTTTTCTTAGAGGCTGTACCTCCCTAAGGAATTTTTAATGGTGATAACTGTCTTTTCCCCAGTTTTGTTTCAGTGCACAGAATAAGAACACAATGAGCAGAATGTATTTAAATAATAGAGCGTGCAATATTGCAGCACACCTACACAACTGTAATTGTAAATACTGATTACTGATAACAGGTGTGCCTTAAATACTGGTTGCTACAGAAGGCTCTGTACAGTGTCCTTTTATTTAAACTATGCAACTACTTTATTTTACAACCTATGCTGTTGTATCTAAACATCAACTTAAATTTATTTTAACAGCTGATCAATCTGGCCTCCTGCATGAGTTCTTCAGTCCAATAGAAAAACTGTTCTTGAAGGGGAAAGGTTCTGCAGCCTTAGATATTCACTTCCTTCCCTTTCATCAGGAAAAGCGTTACTGCACTGTCATTCTGGCTAATGAAAAGGTAAGAATAAAGTGTGGGTTCTGTGTTTATCATGCCAGGTAAGAATCAGGACTTTTGCCAGTTACGTGTGAATAGGGTAAATGAGAGCAGTGAAAAGGGGCTTGGGGGTCCTGATCAAGGGCAACTGTTTACTGTCCTTTTACACATAATTAGAATTATATGAAATGCTGCAGGCAACTTCTCACTTTAAAACTACTAAGTAATAAAAAGTAATACTGCAAGGAGTGCTATTTTGGTGGCTTTTCTAGGCATCTGAGTTTCAGAAAAGAAAAGAAATTTAAATAATTTGTCTTGATGTGGGTGCAAGAATAATGCATAGGCAGGGAATGGATAAAGACTTCACTGTTCTGTACTTCTCCATGTATTCATCACTGTATTTAGGGTATGCTGTCGAAGTAGAATAATAGTTTTCCTTGCTGTCTCTTTTTAAAATTTTTCTTTCAATCAGAGTTCCATTCAGAAAAGACTGTACATGAATACTGACTCCACAACCTTTCAGTCTCTCTTGACTCATGTAGCCTTGGTTTTGCCCTATATACTTAATTGAAATTCAATCAAATCACCAAGATCTGATTTTGATCAAATTTCAGAACTGAAAACCTTGCAATCCAGCTTTTTGATATTCCTGTAATCCTTTATCTCAGTGGTCACAAACTTATTTCTGTATCTTTAGTCCATCTTTTCACCTCTTTAACCTGTCTGCTGTGTGTTGTCTCTGGCTGTCAATGTTTTTCAAAACCCTCTTGTTTCTCTAATCTTCTTTTATGTGTGGCTGATCTCAAGGCTTGCATTCTGGTTCTTACCTTCATAACACTGGCTCTGTGTTTCAGCTTCCCCTGTGCAATTACATGCCTCTGCCTTTTTCTCTGCCACGTTTTGATGATTTGTAGCAATGCATCTAAAACTAAATGACTTTTTCTCCTGCACATTCTCAGCTTCCATATTTTTCCCTTCTATAGAATATGGAACTTCTGCTCGTGTCTGGTGTTTGTGTGTTTGATGGGATTTTTTATTGCTTAGACATGACTGGCTATGCCACCTGGCCAGCTTAATTTTTTTATCTTGTTCATGAAGGAAAATAAGACTGATACAGTGATGCCCAAGCCTGTCTTCTGGACTCTGTCCAGTATTTGAAAATACTGGGTATTTTTTAAAGAAAACAAACTATATGACTGGAGGTCTTAAAGAGTGTACAGTTTTCTTGATTTTCTTGAAAATTAGAAGAGATAGAAGAGAGATTTTCTGTTGAATATACATTGAAATAGTGAGCTCACACCTTATTGACAGCAGCGAATCACCCACAAAGAGGATGTATTAATGTCCCTGTGTCAGAGGTTAGAAATCTTTGAGGATGGTTCAGTGGAAAATCAATCCAGTGCTCAGCATCATTCAAAGAGAGAAATTATTAGGGAAGAAATACACATCAACAGCAGTACATTCATAAAGGAATTTTAAATCCATCAGTTTAATTCAGTGGAATATCTAAATTCTGTCTCTAGACAAGGAAGAACCTGGCCTACTGCTATCTGAGAAGAATCTCCTTTTACCTGTTATGATTTTATACCCTTTAAATCTCTGCTGTTGACAATTTACCTGTTTGTTGTATCTTTGTTAGAAGCAGAAGTACACACCCTGGCTGAGAAGAGTAGGCTCATGCTACACAAGGAATAGAGCCTGAAAGATAAATAGTATAGTGAAGAGAGGGGAAATTTACACGTTAAGGAAAGAGTGTTAATGTAGGAGATGTGGTCAGAGCTGTAGGATGGTCATAGAACAGCTGGAAAGGGAAAAGTACATTTCTGACAGCCCCAGTGTTGCCACCAGTAGTGATGTAGAAATAAATTTAGACACCTAGCTACTAGTCACAGTTCTTAACAAAGGTTTAGTTGACCTTTTCACAGCAGGAAGCATTAATGCCCCAGAGAAGCTGCTGTTAAGTCCTGTATGGTAACTTTTTTTGAACACCTGATCCTTCCAGCTTAGCTGAGTAGGTCTGATGCATTTAAAGGCCCTTCAAAGTGCAAAATTTTTGATATGCAGAACCTCAGGTTAGAAAAATTAGCTCCATCTACTTAATTGCATAATTTGTGAGGAATTGTATTAAATCTCCCAGGGAAAGATGAAACTGCAAGATAGCTAACATGATTTTAGGGCTGTATAGTAATGGCACAAGAAGAATTTGGCTTTCTTAAATATTTTGTATATGGCTGCAATATTTCAGTCATACCATTATCTAACTGACAAAGAAGGGCAGCCACCATGCTGCATGATGCTCAAATGACTTTACACAATGAGGAGTCTTGTATCATTCAAACATGGACTTGTGCTATATATAAAATCTAATAAATAATTTAATTTAATTTAATTTCTGTGATTTTTTTTTCTATCTACCTTTCCTAACCTTTTTGACAAATAGACCAAAATAGTAATCAGAGTAGATCTGCTTCTTCATTAGAATCAATGAAGAAGGTACTGAGATTTAAATCACTGGACTTGAATCTGATTGGGAATCTTATCCATCACTGCAGCAGCTATATATCTGTAATAACATCAAGAGGATACACTGACTCAAGGCTCTTGTCCTCAAGGATGTTCCTTATTTTGAAATAATCTTTGTCAACTTTTCTAAGGTTTGAAATGACAGCACAAGCCGTTTAGCACATTTCTCAAGGATTTGTTTCAGTATTTCATTGTTCTTTAAGAAAAATTGAAACAGACATTTTTCAGATTTTTAGAATTGATCTTTTCATAGAAGATATTATATATTGTTAAGCATAAATGCGTTGCTTTTTTTAAATATATCTTTGTTTCCAGGTGTCTGGGAGGTAATTTAAATGTGAACAATGTGGAATTTTTAATGATAATAATATATTAAATCATGGTT
This sequence comes from Promerops cafer, assembly GCA_013398275.1. Lineage (NCBI taxonomy): Eukaryota > Metazoa > Chordata > Aves > Passeriformes > Nectariniidae > Promerops > Promerops cafer. The sequence goes on along the minus strand of VZSE01003938.1, from coordinate 1,947,888 downwards.
TAAGAGTGTCAGTCCAGACTTTTACAGCTGTGTGTCTAGTGTAAAAGTAAATTGTTTATTGAAAGGACCCTGCTGTCTGTTACTTACTGACGTGCATGGGCAAGTGCAAATTCCTAGTAACCCTACTTTCTTTTGAAACATCAGATAGCAATGGGATTGGTAGATAGTTCAACAGCTCTTTTATTAACTATCTTCACTAACAGTAAACCCTGCACAATGTTGATGCTGTCCTGTTTGCAGCTGATGGAAAAGGGAAATATAAAGCATTAAAACCATGGGCATACAAGCTATACTCTCAAAAGTTCAGTGAAATACCCATTCTGTTCCAAAGCATCAGGAAAAAAAGCTCAGCAGAAAGAAAACAGGATTTGCATTCTGTGGAGATCAAAACTCCAGAATTCTTCAAAGCAAAGAGGAAATTGGGGAATTTTGTTCCTTCCTATAAGCATATTGATTTCAGCAAGGACAGGAAAAGTAGATAGCAGATAGCAGAATGGCATCCCAGCAACCAGCACCTTCATAAAATTAGTTGTGTGTGCTGTGAGCTTGTTAAGGGCCCTTATGGAGCCAAATCACTGTGTCAAACAGGAATAATTCCTGTTTAAATTGGTTCCCAGGAGTGGCTGTTTGTGTGTGAGAATCCAATTTTGCTGGAGGTTTCTTTAATCCTTCTTAAGGAAGATTTGTGTGAGCTCTTGAATCAAGGAAGGGGAGAAAATACCATCAAAGTTGAATAGCTTCCCTTCTGCTGGGTCAGAAATATAATTGCAGTATTTTCAGCCTTAACATAAATATCTGATGAAACTACAAATGAAGGCAAAGGAAAAACCAGGGTTTTCTTATGCTATTGAGCAGTATTAAAAGGAAAACATTGTGTTCGTTGGCAGATGCACTAAATTATATAAATAAATTATTTCGTTCATATCTGGAATGAAGAATAAAAGACAGAATACGTGTTTTTAGGGCAGAGTTTTACAGAATATGGTTTATGGAAATAAAGAGAGACTGAATATGCAAATTATATCAGTTGTTGCAGAGGCATTTAATTCTTTATCTTGCAATCAGTAGAAGCTAAAATTGTCTGAAAAAAACCTGTGGTAATCACAAGAAGTCAAAGCAATATATGCAATGTATGTTAAATATATGCAATATATGCAATATATGTTAAATCTCCTGCCTAGTTCAGATAGGTACTTAGATATCTTTTTAGTTTGGGCCGTTCTGATTGTGGACTTTAATTTGGAGTACTTTCAGTGAGTTTTCTTCAAAAATACTTTTCTCTCTTTCATTTGCACCTTATTTTTTCCATTCCATCTATAAGTCAAAGTGTTATTTCTCTGCTAGTTAAGTTAAGCTATTTCTCTGCTATTCTTTCCTCTATGAAAAATGACTGTACTTCTTTGTTCTAGGTCATGTTTACTTTCAAGCTTCTGTAGATTTTCCATTTTTTTAATGAAATAATTAAGATTTACTAACTTTATTTTTTAAATGAGAATTTGTACATGATGCTAACCTGCCTTGACTTCCATTTTTTTTTTTTTGCTTTCTAGAGAAATGTTTCTGGCTCAAAAATATTGTAAACATTTAAAAAAAATTCCAAATGGTGAAGAGCAATGAAGGTTGCTCATTGAACATGTTTAATTATTTATTAGTATAGTAGATAATTAGAATTCAAATCTTTTGCTGTACTTATGGGTCAGGGTACCCTTACTCAGTTAAATTATATGAGGAGTTTGAAAGGATTCCGCTTTTTGGAATTTCTTGGCTTTTCAGATTTAATATTATCAATTAAAGTTACTTTATTATCATAGCATGGCTTGAAAAAATTATCTTCTTATAATTAGGCATAGTTTAAAAAACCAGTTCTCCTATCTTTGCTGTTAGTTATAATACTTCGCCTTCTGTTCTTCATGAGTTGCTCTCTGAAGTGTGTGGATGTGTGTCCTTGTGTTTCAGATTGGAGACTTTGTGTACCTGATTGAGGGAACAGGTGATTTACCTTTGCCTTCAGAATTGCCTGCATTGGATAGTCCAAATGTTTTGCATGCTACCAATACCTCAGAAGGTAGAGTGAATAGAAGGGAGAAGATTAAAATAGAGCAAATAATTTTGTTTTTGTAAATATTCTTTTATTTCTATTGATTATTCTTAAAATCAACTAAATACATGTGGTAAAAAAAAGTTGTTTATAGTGAAGTGTGAAAAATACATTATAATAATATATGCAATATTCCTTCTAATGTTTTCCAGTCCATTCTCTTCAGAGCATCAGCTGGTTGTTGTTGATCTTCATCTTGTAGTGTTTTCAACATAGTCTACATAAATACTTTTTCATAATTTTTCTTATTTTCTTCTTCTTAATATAGGTTGCTAGCCATATGAACCAGGACAAGTCATCTTTATCTAGAATTTTTCTAGCTTTGAAACACGAGTTTTGTGTGCAGTGATGTGATTTGACAGATATTCCAATGCTTTTGTCTTCAAACAGCCGAGCATAAACTCCTGTCAGTCCTATTTCAGAAACAGTGTAGCTGCTACTTGAAATAATTTCTGGTGGTTTCTTTTAGAGGGGCTGTAACATCATCTAGAGGGGTAAAAGTGTGGCTGTGTTGTGTAGGTAGCAGAAAGACTTCAGTAAACTTTTAATACCGTCATAACAGTAGTAACACTAAAGTCTGAGATTTTTTATTAGCTAATTCATTAGCTATTTCTTAGCCTTGTTAGCTAAATTTTGGTTTGCATGTCAGACTGCTAATTTTTACTTCCCTATTGTGTTAAAAAATAAAGTATTATAGGTAATAAATGGCATGTACTAGATTGATAACATGGAACTAAGCATGGAAGGAATTTTGTATTCTTATTTTCTTTGGAGATTAGAAATTTTAAATACTCTCTGCAGTTCCACCAGCTGGTCAATGTGGTGTGTGGTTTTGTATTGCTCTTTCATTTCTTTGGGATTTTTAACAGATGCCAGCACAGTACAGCCAGTTTTATATTTGAAATGTGGACTTGGCCAGACTCTGGAGGAAAATCTGAGGATTCCATTGATCAATGAGTCAAGGGAGAGGGCCCTGGCCCTCGCTGCACAGCAGCAGATGTCAGCTGTTGAGTATGAAAGGAGGCTCATGACTGGGACCCTGCAGAGCAGCAGCGTTCGAGTTGCAACTGCATTGCTGGGGCTGTCCCGAGTAGAGGTGAGAACCACAATCATCTGGTGCTGCAATTAAATTTAGTTGTCCTTGATTTGTAGGACTGAATTGTTTTTATGTTTCGGGAAATAGTGTGATGTTATGGTTTTTTCACACATCTGTAATCTGACAGTTACTAATCCCAATTGCCCCTCAGACACTGCAGTATTTTACATGTTCATTCTGAAGCTACTTTGTCACCCCATGCTGTTATGATGTCCTTCCTTTAAGAAAACTTGACTGCAGTTAAGAAAAGTACTAACATTTGACTTTACTTCTGAAAAGTACCTGTTGATTAAAAAAGCTTTCATATTCTATGTAATAGATATCTGTATTAGTAACCTTCACTATGCATATTTTTGTAAGAAATGGATTTTTTTTCCCAAACCAATAGACCTTGAGAATAAATGAAGGAGCAGGACAGACTTTTCCGTGTCTTGCAATCAATGCAAAATAATTTTGAAAAACCACAAGTGTTTCTAATAAGCTGTAGCTCCCCTCTTATGCATCATTCCAGCCTATACATATTTTCCCAAGATTTCAACTAGAAACAAAAAGTCCTCCCAAGCTAGTCCATTAAACAATCAGTTATTCCTTGTGAATAAATTTGTAATAGTAATATTGCCAAATAAACAAGGCTTTTCCTCATGAAGAATTCAAGTATAGCCTTCTGAGGATGATAGCCACACTCTGGGTTTTAATTTCCCCTGTGCCCTGGTGGTACCTGGCCTCAGACCAATTGGTGGGCTGCAATGTTACTCCAGCTTTCCAGTTAGACAGTTCCCCAAGTATAGTTCCCAGTGCTAAGAGGAAAATAATCTTCCTTTATGATTTGATGTTGCTAAATTTATGTCTTTTGTTTGAAAAGTGATATAAAACAAAATGAGGGAAACTTACATCATATCTTTAATCTGTTGTGTGGTTGGAGTGGAACAACAATTGTAATCATGTCATCTAGACTCAAGTAGTCTCCTCTGGGATTGTGGCTAATCCACTGCTCTGGTAACATTTTGTTGAGTTTTCATAATTCAAGTCCCTTAACATCACAGTCACTTAGCAAATACTTGATGAAAAGTCTAAGTGTTCTGAAGTTGTGGGTGGGATCAAGACAGAACATAATAGGAACACTCCTTGCACCACTAGACATGCTAAGATGCAATATGAGTTCTAAAACCATGTGTATCGTGGAAGAGTAATTAGCTAAATAATTAGATAATTAGCTAAATTACCTTATAAAACACATAATGGTGGATACTAGCACTGAATGAATTATCATGTGAGAAATGAAACTAATGTGCAGAAAGAAGTATTTTGTTCCATGTACACAGTCTTATACTTGCTTGTGACAAATACAGTGGATGAAGTTCTGCTACTGGCATAGAAAAGAGTTTACACATTAAAAAAATCTCAATATCCACTATGCAGACTAAATTATGAAACATATTCCTAAAAACTTTTTGTAATAAATTCTTGCCAACTCTCTGTTTAAAGGTGACAACATAGAAATTCTGGTGGCATTAACTGGAGAAACCTTTTTTGAGGGGGGTTGGTGTTTTGCAGTGAAAGTTGGAGCTGAAGTATGGTTTTAGGTAGTCCAAATTCTCCCCTTTCCCCACAAAAAAAAAGGCAAAGAATAAAAAAGTCCATCTACAGCACCCATGGTTCAATGAATTATTTAGGCTCACAAAATCCTTTGGGGCACATGTTGTAGGTTTGGAAATCTGTTGTTCTGTTTTGGATTTCTATTCCACCTTTCTACTTGCTTCCTGCAGGAAGAATCAAGCTAGACAATAGATGGACAGAAGGGAAAATACCCTTACATTAGTATTACTTGGTCCATTTTTTACCTGTCAAGTTGAAGAATAAATAACTAAATAATTGCATGATTTCCAGTCTCTCTAAACTGTAAATTTTAGTCGTGTTTACTTAAATCACATAGAAAAGAGTAATAAAGGTGGGCTGTGTTTTTGGAGTCAAACTGGATATGCATAATCCGTAACTAGAGGTGTAATTTTTTACTTGACCCATCTGACACATCTAAAAGTCCTAGGTACTTTTTCACTATGTTTTTACTGTTTCTTTTTGTTGCTGTAAGGAACAAAGATCTATTTTGATTGCTCAAATGTTTAGAATTTGTAACAAATAATGATTTTTTAAATCTTTTTCCCATAAAATTGTATTACTTTCTCACCTCCTAAGTGTTTCTTTAGTTTAATTCCTCCTAAAACATTTTTCAGTGGTAGTAAAGATAATATAGGATGGAACTCTTAGACACTATTAAGGATGGGTCTGGCATAATAGTGAATAATCAACAAAGGCTGTTTTGTGAATAATTAGTAATGATGAATAAGAGAAAGCTGAAAGGGGGATGTTCAGGTGAACACAAATAACAAGGGAAGGAAGAGGGTGTTGGAAAAAAGATAAGAGACTGTGGAAGAAGAGCATATTTAGCCTGAAGTTCCTAATTGTAGTAAGTAGAGGAAAGTAAAGAAAAAAGAAATAACAATATGAGAATTCATTTACTTGGGACTCTGAGGGAAAGGATGCTGCAGTCAGTGAAGTGAGATTCAAAATAACACGCCCAGTTTTAGACCCAGTTGCTAGACACAGGACTTCTTCCATAGTCATAGATGGCAATAATCTCCTTGTATAACTAGACATTATGATAGGAAAAGAAAAGTCCTGTTGTACAAGAACCCCAGAGCTAAAGGTTTAACTTCCCCCTTTGTCCAGGTGTGCCCTCATTGTTAAGCTGTAAAAGGTATTTACTTAGGCCCTGTTTTGCTTCCTTTTGAACGTCTCATCTGAGTGTGGACACCACATTTGCCATATTCCAGGAGTTAGGACACTGTGCATTTCCTTTCTATCCTGCTGTCCAGGTGACTGAGCAACATGGAGTGCTTTTATCTTAGTACACCATCGTGGTGTTGATGGGTTTTAGTTTTGATCAAGGAAAAATGAGTGGAGACCTTGTGCACTTGGGGCTGTGGCTGTGGCTGTCCAGCTTGGATCTTCAGAGCTTGTGCTCTTCATAGGCACCCAGGGATCCAGGAGGACTTTTTGTGTTCTTCCGTATGATTATGAGAATTTGTAAGCTCACTGTAAAGAATTTGCTTTTTTTAAAAACTGGTGTGGGTTTTTTTTGAGGAAGAATCATGGTGTCCTTGAGCAGAGAAGGTACTGGAAATAAAAAATTGCATTAGATACGTTTGAGTGGGAATGAACTTTTCAGAAAAGGGCCTGTGGTCAGATTTCAATTTACTGAATTTTCAAGTGAGACCAATATCTTTTATATCTTTTGATATGCGATTAAGGAAGATGGCAAACACGATTGATCACAGGGCTTCTGAGAGACTGAGATAATAGATTCTTTTATTCATGAGAAACAGTTTTAGAAATTAATTTCAGGAAGGAAGAAATGGTACTAAATTAGGATTTGAGTAACAGTAATATGCAAGGAAGAGGTGCCTCTGAAGCCTGTAACAGAATCTGCCACCCTTCACACATAGAAAGTGCAGATGGTACATCTAAGAAAATACCTTGGAAAATCAAAAAGTCCTTGAAAAATATCAAGTTTAATTCTGATGCTTTATATACCCTCCATTCATTCTTCAAAAAATTATTCTAAGAAGGTAATTAATCCTGGGAACTGAATGCAAATACTATTCTTAGCTGGTAATAAGACTTCCACACTTGGAATATACTGGACCATCAGGTTGATGAAGTAAAAGTGCTTAGAATATGTCTTTTTGTAATGGAGATGCCTTAGATCTGCATTGATCATGAAAGTTAAAAAATATTAAATTCTATTTAACTCTCACTGCCCACAAAAATGTTAAAAATTGCAGCAGTTGCAACATTCATCTGAATTGTGTTGATGTTTTCTCTTGGAAATGTTAGTCTGTGAGGCAGCAAAGTATAGTCTTGTATATGGTTGGAGAGTTTTCTTTTTCCACTAGGTCTCTCATTAAAGATGTTTTCATCCTTTACTTGTTTACAAGATGCCAGGAAATATTTGAAATGTTCATAGACTATGTAATACTAACCAAGTAGGGTTTTTTCCTAACATGTATTTAAAAATGAGATAACATGAACAAGGATATTAAAAAAAAGTCTCTCAGTGAGTTTTTAAATAATAAGACATTTCTTCAAGATAATTATAATTCAAATATGTTCAGTGCTCCAGGAAAGGTCATCTTACAATTGTATTGTGAATTAAAGTTTAACAAAACTGTGTAATCATGTTGGATTTTTATTTCAGTGTTGGAAAATAATCTAGTTATGAAAATCATTTGTGGGTATAAATTTATATTTGATTATGCAGAAGATCAAGTCAAATTCAAACTGGTAAATGTATGTAATTCTTTTGGTTAGGAACCTCCCATTACAAGTTAGAATGAATTTTTTTTCCCACTGCAAAGTATTCTGGCATTTCATTCTTACCAGAGAGAAGTGGAAATTGCAATTAATATAGCAATTGAATTATTTGTAGCTATTGATTTTTTAATTAATTTTGTGTGTGTTTGAGAGAGATTAATGTCAGAGTCCAGTCTTGTATGATAGAAATGAGTGAATAATGAGCTCAGATTTTCAACTCACATAACAGTTTTTCCTGTTCCTTCTGTAAATTATATTTGCAGAAGTTGTGCAAATACAGTAATACAAGAACTATCCTAACAATTTGGTTTGATGTGAATTTTTTAGTCAAATACATCTGTCCAGTTGCTCTTCATAGAATGAGAATTTTGAATAATTATCTGTTTCTATATTTATTGTGCCAAAAAACCTATATTAACAGCTAAATCTTATCAGGTTCCCAAAGTCCATATGAACTTTTTGTTTAACACTATAGTGACGCTATGGAAGGATGGATTAATGGTCAAAACAAAGCAGTGTCAGAGTGTGGGTCAGCTTTCTAAAACCAGCAAGGGAATGTGTGACTTGTATTGAAATGGGGGAAAAAAGCAAACCAAAAAAACCCCATCACCAACCCAATGCAGAACCCAAGCTGATTTAAACAGTAATTTGACCATCTTACACCTAATGGCGATCTTTAAGAACAATTGCTTTTCCTTTTCAATTAAGTTTTTGAATTCCCACAATGGATTTGCATTCCTTGGCCTACTGAAATATGTACTGTGATACCTGCCGTCCTGGCAGTATTTTAAAGCAAAAGACTTTAAGAATAAACCAGCTTTCTTAGCAAAAAATGAATATTTCCATATTTATCTCCACCCTAGATTTGCTTCAAGATAATTCACAACAGTCATTAATTCAAAGCCTTGTCTGTAAAAAAGACATTACTAGGTTTAGAATTTGTTCAGCTTAAAATTACTCTTGAGCATTGCAATTACAGTGTGTTATTGGATTGAAAATGGCAATTTTGAGCAAGTAGTGTATTAAATCGATGCAGTATTTTTGTAATGTTGTCCTACAGGAGTCAAATTAAGTTCATTAAGAGGTTCAGATGCCTATATTGAGCCTGCCTTAATATACTGTGCTAATCCTTTACTAATGTTTCATGCTGTTGATTAGCAATGTTTTTTACCAAGAGGAGTTAACTTTTCTCTAGAATTGATTCTAAATGCCCTAATTTCTAAAATGTATTTTCAACATTAAAATATCAGTTAGCTAATAGTTATCCATTGCCAAAAAGCAAAATAACTTTTCTTTTTCATGCTTCTTATTACTCAGAAACTTTATTAAATAGAAGTATCTTTCTACCACTGATACAAAATATTTTTCTTTTTATGTTTTTATTTTTCCCTTTTCTTGCCTTTCCTGCATGTGCATAAAGGCTAGCACAGTTTGTTTTTCTGGGTAGGATGTGGTTTTACTGTAAATTTCAAAATGCATTTTTCTTACACAATGTTTCAGATGCATGGTGTCTAAAAATATCTTACAGGTCAGTTTTTATTTGGAAGGATCACTCTAAACTCTATGTAAGTTTCTTAATTACCAATTCAGTTTTAGAATTAAGCCTGTAAGGTTTTGCATTTCTTAACCTGAAAATTTTATATGATTGTTCAGCTGTATATATTATTGCTTCACTTGCAGAGACGTGCACTTCTGAAACCTCGTAAACACCCCTCACAGCTGAAATACGTGGATTACAGTGTAGAAATGAGCATGAAACACGTCTTTGAAGTCCCTAAAAAGTTCTCTATTCCAGTGTTAGCTTCAGCCAGAGTTAATTTGGACACTTCATCAGCCAAATGTCCTACATCTCAGAAAACAGGTAATAGTCTTAAAGGTGATGTATTTGACTACATTCTTTTGCCAAGATAATCTTTATTTTTAAGGTTTTCCTGAGTAGATCCAGAAGATGATCTTTCTTTCCTTTCTACTATTGATCAACTTTGCCTTTCTTGTCACTACCCAAGTTCTAAATCCTAGCTCAAACCAGTGCTTTCCACTTACCATTGGTTTATTGGTTTTCTCAAAGGCACACAAGCACAGGAGGCTTGCTCTAAAAAACAAATTAGTTTGGTCTGTTTATCTGACAGATCCTGAATTTGTGCTCCCTTCCCATTTCTCCCTTCCACTTCTCATCCAGCACTGGTCCGTGTTCAAATTGTGCCGCTCATCTCACATCTCTTTTCGTGTTTGCCCTCCTCGGTCAGCCAGAGGGAGATTTCAGCTAAGGGTGTCCCTCACCAGTGAACAGTTCTGCATTACCTTTCAGAGTCATCTTGCCATCTTTGGTCACTCTGTTGTCTCTAATTTTTCTAGTATCCTAAATTTTATACCGAAATCTTGTTGATTTTTAAAAAATGCTTTATTTAAACCTAAAAAGCACTCTAGGTTGCGTTTCTTAATAAAACTCACAAACAGCTTGAGCCATTGAGAGAGCTGGAGTCTGGAGAAAAGGAGTCTTGGGGGGGAACTTCATGCAAATTTGTAGAAACTTGAATTATACACAGTCCATATCTAATTTTGTTTCATCAGTTCTTTTCTTAATCAACAGAATCCTTCTGCATATTTCTGCAGTTCACTTCTCCAAGTGTCAGTGGAATCAGTTGTGCTTCCATGGTGTTTGTTTTGATGCTCAATGTATATCTTGTGGTTTTTGTTTCTATTCTGGAATAATTAAAAAAAGGAATCTCTTTATTTTTTTCTGAGAAGTCTTTGTTTGATACTTTAATTGAAATAGAATAGATACTTTAATTGAAATAGAATTTAACTGCTATAAAACATCTTAGGATGTGTCTTTAGGAAGATGGCAGCTATAGTTATGGCTATATTAGAAGCATGATTGGTGAGACACTACAGGACAAGCAGTTGTAGAAGTTGTAGAACAGATGTAATACTGAAGGCTGGAACATGTCATGTGTGGCAGGATATTTAAATCCTAGCTGAAACTCTTTCACTGTCAAGTTAATAACAATGTGTTTGTGTCATAATTAGTGTGGAGGTGAAGTAAAAAAAGTCAATGACTTTGTTGAGTATTTTAGGAAATGAATTGGGTTACACTATAGAAGAGCAGAATGACAATTGAGGAAAAGAGATCCAACTCTGCACATACAGAGATGATGTCCTGACAGGATCTCCATCATGGTCTCATAACAAAGGTTCTTAACTGACCAGTTGGCAGATCACTGTTGCTTAGCAACTGCTCAAATTATTTTAAAAGTTGAAATGTGAATGAATCTATCTGAAAAATTTAGAGAATTAATTGTATTGTATTCACTACGAAAATGTAGTGAATAAAGTACATTATAGGAAGGAATGTAGTAAATTAACCACAATACAGTAAGGAAGTAGTTATTTTACTCTTAGTTCATGCTGCTTCTTTATTCATCAAAGAATATTAAATACTTGAAAGAGGAGAGTAATCAATGTGAAGTCAGAAATTAGATCATATCACAGTGTACACAATCTTTTCAATATGTATTTTTTTTTTCTGGGATGGTTAATAGTTACATGAGGAAGTAGAAATGTCAAGATGATGCAGAAAAATAAATGGGGCTTTTGTAATGAATTCAGAGAGGTGGGGAGGTAAAGAACATCCAGAAAAGGAAGCTGAGATAACCAGCTGAAAGCATGAAAACAAATATATGTTCAGTATGAAGACAGTGACAACTGATTCAGTGCATTTATTGCACTAAAGAGGAAACACAGGAGGATTTACAGGCTCTTAGAAAACCTAATACTGTGACAGAAGTCCCCAGCTGATGGTCCTTGGCAAACCATTGGTCTCATCTGAAAATTTTGACATTATTGCCTGAGAAAGCAGCAGTATTTTAGCCAAGGTGGTAGCTTTCCTCAGGGTGGGAGTAGTTGGTCCTCTGAAGAAATGACAGTGCTTAGATTTATGAAGAAAAACAAAGGTGGAAGCAAGCTGACTAAAATCAATCTTTGGATCAGCATTTCTTAGATTGCAGTAGCAGGAAGTGTGCAACCAATATTTTAAGAACTCTGCCAACAGGGAATTAGAAGGTAAAAAATCAGTGCCACCCACTCAAATATTTTCTTGTAAAATAGGTCTTGTTATATGACCTTATTGCATTTTTGGCAGTATTTAGAGATCAAATAGATAAAAAGGGTACAATATGTTTACCTTACTTAAAGTGTGATATCTTGATCAAAACCCATACTGCATACTTGCATAGATCTAAAAGAATGAATTTCCAAGATAGAAAACCTGTAGCAAATGTTGTTAATTCATTATTGGAGAGTCATCAGAAAGGGGGTCCTTGGGAACCAGTAGTTATTGCACAATGTTAAGTACATGTCACTAATTTGGAAGATTATACAAAGACTTTGTTGAGTTAGGAATTACACAGATTTTGTGAAAGAAGTTAGTTGGAACTCTTACATAGTTATAAGCTATGAATTTTAATGCAAGGAAATATGTAATTCTATATTTGGAACAGAGTCTGCATGCTAAACCTTTTGGTATGTAAGAAGATCATGTCACACACCATGGTGGCTGTTCACCTTTGTCTCAAATGGGATCTTTAAGAGCTTTAGTTTCCCTCTATCATCAGAAATAACCTGGGAAATAATTCAGTCCCCATATATAGCTCAGGAGGAGGGTAATTGACAGTAAAACTGCAATGCTTTACAAACCAAATAATGGTAGATTGAACATTCAGAAAGCCATGTTGGACAAAATTGAAAAATGTTGCAACATTGAAATATGTTGCGTTTTTCTTAGAGGGGTGTTAGAATGAAATGAGTAAAATGAGTAAAATGTCAAGTGGGATTAAAATAACGGCTCCAAACTTTAGCAATAGAGAAGTAGCATCCAAAACCAGCTCCATGCTTCACCAAACTAACAAGTTCCTTCTAAAGGTGAAAGCACAAGAAACTTTGAATAGAGAGGTTTTATGGCTCAGAGTTGTAACCTGAATTGTAACTTGCCAGTGTCACTGACTTTGTAATGCATATATATGTTTGTAATCTCTATAATTATTTTAAGATTTCCTGCCATGCAGTCTTATTTTACAAAACTGTTTCTGTGTAAATTACCATGCTCTTCCTGCAGGTAAGGACCATGTTTGGTAAGTCAGAGCTATTATATTATCTCTGTTGAATAGCTTTTATAAGCGTTTTTTCTGCTGAATATTTGCTGGTCCTGTCCAGCAGCACAACACCTGCTGTGGTTAGGAAAGAAGGAAATAGCTGTGGATTTTCGAGCAGAACTGTGAAAACCAGTGCAAAAGTCAGTGCTGTTTGTCTTTTCAGCAATTTATCAGCTGAACATCAGCTTCCACTAAGTTTTAACTAAGCAGAACAACTTCTTAGGCAGTTTGGTTTCTTTGAACAACATGGTTTTTATGCTAAATAATGTTACATATCAAAGATGAAATAACATAGGTAGAAAGGGGAGGAGGGGCTTTGTTTGCAGTGATGTCTCCCAAAATGTTTGAGAAATCTGCAAAGAAGCAGAGTACCTATCTCACAGTGTGAACTAAAGCTGTCAGCCTTACTTCCCACTCCGTGTTTTTCTGACATCAGCCCCATTGTTCTTTCATCAAAGAATTTTTTGTTAAATTTTGAAAAACAAGGATCCTTGAATGCATAACTGAAAAAATACAGTGCAGCTATTGAAAAGTGCTGTTATTGTATTATGAAGGAGAACATAATACTGGAACATCACATCCAGTTCTTGTTCCACACTTCAGATATTTGCAAATGAGGAAGGGTTCAGCCAGGTTCTATAGTAATTTTCAAGGTCTTGAAAGATTGAATACCTTGATGACTCCATGATCTCCGAGGGAAAGAGGTTCCTTTCAGGTTACCTGTAATTATTTAAAAAGGGAAAATATGTCTGACTGTGAAGACTGTTAAGTGCTCTATGCAGAAAGCACAGCACTTTCTACATAAGACAGAAATTTGTAATGAGACAATTTATGATTTCTGTAAAATTATGTGAATGACAGGTTTATCAAATATGAACAAACTCAAGAGAAACAAAAATCTTTCTACCACTCAGTCTTTTAAAAAAGGAAGTGGAAGCTTTCCTAAGATATGCACTTTTGCTCCAATTGTCGGGTTAGGGCTTAATATAAGAATTATTTAGTGGAACTTCTAATGCTAATAGAAACATCCAATAACATGTGTTTTGGTATTAAATAAGGATTTATCGCAGAATTAGGAAATACTGGAATTTTCTGGAATAGGCTGTGCCTTTGCACATGACACTGACAATTGATTTGAGTAATGGAAACATAAAAGTTCCTGAGACAGAGCCCCTCACAGAGCTGCCTGTGACAGCTCATCGATGCTGCAGCATCTGAGTACTTTCTAAGAAGGGCTTCCTGTTCATTTGGTTTTCTTTTTTTTCAGACTGTTTTTTTTTTGTTTACAGTCTTCTGCCTTGGAATGACTTTAGATTACCACTTGTACTATTAGCAGGAAACGTGATTGCAATACCCTTGGACTAGATGTTTTTTAAAGGAAAGAAAATATATGGGAGAAAATGGTTGATAGCAATTGCTGTTCTAAAGATTGCAGCAGCACACGTCAGTACCAGCATATCAATACCTTATTTTATATCTTTTAATAATAACCAAATCCCAACATGAAACTATAAATACAAAATATATCCCATCAGTAATGATAGATTTGTGCAGTTCTATAAATAATGGTAGATTTTAATTTTCAAATGGATATCCACCTAAGCAAGTGTGTCCTGGTAAGTACTTTCTGTATTTTATTAGCATGTGCATTATTGAACTTGTCCAAGGCAAGCATGCACTGGGAATGCTTTTTGTCATTCCATATGGTTTAGGGTTTTTCCTGTGTTTATAAAAATAAATATGAAAAACCTAGGCATGAATATAAAACTAAAACCTTTTTTTTTGATGCCTGGGTTGTACTATTTCACATCAAAATTGTCCATAAATAAATAAAGTTTACAATTCATTTTCAATGAAAAAAATGTTGTTCCACCTTGCTATCTAATTTAGATTCAGTATCAAAAGCTAGTATTAGAGTTCTGCTGCCTCTTCCCACAGGATTTGACAATGTTGGCTCCCTGCTGTTACACTTAGAAAGAATATCCAAGAAGAGTTCTCTTGTTTTTCTTTTTTTCTCCCCCTTTCTACACAGTGAATGATGAAAAATCTTTCTTTACAGAACTATCAGGAATTGTTAGATATTTTCTACTTTCACAATAATTGTTCTTACAGTTAATTTATTCAGATTGTTCTGACTTCTTTGTGGCTCCTGGTAAAGCAACTGCTGACTTACTTTTTTCTCTTTTTTTAAAAAAGAAAACCTTTCTTCAGAGAAATCTAGATTGCAAAAAGAAAGGAATTGCACCATAGAAGTCTCTAGCTAGCTCTTATTATATCTTTTCACTATAAGCCTTCATTACTAATTATGCATTAACTTACTATTTTGTAGTGAGTGATATAAAAGACTTGGTATTGATCCTCTCTCTATGTAATATTTCCTTATGCATTCAGTGCAGTCTTTGTAATAGTTCTCACCTCTCTTCCTTGTTTGTAGAAAATTTTGTTTAGTGTTCCAGTCACAAAGAATCAGTTCTGAATTTTTTTGTAAATTCTGAATGTGTGTTTTAGAGAGACCTTAGCTCTGAATTTGTTGTACTTTTAGATCAAGAGTTTTGAATCATTATTCTATTTTGTCAGTGTAATTCCTTAGAATTTGGCTAATCCCTTTTAGCAGGGGCTATTCATCAAATGGCTTAAGAAAACACCTTCATGTCATGGTTCTTGAAGCTGTACTAAGTAAACTTGGCAGCATTGCCCACTGGTGTAGTAACTACTTGTTTCTAAAGTGCCTGTGAGTATTTTTCATAAATATTAGGCACAATGATTATTGAACAACCAGCCCCCTGCAGCTGCTTTACTGTAGTGCCACACAGCTCCTCCCTGGCTTCTGAATGACACACAAACACGGCTGCTGAGTGTTCATAACACGACATTGAAAAAAAGTGTCTCCCATTTTCATTTTTAGATCAATTAAGGAAAACCTGCTTTCATTCTTTTTTCCCCAGTAGGTCTTCCTTTTCTGATTAAGTATATTTAACTTTTTGTTTAGATGTATAATGGTATACTGTATTTAAATGGAAAAAGGAACAAATAACCAGTTAGTAGGTTTTTTAGAAACTCTTCTACAAATCTGTTTGATTAAGATAAAGTGAAAGAAAATCATAAATGAACATACACAGTGGTAGCAAAAAACTTGAAAACTTTTAAGCACTCAATAAGGGATATAAAAGAGTAGTTGCTTTTTCAAGACTACTGAGTTGAATGATGCTCTAATTCAGATGAGCCCATTTGAAGACCTAATATATAAGGAGAAGTCAGAACAGTCTGGATTCTTAATTATGGTTGCTTATTTAACCTTCTAGGAGTCCATACCTGCAAATTCAGTCTTGAGGTTAATTTAACCAGTGGTTTGTGATGCATGCATAGTGTCAGAGACTGAGATAAGTTCAGAGAGAAATTTAGCTTTGAAATTCTGAATAGATAGAATCACCATTGCTGAACAAAAGCTAATATAATGTGCAATTATTTGATGAACTGAAGGCCCATACTTTCCTACCTTCACAAATTATGACAACAAATTGTGGTATGGAAGAGTAGCATTTCTATTTTTACTCATTTCATTCTCCTACAATTTGTAATAAGGCTAAACAGTGACTACTACAGGCCATTATTACTACCCTGCAAGGGCTACTGCAGGGCTTAAGGTCCTGTGGAAGAGTCAGATCTTTTCTGTAAGTAGGAACAGAGCAGGAAATCTTTGCAGCAGACTTGTTAGACCTGGCTCTGTGCAAAGATGGGCAGCATTTGTATTGCTTCTTCCTTGCTCTAGAGATCACGGTGGGGAGTTTTCCCTGTGTGCTGCAGACTGGGAAAATGGCACTTTGCATGAATCTGTTTCAGCTTGGACACCCCTGTCCATTTTGGAAGCTCAGAATTTCAGTCCAAAATATGGCATAGAAAAAGGCCTAATGAGTTGTCATGAGAACTACTACATTTAACAGAATTTCAGTAGTTTTTGGGGATACTCAGCAAAATACACTGTACTGTCACTGATATCTTTGATGGTAGCTGTTGACAAATGTGTAGTAGCTTGTATAGTTTTTAAAATATTTACAGAAATTCATATATGTTCAATTCTTCTACTAGATTTAAGAGATATTTTAAAATACCTCTCTCTGTGCAGTACTAAAATAAATAGAAGATATTGTTTACATGCTTCAATATACCATTTTTAGGAAACTAACTTATATGGTAATACTCCTAAAACTCTGTTGTTTCTTGGATATTTTTGCATGTACTGCTGGGGAGACTCTTACAGTTTATTGCAAACCTCTTCAGGTTCTGCTTGTGAATTCAATGTTCCTGAAAAGCTTTACAACATCACAATTTTTTTTTCGTTTTTTTTTTTTTTTTTTTTTTTTTTTTTTTTCTTTAGGTGGAAGTGATACAGTTGAGTTTCCTATAAAGTTCACTCCTAAGTATGCTGGTTGCTATCACTGTCAGATTCTTCTGAAGTCATCCTGTGATATTCGTGTCTATGAGATTGAATGTGTGGTGAATGCAGACCAGGCTGATGCACAGCTTGAATTTGTAACTCCAGCTTACCAGACAGTGACTCAGGAAATTCCAATTGTAAGTTCACTGCTCTATTGCTAACTAAACTAAGATTCAGGATTTTAAAAAATGGATATTGGATCAATACTGTTAAAATTTACAGTCCTGAAATGCAGAAATGCATGTAAATACTGACTTATTATTTCTCAAAGTCAGTGTTGTAGAGAATATAAAATCTGCTGGGGAAAAAAAATTACTTCAAGTTAATTATTAGTTTGATGAGCTTAATTCTGATGTTTTTCTTCTGAAAATTGTTAATCTGTTATTTAATAATGTTATCACAATGAAAGTGAAAAAAGTAGTTATTTAATCTAGGGAATAAATACACTATTTGAAAAACGAGAGATGCTGAGGAATAAAACAGAAGAACTAGATAACCTACAGTTCAAAAAAAGGTGTTAAGCACAGCCAGTATGTCGTGTATAGTTTTATTATACCTACTTTGTGTATGAAACCCTTGGCACATGAGAAGTAAGATCGGAGAGAGAAGATGGGTGCAATATCATCTCTCTCAGAAAATTATTGGTCAAATTTTAGAGAACTTTAAAATAAAACAAAAAAAAAATACAAAAATTATAGGGAAAGGACTTAAGCAATGAGAGAAGGAATAAAGATTCTTTAAGAGATAGAACCAGTAAAAGATTTCCTGAGATATGAACTGCAGTTTTGTCTATGTACGTTTGATTGTAGAGCCACTAGGGAATAATAGTGAGCTAATTTATAGAGAAATTATTTTGTGATTTTGTAGTCAAAAGGGTGAGGACAGATTCAAACAAGAAGATTGAATATCTGGGGGAAGACCATGCTGAATGCTCTGTCAAATATTAAGAGTATACAAGGAACTAGTACATCAGAAAGGAAAAAAGAATATTAAAAGAAACCATATTACAGTGGTATCTCTTCTTGCACAAAAGTTTTAAGATATTAATAATTTATGTATTAAACATTGATTTTTTTGAATGTTAGATTAGTCTAAAAACAGCTGATACATAACACAGAAAGGTAAGGGGATTTTCTACCTTGTTTAAACAGACACTTGCTAAACAGATTTGCTTTATTCTTCTGATGGATTTATTTTTCACTTCAGAGTGTTCACTTTTTAGGAGTTAAATACTTTACATTTCTATATACACTCCTTCTAGTTGGAGCTTCTCCATCTACCAGAACGTTTCCCATGTTTTTATATTTTTATTAGCAGTGTTGTATTTGTCATTTAAATTTTCTTAAATATTCAGTGGAAAATTATATACTCACTGTGGAACTGAAGATGGAGTTATTCAATCTGCTAAAATTAGTTTCTTGAACCAAATATTTACTGCTCAAAGCACTTCTTACAGACACAACCAAACAGTCATAACATGTGTTAGGTGGAACACTTTATAAATGGAGCCAATTAAATGGTCAGCTAGTTTGCTTAAAGCCATGAAGTGAATTAGTGACAGAAACAGAATTAGAACCCAGCTGAATCTGAGATCTGTGATTAGTTTATTTTGGAGTTTCCATAATTTTCTCAAGCATGAGATGAATGTAACTGTTCCATCTCTGCCTTTCAGACTCCCCAAGTATAGGTCCATTACAATTTTATGTACCTTGGGTTGAACCACCTACAATCCTGTGAGGAGATTCTGACTCCCTTAGCATAAATTGTGTTTGAATTAATTCACTTGATAGGCTTTGGATGAGATTTTACAGTAAGCAGAGATCCTGTAGGAATTAGATGATTAATTAATTAAAGCTATTAATGAGCAAGTATAAGGGAGTAGAATTTAACAAATATTTTCTTTCAGTTTTCTAATGTTTGTGGTTGTCCTTAATATCTTTATTTAGAAGGCACTTTTTCTTTAGAAGACACTTCTTCTTTAGAAGACACTTTTAGACAAATTTATGCTGCGTTAAAAGGATTTGTTAAAAAAGAATTTCACAGTGACCATGTTTGTCAACTACATTTCTCCAGATGACAAGTTTTTGTGTTAGAGATTAAGAAGAAATATTTGTGTTACATATTGATGTAATCATCACTACTGTGGATAAAGGAAACATCTGATACCAATTGTACTAGAGATCTCTGAAAAGAAAAGAACTTAAGCACCCAAATTTTCACAGTCCTCCTTTAGAACCTAGACCAGTCCTGATGATGTTTTTTTCCTCTATCCCAAGTTTTAAAACGTTAGATAACAGAGAGTGATGACTTGCCATTTTTACACCTGGCCAGCTGGTTTCAAAAAGATAAAAATTTTCCTGATATTGTGGAGATAAAAAACCATGATAATAAAAAACCTCTTTTGTTGTCTTTTTTCCCCTTTCATTTTATCTTTGGCATGAAGACATCATACTTTTTTCCTTTGTGTTTTCTACCAGAGATGATGCATTTTTATGACAGAATTGGAGACATGGTGATGGAAGGTTTTGGTAAAACTGAGGCACTACAGGAACCTCAACATTCCATAGCAGGCATATGTGCTCAACTAGTGGGAAATTTAACAACTAACACTGAAGCATTAATCATACATATTAATCAAACCTTAGATATATGGTACTGCAGGTGTGGGTAAGCTCTGATGACCACAGGTTCTTTGTTCCTGAGACTTTCATAGACAGAAGCAAAGGCTGAAGTATCATCTCTATTCCCTGAAACCCATTCTTTATCTCTGATGTTTGTATACAATTTTGCATGGATGAAGACCATTAC
Organism: Promerops cafer; assembly: GCA_013398275.1. Lineage (NCBI taxonomy): Eukaryota > Metazoa > Chordata > Aves > Passeriformes > Nectariniidae > Promerops > Promerops cafer. The sequence goes on along the minus strand of VZSE01003938.1, from coordinate 1,927,930 downwards.
AGGTCAAAAGATTACCTCTTGTTTTCATAGAGCAGATGAGATTAGTCTTCTCTATTTGAGAAGGCATGAATGGGCTCATGAGTGACAGTTTATTTTATCTTTCAGATGGGTGTTAATATTTTTTTGTTTTCAGACTGGATGTTTGGTCATCTAGTTCTTTCAGATAGTAGGAGGCTGAATAGCATTATTTTAGTTTTACTATTTTTAGGCAGCCTCTAAGCATGTATTATGAAATATCTCACCTTTTACCATAATCAAGCAGTCTGGTGATACATCTGGATGCAAGATAAACATGTTTCTTAAATAGGCTCAGGCTCATATTGCTCAGGATAGGCAATCCTAAATTTAATTTAAATTCTTTAAAGTAGTATAGTCTCCTGAAAGACCAGATTCTGAGAACACAGGACCATAAATTCTCCTTTGGAGATGGAGCTCTCAGTTCATAAGACTGATCCTGTAACGTTGTCAGGGGCCAAGTGAGGCAATATATGCCAGCACACTACATCAGCATTTCCAAGGGGTGCACCAAGATTTTCTACAGATGGAATAGGAACAGAATTTTGTCAAGCATTAAACAGTACCATAAGGATACTTGTAAATGTTTATAATGATACTTAAAAATTCCATCTTGACCATTAGCTAGATCACGCTCATATTCTTCTAATGAGTATTCCTGCTGACAGTATTGCTACTGAAAGTAGGGGTTCTGTACCTCTGGCTGCCAAGAATAACAGATTTATCATTAGCTTATTTCATTTTTTAAATACACTGCTTTTATTCTTCCCAAAGGCACTCTGAGCCAGTACTTGGAGCAAATGAGTACTGTCGTCTGATGTGGTGATAGCTGCAAGTGAAAGCTGAAATGCACATTAAAAAATTCAAATGCATAATCTAATTTACATCTTTGATTTTCTTTCAGAGCAACATATCCAGTGAGAGCTGGAGGTTTGAAGCAGTTTTGGAAGGACAGTGTTTTCATGGCCCTGCTGTAATAAATGTGCCTGTAGGTGGAACCGTTCAGTATCCTCTCACGTTCAAGCCGGTTGCTGAGTGTGTAATAATGGTAAGAGAGAAATTAGTTTCATCTTTTGAAAAGGATGCTTTCACCAATAAAATTATCACCAGTATCCAAATTATGAAAGTGTTTAGACAGTTGCTAATATTAAAGCATCTGCTTGAGAAAAAGAAAGGGTAAGATTTACTACTATGTGCACTAAAAACACAAATGAACTAACTTTGTAAACCTTAAGATTAGGTATGGTAGATTTCCTCACCACATATTCTCATGTCTTCTTTGTTTAATTTTCTATTATATTCTTCAATTCTATCACTTCCTATGAAATCCTTCAATCCTACAGCTATTCTGTAAAAATTCTGAACTTTTATCAAAAAAATACATGTTTTTATTCTGAATTTAAATACTTACATTAAATCATATTTCATATTTCACTACCTAAATAATTAGGTAGTATTTCTCATTGCATACCTACATCACAAATTAATTTATGTGATGAGTACTTTATTTGCAAGTTAAGCCACCATTTCACAGCTGCTTTTTCTATCAGAGTAATCTCTATTCCAAATGCTAAAATGACAAGCAGAGCAAAGGCTAACACTTTTAGCAAGAAGCTGTATTTGTGGTTTTGTCTGTTCCTAGCTGAGAGACTTTGTTGTTGAAGTTGCTGTTGAAATATGTGAACTGCCAAAGATTAAAAAAAAAGTTCTTTGAAGCATAAGTAACCCTTCTGCATGTGTTACCACCAAATATAATGCAGTTTAGGCAATCCAGTATTATAAAATTATTAAAAGCCAAAAGCCCTGAATCCTTTGATGACAAATGATTATGGAGAACATTTTAGCTGAATCACAAAATCATCCAGGTTGGAAGAGACCTCGAAGATTGTCTAGTCCAGCTGTCAACCCAACACCACCATACTTACCCCTAAACCATGTCCCAAGTGCCACATCCAGATGCCTCTTGAGATGGTGACTCCACCAATTTCATTGGGAACTTACTCCAATGCCTAACCACTCTTTCAGTAGAAACCTCTTTCTAATGTCTAATCTGGACCTCCTCTGGCACAGCTTAAGGCCATTTCCTTTCAGCCTTTCACTTGAGACATGGAGAAGAGACCCATCCCCACCTCACTAGAACCTCCTTTCAGGTGTTTGTAGAGAGCAATGCAGTTCCCTTGGGTCTCCCTTTCACCAGGCTCAACACTGTGCTCATAAGACAGGTGAAGAACAGGTGGAAACACTCAATGAGCAAAGTTAAATATTATATGAGAGACAAGGAGGCTTGAGATCATGTGTTCTTGGAGATGTTTGTTTTTCAAGAAGCCAAGAAGTAGAAAACCTAGAAATATGAAGACTTTATATTGCTGAATTTCATAGTTTAGAAACATTTAAAATAAAAGGTTTTGTTTCTCTGGTTTACTTCTCTGTTTAGTAATGTGTTTATTTAAGAACTAGGAAAGTCAATAGGAGCCCTTTCTTGAAAGCACTCTGAGTCACCTAGATTTGAGATAAATAAACTAGAGGAGTTGCTTTGGCAGCCAAAGGGGACTTGTACGGTAATGAAACTTCTTTTTTCTCCTTTCTTTGTCATAGGGAAGGCTTATTCTGAGAAATGTTACAGCTGGAACTCAGAACATCTTCAGTCTTAAGGGAATAGGGAAGAAACCTCTGCCTCAGGATTGCATTGTGATAGAGTGCCAAGTGGGAAAGGTTGCTCATAAAATCCTATGGGTGCACAATTATACCAAGAAGATGCTAAAATACAAGGTAATTCTTTTGCAATAATGTGGCAAATATTTTTCTGTCCAAGGACTGATACATTATATATTACAGTAGCAACAATTACTGTAATTGTAGATACACTAATAAAATTGATGTATCCATGAGAAAATTTTCTATAGTTTATAGTATATGGATATGTTTATAGTCACAGGAAATCTGTGAGATAATGTATGATTTTACTGTATGCTTGATGGGGAAAAAGATTTCTTCATGTTTTAGTGTGGTTTCTGAGGGGACAACACTTCTACAATTGTTCTCTGTTCATTTGCTAATCTTTCCTTTTGCAATGACTTGAAACCTGTGGTGAACTCCATCAGTTTTGAAATCAGAGAAGGGGCCTAAGAATTACTGTATTCCTAAAATCTTCATAAAATATTGAATATTACATAAAAAGAACAAAAATTATCTTCCTCCTAAGGGAAGGATTGCAGCATGAGCTCACTATACATGAATTTCTCATGGCCCAGTGGCCTGTCCCAGTTACTGTCTATTGCCTGGGTATTGTTTCAGCAATGTTGGAGGAAGTTGGGAATACTTTGTGTGTTTGCTGACAGAAGAGAAAATTCAGAGGTAATCACTGGAGTTGTTGAAATGCAATGGGTCACTGAGGAGGTTAATAAAAATTCTTAAGAAATACAGTTTTATTGATTTCTTTGCTCAATAACATGTTTTTACAATTAAATATAATGATTAATTTTCATACTTTCCATTAACTATATTTTATAACTGTGTTTACACAAACACATTTTCCTATTTAAAACCCCTGTTGTAGTACTGAAATAGCATAATTTTTCCACTATTTGTCTTGTCTGTATGTTTAATTTGAAGGTGATAAAACTATTTCTATAGCATTCCTCACCTTGTGTACCTATGTATTGGATCCCATGTCCTGTGCCAGCAGAGGCAGAAGGTGCATTAGGGCAATGAAGATGAATTTCTGCATTTCTTCTCAGCTGCAGAGAAGTTCCTGAGCAAGAACATCTTCAACCTTGCTCCAGAAAATCCATATTTGTGACTCTATAATGGAATTTAAATCTAGAGTAAATAGCATCCAGATACTATGGTCATACAGTGTTTGCCAGGATGGTTCTATCTATTGAAGCAATGCAGGGGAGTGCCAGCTAAAAACTGTCAGCATATGTAAATATATATGTTTCATTTTTCTTTTCTGGAAGGGTTGAAAATGGGACAATGTACATGCTGGAAGATAAAATCTGACTAGCTGACTAGTGTGGACTTACAAACTGAGTGATTTTGTTCTCTGCCTTGGTGCCAGTAGGTCCAAATGCTGCTTTATTCAAATTGAAATGTAATGGTAATGAATGATTTGGCCATATGATACAAAGAGAGATCATGTATATACCAGCAGCAGTGTTCTATTAAATAATGATAGTTCATGCCAATGTGAAAGGCCTTCCTTGGTTGCCTTCTTGATAGTTTCCAGTTTTCCAGGTTTCTACTTTTACAAGTCAGTTTATATTTAGTAAACTTCGTATATCACAGAAAGGTCCAGGTTAATATTCCTATTTTTTGACTCATTATCATCCCCCAAAACTAAGTAAGAAATTAATTTTTTGGGCATCACCAGCTTTGACATTTTTATTTTCAACAGTCTTAGTTTTTTAGATGTGAATGCATTTGCATTTCTAATATATTTGTACTTTTATCTCTGGAAGAAGTGAACTTTTTTGGCAACAGAACTATTTTTTCTGTTTTCCTGTTTTGTGTAAACTCAATTTTTTTTGGTGCCAATGTAAGTGAAAGGTACAGAAATAACAAACTTCAAAAAGAATACATTAAAATTATTCATTGTACCTACTTTTCAGAAATATTGCATTAAATGAATTTATGATAGCTGTAACTATTCCAGGGTGAGCTCTGTCCAACTGAACTTTGACCTCCTTGAGGGTGTTCTCTGGGCCCTGAAATCTGGTTTTGGTTGGTTTTGTGCTGTGGTGGGGTTTTGTGCTTTTTCATCTCTGTGAAATACTGCTTGACAGTCCAATTGTGTGTGCTCTTTTTGCTCTGGGACCTTTGGGAGAGAAATAGTAAGGTCAGCTATTTCATGCATGTATGCATGTAATAAATTAATCAGTGTGAATAATGCATTTTCTCTATGTGAGGTTCTTACCCAGAAGCAGTTGCAGAGCTGTTGTTGGAGCAAGGTGGGCTGGAATTGCTGGAAAAGGCAGGATTACAAAGCCTGCTGGAGTCTGGAAGCTGTCCCCTCCACAAAGCAAACAATATTTATCACTTCCAGCACTCTCCAGCAGATGTCATGTACTCTCTTGTGCTATTGGAGTGAGCAAAGATCATTTGCTTGCTTTTATTTCCAAAATGGTCTGCCTGTAAATTAGGATTTAATCACTAAATCCAGAATGTGATCACAGGTATCTGTAGCTATTAGAGGAATGAAGAAAACTTCTGTGGGGAAATTGTGACCCACAGCCTAGTTGGAAATGCCAAATAAACTTTATTTACTCAGATGTATATCGCACTGAGGGCAACAGGAAAAAGAAATTATTCTAATTTTGTTGCTGTTGTTCACTCCATGCTGCCTGATTCCTGTAATATCTGGGTAGTCTGTGGTGAAGCAGAGCACTGGTTTTGTCTTTGTTGGTGTTTCCTTTGGGGGCAGTAGCTGGCAGCCCAATAACTCCTCCTCCTGTTCAGTGCAGCATCTTTGACAGTTTTCTGTATTGTGCTGTAGCTAAGTTGGTGATTAGGTGGTGGTAATGTTGTCAGTCTTGGCAGACAGAGCAAAGATAATCCGAGAAGTAATAGTTTTGGATGTGTTTGTGATGGGGTCTTCTGTAATTTTGGTGGCTAATGAATATCTTCATTATTGAATTGCTTAGTTGATGTGCCCCATACACCCTGCATTGCTGGAGTATATCCACCATATGAAGTAATTTCTCATAGATTAACAAGGACACACATGATATTAAAAAAAAAAACACACAAGAATTTCATTTATTGAAGTAATAAAGCTCAACCTATATCAAGAATGGTGTGAGATGTGCCAGTAGCTGACAAACATAATAATTTACAGGCACGTCCATAAACAATTTACTGCACGATGAATACTTAGCAACAAGTAATTTAGCTGAACTAATACTCGGGTAATTTTGCCTTGGAGGTGTAAATTTAGCTTCACTAGTTCATTTTAATAACTGAATATATTAAACTATAAACTTGACAAAAACCTCATTTCATTAAAAAAATAAAATTACGTTATATATATGCTGCTCTGTTTCTCATATTTGCTGTTTTTTTCTAATAGCCTAAGCTATTAGAAAATGAGGGTACTACTGCAAAAGTGACTATTTAAAATTAAATTTAAGTCTGGAAGGAGGAAGAGGGAAATAATCCTTGTGTTTACTGCGTAAAGACAGCCCTCTTCCAGCTGAATGTTTTTTTCCTTTTCAGTCATATAAAGAGGGTTTATGTCTAGGGCAGCAATAATTTTTGTATAAGTGGTTTGATTGTCTGTGCAACCATTAGTGTGGATCTAGAGCTGGGGAGGGAAGAAGTGTCTTTGCAGTTCAGTGGAGGTCATGAGCATGACTCCATCAGTCTGCCTTTCAAACTTCTAAGCAAAACACTTTCAGTGCTCACAAAGCTTTCCATGATTAAAAATTTCCATAAATTCCCTTGAAAAATTTGAAAGGTTTTATGAATTCTTTTCAACTGATTGATGTATAAACCTTAGGGAGCTGCTGCCGCTGTGCTCTTCGTGGTTGGTTCTAGGGGCTCTTACAACAAATAGTCTTCCTTGTGATTAGCTTAGTCCTGGATATGAAAAAAAAAATCACAACAGAATTCATAAAGAATTTGTGCATCTATAACATCAGCCAGAGAGCATATCCTTCTCTGACAATGAATTAATAGAAGGGAAGTGACTGCAGTGTAAATGGATTTTAGTGTCTATAAAATTACATTCAATTCCTCCTACAAGAGAAAGAAGTCTAAAGCATTTCTATGAAAATCCAATCTCTCAGTCTCATGACAAAACTTTTAATTCAATTTTCTTGTCTATTTATACAAATTTTTGTCTACTGGATATAAATAATTGTCTGATGTGTTATGGCTCCTTCTAATGATACCTTTGATAGGAATTTTAGCTATAAAGGTTCTAATTCTTTCAAGGCATGGTTTTGCAATAAAAATGTAAAACTGTGCAACTGTTTTTCTCATTGCTTTTCAAAATAGATGCCATTAAATAAACTCTGCAGAGGAATCTCAAGACCCAGTTAAATTACCTTTCAGGCATTAAGTTATACAAACTGTTAGTTTTTTTTAAAATTGTAGAATAAATATAAAATGAAAAAAATATGACATCCCCTGTTTTTCAGTGTGTTTACCTCTATTCTCTATATATCCATTTTGGGTTTTTACAGTGTCACTCAGACTAATTACATGAAGGTTGGGTATTTGTAAAAAATACCTCAAAGTAATAAAATTATATTTACCATAAACTTTTAATGAGGGGCTTCCCTGTTCAGCCTAACTCGTTTGGTAATGTATCTGAGATTTTCTGAGAATAAATTCTGTGCAAGTGCAACCTGATTGTTCAAGGTCAAGTTTATATTCTTTAACGACAAGTGGATCTGTGTATTCCATAATCCTTCAATTTTTATCTGTCTTTCCAACTTCAATTCCTTTGGCTTCCACTGTATCTACAGAACTTCTGTAACAGGGGCTCTTTTCACTAAAGGAAAGGCAATCTTCATAGCAGCAATGCACGGTTCAAAGGCCTACAGAATTTAAGACTAACTGTTGCTGCCAGGTGTTTTTTTGATGACCAGTTGTAAAAAAACCTGGTTTTTTTTGATGACTAGATGTAAAATTTTTAGATCAATTAAGGGCATAGTAAGTTCTTAGGTCAGATTTGTTTCTTGAAAAGTGTTAGTGGTCTTGACAGGTGGCCTGGTTTAGGAACAAATCTGGATTATGTAGCATTCTTCATTATGTAGAACTGCAGATTGCTACTGAACAGTCAGGGGTTGTTTGGAGAATATCCTCAGTGCAGTGCAAACATGTTTTACTTCAGCGTGGTAACATGCTGGTGGCAAAATAAGAATTGATTGCAAGAATTAAACGAGTTCCTAGTGACTCAGGAATTTGGGAAGTTTGCACTGAAAGGTGGATGAGGGAAAGTAATGGGGGCTTTTTTGGAAAAACTGCCATTCTTGAGAGTTTTGTAAAGAGTCTGGTTGTCAGATTCATCAGTGACTCCCACAGATCCAGTTCTGGCCTAAGGTCAAAGAGCATTCACTTTTTGCTAAGTAGAGCCTCTCAATATTGTTAAACAGACCTGAGAAACAATTTTCAAATGGAGACCTTGAACATATTACTGTCTAACTTTATTATACTAAGAGACAACGGAGTTTAAGTATATTTGATTATATTCTTACATCCATTGACCGCTTTGCCTTGAAGTTTTTGGAGTTATGCTTATATGATTATTCAAGCCTGGAAAAAAGTACTGTGATTTTGAAGTTTGGTTTTCCATTTGTGTTCATGTTAAATAGCCATATTACAGTTCTGCAGAATGAGTTTTCAAACCAGTGACTGATAAATTAGTTTTAAATTGCAGCATTTTATACATATATTCCATGTATACTTTCTGACTGTGCATAAATAATGACTTGATATATAGGAAAATGGAGAATACTACAACTTAGAAAACAAATCCTTGTGTATGGATTGATTTGAGCAAATGTTGTGCAGGGTCACAATGATAACTTTAATAATAATTTACATTTTGACTCCATTGTGTTATTCAGCAATTCTAGTTTTCTGAGTGATAGTGATGTATTCTAAGGAACTGCAGTTATTTATGCCTGCTAAATTTTGCGTGCTCTTCAGTGTGTATCTGCAGATCTGCCTGTTTCTCTCAGTATAAATACTGTGTGTAAGTACATTCCTCTGCAGCCCCACCCGTGGTGTGGGTTCTGGTTAATCTGCCTGTAATTGTTCATTGTTCTCTCGCTGCACATCAGGACAGAAGCTGACAGACTGCCTCTCCCACTAACTGGAAGAAGTAATTCCACATCTTGACTCATTTTGAATAGCTTGTAAATCAATGTTATTTTTCTTGTTGTTCATAAAAGCACCCCAATTTATGCTGTATTTTCTTCCTTCAAAATGTATTTGCCTAACAATGGTGATCCATAGAATATTTTGTTAGGCACATTAGGGTACCTTAGGGAACACAGTGTTGTAGATTGTTGTAGGATATAAGGTTATTCAATGCTACATCTGTGACTAAAATTGTATCCTCTTCTTACATATAATCCTCATAAAAATGCATTCTAATAAGAAATAGCTCTCTGATATTCAGAAGAAAGTTAACTGAAGCTTTCTGTGTATAAATTCTTTTGTTGCTTCTCTCAATGCTTTCCTCTAAACTTATGAAATCTTTGCAACTGCTTATTGTTATAAAAATCTTCAATTTCTGGACTTTGCCCTATGTGTACTTTTAAATTCTTCAACTTTTTCGCTTTCTGAATATCCCGGGATATATTGTTATTTTGTAATAGACCTGGAGTTAAGCAGAGACATGTTGTACAACATTATAGCATATTAGAATCCCAAATGTCTTTCAACAAATGAGAATGATTCATGGTATGAATTCTGATATTAGGATAAATTGCCTATGTACATGGGCAAGCGTGGGCATGCACTTTTAGTATCCATTTGTCATCTGAGACGATCATTTAATTAGTCTCAGTAACAGAGCTGATAAATCATGTGGCCATTGGAGCAATACAAAGTTCTATTTAAGGAACACATGAGAGGTACCTGGTGAGGGATGTCTGTCACAACCATAAACCTTCTCAGGAGGCTGGAAGTAGGACACTGTATTGTTGTGACAACTGCTTGGAGATTGGCTGAGGTGTGAATAACTTAAATAACAGAGACAAAGAAGGTTGGTAAATGAATGGGGGTGATTCCTTAGTAAGATGATAGGTATTTGTGTTATAGCTCTGGAATAGAGAGCAGCTTGAGGAATATGAGTTTAATGACTGCAGTTGGAAAGGTGACAGCATCAGTTACGTACAAGTTTTAGTGAGCATCTGATCCCAAAAGGTTTAATCTCATGCTGGACAGGGAAGGGAGAATTCCTTCACATCTCTTGATACGGATCTGGATTCAAACACTGAAACAGTGGCCATGTGTATCCTGACATAATTTCGTTCTACTTACATTACGTTATTGTACATTGTACTTTACATTATACTCAACCTTTTCCTATTTGGTTATACAGTCACTTCCTTAAGATTAAAAACTTCATTTTAAAATAATTTAGCTTCTCTTAGTTCACGACTCTGAAAAAGTATCCAAAATTTCTCTTGAATGACTGAAAGTCAAACTTCCAGTCCATATTTACTCATCAGCAATCCTTAGGCATTTCATCTTTATAGTCAACCATGCCAGTAGGGTTCCTTTGACATCTTTTGGTAGAAACTTGTCTGGTACGTCCAGTCTTTGATAGAAACTGTACCCTACCTTTCTGCTTTTTATCCAATTTGAATTAATCACATTTATCCTACTTTTGCTTCTGTCTCCATGTTACTTTTTCCTTAAATAGAAATCTCATTTTAATTAATCTTATTTCTATCCCTAGTAATTTGCTGTCATTTCTGTTATCCTAGCTGTATTTTTAGGTACTTATCCTTTACTTCCATGTATATTTGTTGTAAACTGAAATGGAATAGTCCATAAAGGTAGAAGTGTGACTAATTTATTGTTTATATTTTAATAAATGCATCTTCCCCATCTTCAGTGTGTAACAGCCCCACCTTTCCTATGCTTTGTTCTTTGTTGACAGCTTAAAGATTTTTTTTTTTCATTTTTTTTTCTCCAAATGCCAGTTCAACAAGTCTTTTAATCCGTCTCTTTCTTAGCCTTTTTTTCCCCTCTTGCCAAGTAGTCTCTTCCTATTCTTTCTGGTTGCTGGACTTTTAGTATCCAGTTTGCAATGCAGATTTATTGAGGAAGACTGTTGCTTTACAGGCTTTTTTTTTTAATCTGTTACTTGGGATAGAAATTCTGGATTTAGGAGAACAAGCACCTGAAAAAGGAGTTACATTAACATAAATACCTCAGAGAGGGAATGTGTTGTCAGCAATGATTGTCTGTATCAGAAGAAAAGATGATTTAAGAATTGGCTTCTTTTCTACAGAAAATAATAAGAAAACATATTTACTTAAAAAATGAATGTGCATCTAATGCTGTTAGTGTTGCAGAAGAAATCTTTGTAGAATGCAGGTACCCACTTGGATGCTTGACAGGCCAGCTCTGCCCAGGGATGCCTTGGACCTGAACGCCTCTTCCATGGATGCCTTTTCCTGGCTTACCTAAAAACAGAGGCCAGACTGAATTAATAGAATAAAAGCAGATATATTTAATGAAGAGCCCTCAGGTACATTAAGGGCAGACGAAGCCTCCCCAAAGGGCTACACCCAAAATGGATGATGGTCACAAGATTTTCAGACAGATATAAGCTTGATCCATTTACATATCAGAAGTTAATGATCTTGGAGGTTTCTTCTAACCTAGTGATCTGTGATTAACCCTCCAATTACAGCTTCAGGTATAATGAAGTAATATCCCCTCAGTTTACCCCCTCAATTCACTTTTGTTTATACTTTTCGGGGCCTGAGGCAGTAGGGTGTCCTTGAATTTCAGGCCTAGAAGGATTGTTTTGTCCGACCAAAAGGTGAAGACAGTTAACTAACACTCTATATGGAGTTTAGAGTCATATACTAATACAGTACAGGATTTGAAAAATATAAAAGCTAAAATCCTAAGGCATCACCATGAGCAGCTGCTCAGAGAATTCCTCTGTCACAACCCTGTACATAAGAGAAAGAAATGAGATGCTATTAAAAAATGCTCACCCTATATTTCCCAATGAGCTTTGCAGTTTGCAAAATCTAAAGTTCCATGTATGAAAACTCTATGGTCTCTCCATTGCCCTGAGAGTTACCATGCATGCCATGTATAAGTGTCATTTACAAAATGTGACATATCAAAAAGCACAGTTTAATATCACTTGAGGTCTAGCAAATGATGTCAAAATCAAACTTCAGATTTTGCTTTGCTCTGTCTATTTAGATGTATCAGTACTGCTGTACCTCTTTGTTATATTTCTAGCGAAAATGTATGTAAAATAATAAGGGCCTAACTGTGTAAATCTATGCATATGTAAGCAGTTCCATGTCTGAGCAACATACTTTTGATCATGTTGAGCAATGACTTCAAAATTTGCTTAATACGATCTGTATATACCAGCGTTTCTCTTATAGTGGTATTCTTTAATTTGCATAAAATTTAGGACTTACTGATACCATGTTTTCTATTCTACTCTCCAAAGCAGGTAGAATGGATATTGTCTTGATGGTGTTCTTGCAACAGTTGCTTGCTTTTGATGAGTTTTCCTCCCTGTGATTTGCCTTCCCCAGGTGTATTCCAATCTCTCAATGCTGAGTGGTGCCCCTGATCTGGCTGTCAACCCAGAGGACACTGCTGCTTACACTTTGAGTATATCTCCCTGCAGACGAGGAGTCTTTCAAGGTACTGTTTAGAACTCAAATATATAAAATAGCCCTATAAATTAGCAGGTTAGGTCTGTTTGTACCTAATGCTTGCATTTGTTCTGCATAACCTTTCTTCTGGAAGTAAGGTTATCATTACTGGTGATTCAGGTTTTTAAGCTGGCTCATATTTTTATTTTTAAAGGTATCTTACTGCTAAATGTGTGGTCATGTTCTTCAAAACTTCCAGCATATGAACAAATTCATGCATTTAATTGTTCCATGAAAATTGACTAAATAGGAAGTAATGATTTTTGAATTACCACCAAGTTTGTGGATCTAAATTTAATTTTCCAAAACCTATTGAATCCCTTTAGTTATGTTTGCACTACTAGAACCAAAGATGTAAAGGCAGAGACCAGAATTTGATTTTTTCCCTTAATTAATGTTCAATCTGTTGACCACAAGGCAAGAGTACATAAATAAAATGCAGTGAACTTGGTTCTTTCTTTGACATATGTGGAGGCTAGGGAGATCTAAAATTAATTGTACATAATTTGCATCCATCCATGTTTATAACGGTATTCTTATGATACAACAGCAACTCTTGATTGTCAACCAATGTCAGCATCCCATCATTAATGTTTTCTCCTGATTTTATTTTTTAATAACAATTCAGATTTCATAATTTTTAAATGTTTGGTAATGGTTCTAAAATTCCATGGTGCTCATTATTTACCTCATAATGTGAACAGCATGGTTTTGAGAACAAAACTGTACAATCAGTCTTTGTCTTCACTGTAGGGTAAGTACTGTAGTAGCTCTCAGAAGAGAAAAGTACAAAGGTGTTTGGGAGGGAATTATGGAAACAGAAGAGACCATCCTGAAGGAAGTGAATAGCACTCAGGGAAAGATTTGAACTTCCTGATAATGGATAAATCTCTCAATACAAAATGCTTAGTTTGTGTAGTTTTGAGTTTGTGGGTTCCTAACTCCAAGCACTTGATTCTGCTACATTCTTGGACAATTGAGATTAATGACAGCTGTTTTCTCAGCATTAAAAAGCTATTAAATCTTGTCCCTGAGGATGTCAAAAGACTTTGGTCCTTTGGCCATTTTTTTTAGTACCTAATAGGTAAAATGTAACTAATAATGCCATCTCAATTCGCAAGTGATTTGTGCAAAGAAATGAATACTTGTAACAAGGCTTGGCCTCGTGCCATAGGAAGACTTCAGTGCCCTGATCTGTAGCCCTGGAAAAAAAAATCACACTATATGAATAGGAATCAGCTTTCAGTGCAATTGTAACCATCAAAAATGTGCACCAGGAAATATTGAGGATGTACTATATTTGAACATGCCTTTTTTTTAAGCATTAAAGATTTAGGCATAGTCTCTTCTTCTGCCTTAGAAAATCCCCAGTTCTTTTATATATAATGAAAGTTTCAGTAGAAGAGGCTCCAAGAGATCTATCATACAGCAAATTAATACCAGGTGATAAAAGCCATGCCTTCAAAGGGACATAGATGGCATGTTCAGATCTACATCTCCAATGTTCTCTCCTTCCCTTGACTTCTATCACAATGGTTTCCATTACATTTTGAAGTATTACCTGTTCACTGAGTGAAAAAAGAGAGAACAGTCAGTTTCTCTAACCCAACAAAAAGTTACTAGTTCAAATGCTGGGAAGCCACATCTGCCCTTTTTGTCAGAAAAGTTCATTTATTTTACACTTTAAAATAACTTGTTAGAGGGGTAAAGTAATCATTTGAAAAGGACAGGGCTGAGTTATCTACAATCCACCCCCTGGCTCAGCGCTTGCTTTAATCACTCTCTCAGGAAATCATGCTCATCCTTCCCCTGGAACAGAGACATGTTTGGCTCTCTCACAGAAATCCATGCACACTGTCTAATCATTCAGCTGCTGTAGCAGGGAAAGAGGTGGAGGGAAGAGAGGCCACTATCACAGGTCTGAAAAGCAGCAGCTGATTTTGCTGTCTGATGTTAGGCTTGATGTAAACCTAACTACCAAGTGTCCTGTGTAAGGTAACATGTTAGGAAGTGCTTTCTTTGTGGCTTCAACGAGAATGCAAGTCTGTCTGCATCAGACTGTGCAAGGCTGGGAGTCATACTTGTTCTCCAGAGCAGAATTTCCAGGTCCTGAGAAACTTGAATGTCAAAGATAAATATATATACTACTGCATTTTTGGCTTTCAGGATATTTCAACAGCCAGCCTGAACCTTGAGGATCACAGGTAAGATGAAGGTGATTCAAGTGGGAATTAGGCAATACTCAGGGATTTTAATCCTTTCTCCTGTGTTCAAGATACTACAAAAAAGTATTCTTTATTCAGTCTGGTGAATTTGTTTAGAAGGACAAAAATAATCCATGGGGTGAACAGTTTGAATGACCGAAAATAAAAAGCAGTGCTCCAAAGCTATCTGCAGAGGGAGTAAACTTCATCCTGCAAGGAAAAAAGAATAACTATTTTGTACCTAGCTGAGGACTCTGTCATAGTGCTGATGAATAATTTCAAGTCTTAAACTTCCTAACTTGTAAAACTTTGTAGCCTTGGTGTTCTAATACTGTTTTTGTCATATTAAAATAAATTCTAATAAAATAACTTTTACCATGAAAGTTGTTGTACTGAGCAAAAGGTTTGCATTTTTCATTTACTTTCAAAGTCCTTTTATTTCCAAAATTATATAGCTTCAAAATTATGCTGCTTTTGCTTTCTGTCTTGCTGTTTTATGGTTACTAAACTATGGTTACTATGGGCCCAGTTATTTTCTAAAGCCCATTTGGAAGCATTCCAATAGAGGGCTAATATTACTTGCTTCAGCTAGTTTGTAGGTGCATGACAGCTTTAACACAGAAATAATAGCAAATAAGCACCTCAAACAAGATTCTGTCACTACATAAAATTCTTCAGCAGTCTGTTTTCTGAGTAATTGAGCAATTTTCTTCAGGTTTGACAAAGCATCTTCTACAGATTGCTTTATATTTTATCAAATTTTTATTTCTGCTTTCCACAGAATAGACCAGAATTTTTCCAGAATACAGCAAAACTCATAGTACTTGAATATATCTTGTGCAAAAAACCCACAAACCTTTCATAGTCAGTGCCCTTTTATTCATACAACCCCCTAGGATATGGAAAGGAGCTAACTTTGTCTCACCTTTCATTAATTTTTTAACTGAATCTATGTTTAGTAGGCAGTGCTTTTCCTTGCTGCTTGAGGAAAAATTGAGGAAAAAAGGCAGCATGTTCTAGGCCTGTCAGATTCAGCTGTAGGACAGTTGTGAGGTGGTGAAGATGCCAATACATCCTGGCCTGTAAATGAGTTGATTGAACTTGTTTGTTTATCATTATTATCTATTTGACACTGGTGTTAAGAAAAAAAAAAAAGTCAATTTCTTTGCTGGAATTCTGCAAATTGATCTACTGATAACTATAGTTTCAATTGAATCGTAAACACTTAAGAGGGAGAAATATTATCTTTGTAGATTCTTGTAGCTTATGCTGTATTTCCAGCACCTGCCTGTTTGCTTTGATCTGTTCCTCTTCACCCACATCACCCTGACAAATTGAGTCTAATTCATTGGTAGCAAAGACAAAGCCTGAATTATTGTGAATGGCTCTGCTGGATCACCAGAGTGCACTGGAGGAGCTGCTGGCATGGCCCAGCAAGGTGATCCCTGGCACACACCTTCCATCCATCCATCCATCCTAGTGCAGGAGGAGCTGCAGGCTCCTGTGCCTTTCTATATTGTGATTTCATTGTCACATTAAGAGGAGGCAGTGAGAATTATAAACAAAACAATTAACCTCTTTATTAAATGCTACAAAGCCATATATGAATGATAGTTGACAGCAGGATTGGCCACTTGCTTATTTCTCCTTAGTATGAGTATTAAAGCTTATCCTCATTTCTTTTCATTGTTGTAGGGAGCAATTAATTTAATCTTAGTATACCAACAAGTAGTAGGATTTACAGAAACTTCTTAGAATTTACGTGTTTCATCGTAGAGATTTTCCTGAGAAAAATGGAGATTATAAAGTTTGTACTAACCTACAGTAAATACCCTTTTTGTCAATAGAAAAACTACAAGAAAAAATATTGGCCAAATAACTACATGAATTAGACTCATCTTGTTAATTTATCTTAACTCTTCTGTGGAACTTTAATGTGGAAGCAACTGTGTATAGATTTCATTGGCCAGAAAAAAACTAGGAAAAGATAAAACCCCTTCCTCCTACTCCAAGACCTTATTAAGCTCATGTTGGTATATTTAAACCACCAGCCAAATGTTTCTATGTCTTTTCAGATTTGTGTGAGGAATTCTGTGGCTGTATAGCCTTCTGTTCTTTTTTCCAGTTAAAATGTTGGGATATTGTGGACTTTCATCATCTCTGCAGCAGAAAGTAATCATGCACACTATGTATCTTTCAAATATTGCATTTAGGTTATAAAGAAGGGAAAGCATTGAGCATTTCTTGCTTTCTTAATTGTATTCATGGATACAGGGGGTGTGTCGTATATAGCCAAGGAGTCAGTCTAACGTGGGGTGTTATAATTACAATCTGATTAAGAAATAAAACAGCCTGCCTCCTCCTAAAGAGATGCATCTTCTCTGAAGCAATAGGAAGCACGGCTTTGGTGTTAATATGTTGACTGTAGTTGTATAAAATGTTTCAACACTGGCTAGTAAAACCAGAAAATGTGCAATGATGTTTGACCAAGAAAGCTTTTAAAAGAATGATGTGTCAGCAAAAAGATAACATCCTCAATTTATGTAAATTTTAATTATTAATTTTCAGTAGAATTCTAAAATTACTTGTAGTATTGCTTTTACAAGTTTAGGATCATGTATGCAAATTTAGTATCTTATATGTATGCAAAAGGACAGCTAAGGAGTCTTGTTTTCTAAAATAGATGATGATGGCATGATTCTGTGGGAATTGTATCTCTGGGATGTGGGTGAAGTCTGGTTTGGTCTTGAATGTATGCTTTAAAAATTGTCAGCCATGACATTTTGGCAAGTTACACTGTTGTGTAATGTGTGACAGAGAAGTCAGAACTGAGCAACTGGATACAAAAAAAACCCCAAACCCAAACATTGAGGACTGTTGTGCATGAAAAGATCATCATTTATCCGGTGTTTTGTAGCATCAGTAATGAAAAGTGAGATGCATGGATAAGTGAAAGTTCTGTAAGATGGCTGTGCATTCGCAGCCAGGAGACCAGAACTTTCTGTGTCAAAACTCTCTAAAAGCACAGGAGCCAAGCTCAGCAGAACCACATGAAAAATGTAAAATTGCTTTTTGTATTTGCTATTTGAAATCTGTCGTTTTTGATGCAGTGTTTCTGCACATTTCCAATGTATTATTTATGACTTCATAGAGCACAAAGTACTTTTTATCACTCTTCATTGTATAAAACTCTTTTTCCCATCCTGCAAAACTTCTCTTGACAGGAATATTTTTGTAGCCCATAATTTGAATAAATTAATATATTTATGTATCATCTGCTATCTTAGGATCCAATAGGTGTCAGTGGGTTGCACCATTTACTCCCAATCCAGGAGAGTATTCTAATTAGGAATACTTCCTGGGAAAAAATTCTGCCTTAATTTATAGGCTCAAGTCATGCAGATCATACTATGTACTGTCCTCACTGATAAGGATTCTGTGTTTTAGATTTGACATGAAATTAATATGCTTTTTTCTTTTGTTATTTGCAGTTCTTGCCAGCAATGATTTTCTTTTATTTTCCCCTAATAAAAAATTCAAATAGCTTTGAGCCAGTAGTAGATACTATGATGCCTGTGAAAATTATGAGAGACGATTTATGAATATTTTAAGATTAAGCAGATAAACTGAATGCCATTATAAAATATATGCCATCTGTAGTAAAACTCATTAATTTTTCTAGAAATACTTTGACAGATTTAATTGAGAACCTTGCAGAGATCTGTATTGACCACATTAATTCAGTCACCTTTATCGATCAAGATTATAACCTCATTGTTATTAATTCTGTTTGTTTGAGATCTGGTTTTCATAAAGGAGGAGAATGGAGTGTCAGCACTGCAATTCTTCACTGATTTTTGATCATGCCATTGGTTGATTATCAGCACAGTGGTTTAGCAATTCAAGTAGTTTTTAGTTACCATATTTCCTCTCATATCTCTTCAAATATTCTTGAGCATTAGTAGTTTATTCTTTTGGAACTTTTCAAGCATTCCAATATTTGCTGCAAATAAAAATAAATTATTCAAGAGCTTCAGCAAATTATTTTGATGCTTTTGAGGCCGTGCTTTGTGCAGAGTACGAAAGTCACTCTCTGTTTTACCATCTCATTACTTTAAACTGTGATCGCTCCCGTTCTGTCCCTCTTTTTCTCATGCTCACATATGGATAATTCACGATTCTGAAATATAGAAAATTGGTAAAGAAAATTCTCCATGGTCACTGCAAGGAAGAACTATAAGGAAAAATTACTAAAATTTTAAAAGCAAGTGTAACAAAATATTCTTTACTGTAAGAATTTGGTAGAATTTATGAATGTATTGATTTTCGTCATTTAGCCAAGACTTTTTGATCAACTTCAAAGCTATATTTTTGCATATTTGTACTCGTTTTCTTCTCACTGTTGACAACTTTCAAGAATATTGATGGCAAGTATTGCTATTTAAAATTAATGAATTCTCTCTTACACTTTGCTTCTCTCTAATATTGTGATTCAGTAGACCAAAATAATACTAGTATTATATATTGAGCCATAAAATCAGATTAATTAGTCAGTATCCTATGATCATTAGTCATTAATTAGTCATTTATCCTATGATCCATTACCTATTAGTGCCATTCCATGTGTACTCTTACATCAAGATTTATATACCATGAGCATTTTCTTCAGTTTTCATTATCCTTTCCATAATGGTTTTATTTTTTTATCCTTCTTGCACATCTACGTGAAGATGAAAAAAAATACTCAATAATTTCCTGAAATTGCAGTCACTCCTCTGCTATTTGGACCCAAGTTCTGACTTATTTACTGGGAGTAATTTTAATAGTTTTAAAACCTTTTTCATTTGAAATTATTTTGGTTTGTTTTTAATTAGTTTAGTTTAGTTTATTTGTATTTAAGTAGAGTTTTCTTAAGGAAAGAAAATTTGGGATTCTTTTTTTTTATGTTTGAAGTTATATATTATATTGTTCCTCTGGATTGAAGCCTATTTCCATTTTTTTGATTTTGTTTTTAACATCAGTGTTTTATACCTGTGCTTCTCAGTTGCTGTCTCTCAAAGAAAAAGAGATTCTTCCTTATAATCACTTAATGTAATCCTTCTTAGTAGGAATAGATTGTCAGTGTTTGTCATGGCACACCTCTGCCCCACTTGAAGCTGCAGAAACACAGGATACCATTAGATTTAGGTATTTTCAAATCAAATTGTTCTGGGACTTCCATAAGAATTCCCCATTTCAAATTTTAAAAGTTCCATTAGTAATAGTTTTCCAAGTCCTTGGTAAGACACAATGAACAAATTCCCTTCTGGAGATGTTTCACATAAATTCTAATAATCTCAAATGAGAACATTTCTCACTATATAATAGCATAAAATAAGTTACCTCCTCAGATTTTATATGAAGCAAGAATTAAACCTTCAAAATATATTTATTTTGGCTTAGAAACTCTTCAGAATGTATTTGAACACTGAAGGACAATAATTTAGATGCGGGTAGAATCTTATGTGGTATTTCCAAAAGTTTGTGTGGATTTAAAATTCTTAGACAGAGGCACAAAATGGAAGAAATGAAACCTGCTAATTTAAAGCAAATATATCAAATCTTCCAGACTAACATTAATATTATTTAAAGGCACCCTGTACATACTAGATTTTATGTTACTAAATAGACATCTGGCACTTTAAAAATTCAGGGTTTACAGTTTCTGTATTTTATCTTCTTGACATATTTGATTACAATTTAACATACAATACAAAAATGTATCACAGGAATACAGTTATTCTCTTGTAGCACTAGAATGAGACACTGTGATTTAAAAAGAAATAACAGAAATAATCAAGATTATGCACAGAAAATTGAGCTGAGAAAAAGATACAATTAGTGACCACCAGATGTTGTAACATTCATGAAGTCCTTGTTTGTATTGTGTTTCCAGCCTGAAACTGATCTTTTTCAGGTGCTCATTATGGATCTCTTCAGGCAAGTAGAAGAGCTCTTTGGGGACAAAAAATGGTTAATTTCCTTGCACTCACCCAAGAGATACTTTTTAATATCATAAATTATAATTGGATGGCTGACACCTGGAATGGAAGTTTTACTTCATTTTGTATTAGTTTTGATCTGAGGAAATACTTGTATGTGTCTGGCAGTCTGTTTTTGTGAAGCTAATGCCTGGGTAATACAACACCTGGTATCTATTTGTTTTAGGTGTAATTTCATTTGTTGCTCAAGATGAAGACCAGCAGCAGCCTCAAGGCAGCAGCTCACCACAGAAGACAGATGGCAAACAGGCCCTTCAGAAACTGCCAGCGAGGGCTCCACCAGCTCTTGATGCAGCTAACATTGGTATGTTTGTTATTATTGATGCATTTGTTGTCAGTTTTCATAGAATTGCATCATAATGTGTTTGAAAATTAAATGCATATTTAGTATGCACAGCCTACAAACAGTGTATGAAATTCTCCTTTTATGCTTTTTTGAAACATTTTTATGAAATGTTAAGCTGAGTGTTTTCTTTTCCTTTTTTTTCCCCTTTTTTACAGTGTCACTGGCTGTTGCTTGTTGGAGAGGGGCAGAATGTTTTTAATGCTTTCTTTGTAACTCTCCAATAATAGTGATAGTGCTGATGTCAAAGCAGGCCTTTTCTGAAATTCATATTGCTCCACTTCTTCCCATTGTGGAAAAAACTTTCTTATAACAGTCAGACATAAATACTCCTTCGGTACAATAAAATCAAAAAGAGAAAATTCCAGAATACCTACTTACTTTCATATTGTCACTACCTGCCTTATTCTAAGCAGTATGTGCATTACTCTTGAGATTTCAAGTGTTCCAGAAGAATACTTCAGTGGTTACACCAAAAAGACAAAGCCAGGTGTTTTTTTTGTTTTTAGATTAATTTCTCCACTTTCTTATTTATATTTTCAGGTATAACTTCACCTACAGAACCATGTTCTTTATGCTTTTAATATCTAATTTGGTATATATTTAAATTATCAAGAATTTTTTAAAACTGATTAAAGAATATTTCTTGCAAGGAAAGCTATCAAGGAACGTTTTCAACTAAAAAGTTGATTTAGTCAATACTGAGTTTTAGGAAATTAAGAAGGGCTTGCATATTGGAGATCTCTTTGTCTTTATAACTGTATTTTCTAGATAAATTAAAACTAGAATTTATCAAGCTCTAAAAAAAATTAGAAGCTAATTTTATCAATAAATTAGAAATAATTTGAGTCAAGGCAATGTGAATATCAGAAAGTCTGTTCTTTTATAGTCTATTAATATCTGTACAGCAAAATGGAAGTTGATTGACATTAAAACTCATGTAATACCTCACTGGAACTTTAGAGAGCAAGGATTTTAAGAAGGATTAAATTAAGGTGATATATGCAGATAATATAGTAGAGACAAGAATTATAAATGTCCAGATATTAAGTGGAGTTAAAAACAATATAAAGGGTGATGCCAGGTAAATGGGACATAATCTTCAAATCTCTACTGAAAGCCTGAGAATATTCATGAATATAGTTAAGTTTCAATTGCCCAAATGAAACATTTTTTCGTATGAAGTATTTGCAAATTTAGGAATTACCAGTCCAAAAGTAGGAAAGGCTGCAACTGAAAGTAACTGAACACAGAAGGTTAAGCAAGAAAATAGGTTAGAAGAGTGGATATCTCAGTTCTGTTCTTGTCACTGATATGAGGGTGTTGTTCTTAGGTAGAAAATCCAGTGTGACTTCATGGTTTGCTATTATCATTACTGATAATACTTTTGCTCCTTTTGATTCCCCAGTGACAATGTGAGACTGACTGGTCTATTTATGCATTTAAAATGTTTTTTAAACATGTTTGACACATTAAAAGACAATAAATAATACAATAAAATATCAGTCTAATAACTTGCTGAGAGGAGCCAGATAATCAGCCCCCAATCAGCTCCCTCTTCTGCTGCACACTAATTTACATGGAAATAATCACTCCCACACAGAGAATCCCATTGGTAATTGGAGCAGTCTGCACACATCATTCCTATATGGCTGCCTCAAGTTACTTCATCTTCTCTTTCAGATGCCATTTTTTGCTATTTTTATGCAGCTTTAGTGTTATATCTTTGTCTTTTTGTGACCTACATATTTCTAGTAGACTGTGCTGACTCAAGCTGCAGGACTGCTGGCAGTGTTTAGGCCATCATTAGGATTGCTTTCCTAAGTGGACTTAAAGTGAGTCATGATATGACCCTTCCCTAGTTCTGTGTCACTTAATAAAAGACTTTTTTTCTTCTTCAGTGCAGAGGATATACCCTTACAATACTCACATCCCAAGCTTCAGTGTCACCTTTAAACCCACCAACTGCATTTAGTCATTTCACAAAACATTATCTGTCATCACAAGTATTCACTTGTACTAGACATCAGTAACTTCTGCAGCTGTGGAAAGTACTTGCTGAAAATAGCTAAGTAGAGATGGAAAGCAACAAGAACTGGTCTAAAATACATGATAGTCCTCTTATGAACTTACTTCAAAGAGGAACTAACCAAGTCTTAACTTTATCCTGCAGAGTTTTTTTTTCCACCATTTTTTATGGTAGTTTTACATTAAAATTAATTATTCTGTGACTATTCATAGTAGAATGAAGGATGGATGTTTCCAAGATTTAGGATTTATGAGTTGTAAAGTGCACACCAGTACTAGAATGCAAACCCCTTGCATTTGACCAGAGGCATCACACAATGAAGAAGTGAATCTTGGAAGTGAGACTCCCCAGGGCACTGTAACAGAAAATAGTGGACCTCTGATGTAGAGAAAATGAATATACAGACTGGAATCAGTATAGCTCAAAACAAGTATGAGGTTTTCCATAGCTGAATACCATTAGGAATAAACACATTTACACCAAACTTTTGTGTCTTGCTGTTAGTCAGGGAAAATTATGCCTTTTAAACATACTAGAAACTACTACCTTGTTAGTAGTAGTAGTAGTAGGTACCCACACATATGCATTACGTAGATATAGATGTTCTTATTTACCTTTTTAATTTTTTTTCCTTCTTCAAATTACATTGTAAGTAGAAATGCAGAAAAAGACAATGATTTCTAGATGAGCTTTCACATGTTCTTCTTGTAGTTTCTATCAAAACCACTCATTATGCTCTTCCAAAAACCTAAGGATTCTGAAATTCATTTGTCTTTTTTTTTCTTCTTTAGATGTATTTAAGAAAAAACACATTTAGTTCTTGCAGTAAAAAGCACAGTGATTCCTCATGACGAATCCTTTTTATGCTGCCCTGTACAAGAGGGAAAAAGAGAAAACAAACCAAAACCCAAACAGAAAAATGTCTGCAGAGCAGATGTAGTGACAGGGGCTTGTCCCTTCTAAACTGACCTGGGGTTTTAGTTCTTTCCAAACCATATTTCTGTCTTTGAAGAGAGGAGGGCCTAAGGAATCTTTTCTCATGGGAGCCAAAAGTAAAACAAGGCTAAGTGATTGCTGAGACTGAAAGTAGGATGCAGCTTGTCTTTCATGTAAGGTTTATCTTTAGATATTCCTGTATTACAAAGTGCTAAAATCATGAGTAAATATTAGCCATTAATAGATATTTCTTTCACAGTCCCACTAAATGCTCCACTCCTCCTGTAGGAGTGAAGCCTCCTGAACTCTCGAAGTAGAGGAAATTTTTCTGCTGTGGAGTTCATGGTAACTTCTTGAACTGAACTGGCCAAATCCTGTGTTGTGCTCTTTGCTCTGCAGCCTGTGGGCCACAGGGAGGGTGCTCAGCTCAGCTTCTGCCAGACCTGCTCTGCTCCTCAGGAATCACCCCCTGGGATGGGGAGTGAGTCTGTGAAGGTGCTGTGCTTGCTGCACTGGCTAAAGCCTGCCCTGCAGCTGCAAACCCCCCTCTCCTCTTCCAGCATCCCTCACACTCTCTCCAGCAGCAAGACTCAGCACAGACCTGGCACTTAAGCAGCAGCTTCCAGTGTTCCTGCCAGCAGTGATGTCTCACAGTGTGTTTGTACAAGACTGGGAAATTCTGCATGGGTTGTTGTCTTATGGTGGCTGCCCTGAGCATTGCCTTTATCCAAAGATTGTACTTCCCATTTTGTTTGTCTTATGGAATGCATTTAGACTTTTATGTCATTGCCAAGTTTTTGAAATTCCTTGTACTTGAAAGGCTAAACATCAGAAAGATACACTACATGTAAATAGGCCATGATGAAAAAGCAGTCAGATGGGCCAAGCCAGACATTCATTTTGGCAAAGCCTGGTTTAATTGTCTTTTTAAAGCAAATTTATGCTTCAACCAGGCTTTCAATGACAGGCAAAGTTTTCTAGCCTAAGTTGTCATTGTAGTTCTTATGAGATGTCTCTGAGTTGAGTGTCTTTCCTGTTGGGTCTAAAAACTGCTTCCAAGTGATCCTTTGAGCAACTGATGCCTTTGGAAGGAAATGGTACTTGCACATGTGGTTCTCCTGGACTTCCAGGCTTGAAATCAGTCCCTGAGGGCTGAACATCTGTGGGAACCCTAAGGAGTATTCATGTAAGGAAGATAGTAAAATAATGTCTTTGTTCTAGCAACTGTTGAAGTGATTAAAAGATAAACAGTACTCAGGATGGCAAAAATACAAAAAAAAAATTAGCATTTGTTCATTGTAATTTTTTAAACAGATCATAAGAACTGCGTATACAATGGTAAATTGTAGGATTTATTCATTATTAATGCAGTAAGATGTTTCACATACCTTTAATATATTAAAATATAATTGATACACCTCATGTGCATATTTTTTTCTGGAATTAATGCCTTTTTAAGAGGACTGTTCTTTAAAATCAATTTGAGTTACCAGTCCATAAATTTTGATTGGGTAGTTAAGCTATTTTTCAGTCCAATCTGCATTCTGTATGCTCATGCATGGTGTACTCCAGCTTCAGGTGAGTATAAGTCTCCCTCTTCAGGGGAAAAATAAAGACCCACGCAGAGAAAACCATCTCCATGTAAATTGCATGCATGTTTGCAAATTTAAAATACCAACGACAGTTTGGTTTGTCTGTGGGTTTTTTGTTGGTTTTCTTTTTTGTTTGTTTGTTTGTTTGTTTGTTTGTTTTTCTGTGATTTTTTTATAGCGTTTTCACATTTGGAGCTATACTTATGCCAATGCATACAAGCTTTGGGGAATGGTATAGCATATGTAGAACATTAAGTATTAGACTGTTCTATGCTTTTTTCCTTTGTCAAAATGATTGTTCAATTACTGCTAGCTTTCTCAGTAGGTGCCCTTCTGCAGTACTGCAGTCTGCTGGATGTTATGAATTTTCCTGTGCCCTTCTGAGACTCAGAACAGCTTGATTCTCCCAATAAACTATGTTGTTTTGAAACAAATCAGATATAGCAATGCTTAAAGGACCTATGGCCCACATGGAATTTTGTGGGGCATGGTACTGTGTGCAATTAAAATCTGTGCAAACAATGCATGGTAGTCCATTTAAAATTAATAACAAGAGCAATCTGTAATTGCTCACAAAGTAAGGCTGCTGCTGAACTCTAGGTTGCGTCGCCCTTGCTGCAGCAGGTGTTGTAATACTGTTGTGCTGAGAAGGCAGGTAATGTTGCATCTGCACTAACCACAAATTAGTCACTCCTCTTGTTAACCTGTGCATCTGCATATTTTTGGATATCATAGCATGTAGGATTGCATTTGCATATAAAGAGATTAAGTTTTATTACCCAATTTAAATGTCTGTGATGTGCATTGTGCTTGTTTTGAAAGTCTGTATAGGCTGTAAACTGTATTACTGAGAAACATATCATTCTGTCATGTCTGGCAGACCTCAAATGTGTATATATGGATTTTTGTCAATTAAAAGCCCATTTAATGAAAAAAATCTTCTGAAAAACAAAATTCCAAGCAGAAATAATGAGTGAGGCTCACATGACAGGTCTGGGTGTAAGCCCTTAGTAGTTGTCTGTGACAGAAAACATTCTGAGTGATATAAAAAAATAACATTTTTGAAACCTAAGAGGAAATGAGCAACACAGCAGCAGTCTCCCTGCAGCCAGTGCCCTTGTTCTTATGCTGGAGTGTTTGACATGCTCTTTCTAGGTCATCATTTTGCCTTTCCTACCTTGTCATGCTTACAAATAATTATTATTTTACCCTTCAGCAAGTAATGAATTATAAACACACAGAGAGTACATAATGGTAATGAAAAAGAGCACTAATATTTACCAGTTCCTCACAGTTGTATAAGCATACGGGGCTGGAGATAATGAGGTGAGGAGAGGATAGAGGGAAGGTCCCCATCAGTCTCCTCTATCATCCTGTTTCAGTTGCTGTGACCTGTAAAAGTATTCACTGAGCCACAAAACAGGAAAAAGTCACATTTTATGGCCTAATACATGGGACAGTTCATAGGAAGTGGAGTTCAAATCAAATATATGATTTTTTAAAAAGCCTTACAGTGTGGAGGTTTTTTTTCTAGCTGAATAATGAGTTGAATCTTTTGCATTAATCTAAGTATTATGAAACATTAAAATTAATCTTTCACAAAAAAATATGACATCCTCCCCAAAATATTTGGCATTCAAATTACTGCAACATCAACAATATTGTCTAAGGGTGACAACAGCTTCCTTCAAGGTTTATGTTCAGTCCCTCAAGCAGAGGAAATAATTGAATAAACATCTCAGAGCCAGTTTGGACAATCCAACAGTAAGCTAATTTATAGATTTACAAATCCAGAGCAAAGTTTATTTATATATATATGCATTTCAAGTTTCTGAAAACTGTGCAATTCAGAAATATCAATTAAAACATTAGATTAAGTCCAAATCATGTTTTTAAGATGACAGGGACTATAATTGCCAACAGGAGAAGAAAATAAAGCACATTTCTCCTTCCAATCTAATTTCTTCTTCTTCTGCTTCTTCTTCTGCTTCTGCTTCTGCTTCTTCTTCTTCTTCTTCTTCTTCTTCTTCTTCTTCTTCTTCTTCTTCTGCTTCTTCTTCTGCTTCTTCTTCTGCTTCTTCTTCTTCTTCTGCTTCTTCTTCTTCCCGTTGCTGTTATTATTACTATTATTACAAGTACTGCTAGGCTTTGTAACTAGACCAGCTTGCACCATGTACTGCTGTCACTGTCTGCCTTTGAAGCTAGAAATAGATTATTCTTGAAGACTGTTTCTGATTAGGTCATTATAGTTGTGAAAGTAATTTTTTTGTTAGGAAAAGTCTCAGTTCATCTCAGTGTTTTCTCATGGATGAGTTTCATGCCTACCTTAGATCCTCTTGTCCCCTCAGTAGCCTGCTGCTGGAATTTGCTGAGGACTTTTATTTCTATAGCAGCTGCAAAATAAATTCCCCACACAGAATCTGGCTTTTAATTTATCCAAGACACTGGGCACTCCTGCACTCTCACACATTCAGTTATGAGGTAGGTTTGCTGAACTAACTGGCAAAGGACCACTCGTATTTTCACAGAGCAGGCAATAGATATTTCTTGTCCATTGCAGTGATTTATTTGTTATGGTCTGTGTTGCCTCTCAAAATATTTCTTTTGCTTTCTCTTTGGGTAGATCCTAATTGTTCTTGGCACAACCATGAAACTTTAAGTATTAGGGAACTACTATTTCCCACTATGGCAAAAGACATGATACTTTATACACTCATCAGAGAGTGAGTGTATGTGTGTGCAAGAAGTTTTTTGAAATTTATAATTAATTGTAAAAATGTGATTAGTATTTCTGGTAATATATTGAAGTAAATTTGTGTTATTTAGGAAGACTGTTTCTTCTTTCATAATGTGATATATACATTAATTACTATTGAATGTTGGAAAGAATTGCAGGATTGCTTTCACTAACTTCTCTGGATTTATTGGTTGTCTACACCTTATTTGCCCAGCAATATATTGAGAAATTAGTAAGAACAACCTTGTAAAGTTCATCTACTGTAAATATGGCAGACAATATCCATGAAATTAATGAAGGACTGATTTTATTAGCATGGAATTGCATGAACATAAAGATCTTCTACTTAAAAATTAATGGAATTTCACTTCATGGTTTCTTTCTGTTATGGAAGACATAAATTGCTCACACAACTCTACAGTATGTTTTCTGAAATCTAATAGAAATCTGCCCACTTCATCATTGTCCTCAGGATACTATTTCATGTAAGTGATTTTGTATTTTATGGATGTATAGAGAAATAAATGTCATTTTCCTAAAATGACCTGGGTGCTCAGCAGAAATCCTTGATACCTCTTTTTTATCCCAGAAAAAATGTTGCCTTTTTTGTGTGTGTGATGTTGCTTTGTGTTGCCTTTTTTGGCTTTCCTTAGGAGAATAAGATGAAATGCCTACCCTGTGACAGAGCTTAGAATGGGAAGTTATCCAAATCCAAAAGAACTTGAAAGGTTCATTTTAAAGTAAAAGGGTTATATTAAAAAAGAAAAATAGACACATGTCAGTTTTAATGCCTTTGCATTTGCCTTGCTGTGTTCCTGTGAAACACTGTGGTAAGACTGTATTAAGGTTGATAAAATGTTTTTGGTTAATTTGATATCCTTAGCAAACCCCCAGTATTTTGGGGGAAAAAAAAAATTGATCTGTAAATACAGAATAATATTTTTCTAATAATGGCAGTCAGGAATCACTCACTGGCTGCATGAGTATAATTTTTGTAATTCTGAGCTATCTTCACATCAGAATTAGGCATGCTTAGCCTTAATATTTAGCATGTTTTTAAGAGGAAACTGCATACATTGAGCCTGCCTGAGTATGGTAGAGAATTTAAAAGTGAACCCTGTCTGGAAGTGAGCTGGCTTCTCACTGAAGTCTCATGTAGGTTTATATAAAATCAAATTTAATTCAAATTAACGGTTCAGTTAAAATTCATGTATATTCAAGGAAATGTTGTCAATTTAGTTTCCTGGTAGCTAGAAGGGGTAAACTCTTTGAATACTAATTACATTCTATAATAGAAATGAAGATGTGTTGTACTCAGCATTTCTTGGGTCCTTTTGGTACTTTTTTTTTTGAAAGTGCTGAATTGCAAGCAGGGGGATATAAAACTTTTAGGGAAATAGTGCAATTGATTTTACAGTTGCAAGGGAAATCCTATAATTCAGTTGATTGAATGGTATTTGTCTGTCAAGTGAAAGGCTCGTGCTCCTTGTATGTGCTGCAACTCATAAAAGCAGTTACTTGCTTTTGTGAAACAGCACTAGTAAAAATTGGGTTAACTTCGTCTTCAGGAAGCTTATTTTTAATATGTTATGTTGACAATAATAAAATAAGGTATGCAATTTCACAATAAAGAACATGAAGTATATTTCTTCACACCATATTACACCTGGAGGACTGTTAAGGACCTTTAACGGGTCTTTGCTGCTAAGATTTAAAATTAAAAAGCCTTTGCAATAACTAAGTGCCATATTTGTGAGCAGACTTCTGTGACTGAAGAATACCTGCTGCTTTTCTGCTGCCTTCTTGGTTTTTTTTGACTGCTGGCCTTGTCACAGGTCATTGTGTTTAACTAATATACTCTTTATGTAATCTGTGTTTCACCAATGTACAATCATATTTCATTCAATAACTTGTGTATGACTGAAACAAAAGTTGAAAACAAGAATTAATTACACATTGGAATGGTTTTTTTTCAGTAGAAGATTTTTACCAGTTCTAAAGTTATACTAATTGAATATTTGATTTTTTCTGGCTGCAGTTTTTTTATATGTCAAATGAGCTATTTTAAAGAGGTCTTAACAGCCAAAATGTTAAATTTATGAAGGTATTCTATGTAGTAAAACATTGCCTATCAAAAAAAAAAGAAAAAATGAAAAAGTCCCAAACTCTGAGCACTTACGTTTTCTCTGAAGAAATACAACTATTAAATGCATACATTTATAAGCTATTTTACATGTGTTGTTTTCATTCTGATGTGAACAGGAAAACACTTTGGTGGTATTTTAAGGAATTTCCTGACTGGAAATCATCTGAGTATAACTTAACCTCCTGTGCCAAGGGTATATCAGCTGTGACTGTGTGTACATGACTTCCGAGCTGGCTTTTGCCTTTTCAGACACATTAAAATATTTGTGTGACACAGCTACCCAAGCTGTTCAGCTGGCAAGTGATTTCCTCGCATAAGTCACAGTTTGCACACTCTTAAAATGTGCAGCTCTATGCAAAACCTGGCCAGGGAATGCTGTTTCTGCCAAAAGGCAGAATAAAAAGTTCTAGGCTATTTTACCATATCTTTTTTTAAAACATTTTCAAGCAATTGGTATTGGTGGCTCTTTTCTGACATAGGGTGTCTTTCCCTTCTGTTCTCTTTCCCATTCTTTTCCTTGATACGTGCTTTATATTGGGTATATCCTTCAGTATTACTGAGGATTTGCCTACCTTCCAGAGAGTCTGCAGGGAAATTTGAACACCCTTTTTACCATGATCACCCTTAGCTTTATATAGCATAATAGGAATGAGCAGTAATTTTTCTGTTTCTTATCTGAGACCTTATAAGTTGATAACCAGAAACAAGGTTCCCTTTGGATTTTTCTGTTACCTTTGGATTTTTCCAAAGTTCAGACAAAGATAGAAAAATGGTGTCAGTAGAAATAAAGACAGATATGGCAAATGGAGAAAAAGACTGTAGTCCTTTAGAAAAAAGTAGTAGTCTTTGGGGGAGAAAACCTCTTAATTAAAGTAATTTAGAAGTTTTATGAAGTAAGAGAGAGCAGGGAGGGTTAGTACATGATTTGAGGTCATTAGTTTAACACAGTCCTGACTCTGTGTTTGTTAACAAAGTATCACAGTTCAATTTATGTGAGCTAAAGATTATGGCTGTGAATGAGGGTGTTTTGAGACATTTTGTGGAATATGAGAGTGTGTTAGTTAGGTATAACTTGGTAGAAGTAACTTGTTTACTTACGGATTTTGACAACCATTCCTTCAGAGTGAGTTACTAACAGAAACTTCATGACCTAGGTAATCTGTCCTAGTTCTTCTCCACCCTCACCACTGTAAAGTTTCACTGATACTTTTTGCATGCTCTAAAGTCCACCGTTTGTTACTCTCTCCATCAGAGAGGTCAATCCTTGTAGCAACCTTTTGTGCATGTGAAAATTGTGAGTATTGTCTTTCCTCAAAAATCTTCTTTAAGGAAAATAAAATTATTTATTAAGCAGTAGTTGTTTTCTGAACTTCAAATTCTTATTGGATGTACAAATTTTTCTGTGGTTTCATGTCTTTTCATAGTTGCCTAACAATCAGCTACTTTGTGTTTTTTTTGGTTTTTTTTGTTTTTTTACTTCTTGAGTTATTCTTGTCTCTTTGCCCTTTGGAATTATTTCCTCATTCAACTTTTAGACTAGATTATTCTAAGTATCTTCTCCACTTAACCTCAGCTCCTTTCTTTGCCAGGTCTTTGAATGAAGGTAATTATAATAACCAAATAACTGTGAGTCTTAAAGCAAATATCACTTATCTTCAAATTAGAAGTTAAACAGTACTTTAAAAGTGCTGGTATTCTAAACAATCACTTCACTATGTAATCTCCAATTATATAAATTTATGCTGAGTGAAAAGTCCTATTTCTTCTTCCTTGCTATTCAAACTTCTAAAACCATAGTGCAGTAACTGAAAAATTATCATCTTCCAGTAAATTACCACGAAGATTCTGCTTGTGATGGCAGTCTGATTTTGAGGTGACCACTTGAGACATGTTAATCATCACTACAAATAATAGAGACAGGCAATAAAAGACAAAATAACCCCTTAAAGGGAGAGTTTTGAGAAACCCATGTGACATAATATGTGTGAGGTGCAGGTTGCTCCCAAACACACAGACCATTGCACTTGAAACCTACCAATTTTATTTTCAATGGCAGATTCGTTATGTAGGAGGTTGTTAAATGTCCCTGCCATCCCACTTCAGTAGTATTGTCCAATCTTCAGTAGTATTCAGAGACATACTGTGAAAGTCTGGGGTTCTTCTCAGTGTTTGGCTTTATGGTCTTAGGAGGGCACAGTAAGAAATGTAATTGAGACATTGGACCTGCATTGGTAAGGTTTATGACAATTCTTTGAATTCATTCCCCCAGAATTTATTCCTCAAACTTTTACTAAGGCAGAATATTCCCTTCCCTGCCCCCCTGCCCCATTTCCCCCCACTCCCTCCCAAAACCACCAAAACAGTGAATTTTTGACTCTTGTGTAGCTAAAATTTGCTGAATTTCTTTTTAGCATTTGAAATTTTATTACTCTTTGTGTACTTTGTGTTCATGTCATGCTGCCTGAAAAGCTCAAAAAGGTGAGGGGAATTGGATTCTAATGTCAAATATATTACCTGTGTTCTTGTTGATTTTTTCTCTCTTGTTTTAGATCTGTATTTACTAATGTCACAAGTGCTTGGATGACATACTGTCACGTGCCCTGAGTTTATTCCCATGCCACGATTTCATCAGAAAGAGTTTCACATGTTAATAAGATCAGATCCTGATTTCTGTCTCAGTGTGTACCAGCAGATAAATCTTTTGTCACCAGTAGACAGGCTAGGCTAAATGTCATGGAAGATAACTTACCCTGGACAAGTGTAGGACACAACCCAAATGGAGAGAGAAAAAAAGGCCCTGTACAAGGTGAATAACCATGTTTGCCACGTTTACATTTTCATCACTCAACTGCAAGAAGAGAGAGCTGTGACATCATCATATTAAGGTACTGAGAGTTTATGAAGGACTTCAAGAATATTCTGAGGTAAAGAGATGTTTTCCATCTTCCACATCCCATAGACATAGCAGATCTGCTGGATGGTTTTTTTGAAGTTGTTATCTGGGAAGTGGAGATGAAAAAGTGTCAATGGAGTAAAGGAGTCTAACTGGAAAATGGTGTTAGAACATCCTGCTGTGGTGGTATTAATAGTATGGAAGACTGAGCTTCAGAAATGGAAGATACCAACAGCCATCATCCATTTCCTTGAAATAAGCTGTCTAGTGTTAAAATTCTCTCTTCTTACAGTTTTGAAGAAGTTTAGGGAAGAGGAATGTCTTTCATGGGCTAGTGGTATCTCAGTTTCCACCGTAAGGTGGTGATGTTCATTTCAAAAGATGGATTTGAAGCCAGAACTTAAAAAATGGAGGTTCTGGATTTCTGCCTTTTGAAAGGTCAGACACTTTTTCAGAGCTTTGTGTTGTGCTAATCACAGATAATTCCAAGGGCCAAAACAATGTTTTTAAAAAATTTCCAAAAATTGTTCTAATTTCCTTTTCCAAATTTTCCTGAGTGGAAAAGGCTCTGGAGATAGAGTCCTCAGCTAATTTAGGGCAAGTCCTGAAGAAAAGGAACCTTAATCCATCTTGCAGATTTTCTTGTAGAATATCCTTCTTCACCAAGCCTGCCTATAGGTACTATATTAACTTGAAAATTCTGAATTAATTTAGTATTAAGTACATATTTACACATGAAAGAATCATAATTTAATTTTAAATTGCAGCATTTCGAAGGCATTACTTTCATACACCAGTTCCAATTTACATGTGCAAACTAATGCAATCTTCCATCCTCAGTCACTTCAAGGACTGTCCCTCTGCATGACTTAGGCTGGATACAGAATGTAAGGCACACTCCAAATTTATGAAAGTTGCTCTTGGGGAATTACAGCATCTTATCCTTTAAGATCAAGCTTAATGACTGATGAATATTAAAATATTTTTTCAAGTAGTGTTATATGGAATACATGACATGAATATTCATTTAAATGTTAGGGTTTCTCAGATATGTTCATGTACATAAAATGGCAGCTGAGAGCAGAGTTTGTCTTGCTGTGTTATGCAAAGGCATTTTTAAAAGCTGCACATAGTGATTACTTTTATTGAAAAAGCATAACCCTTAGGTGAGAAAACTCATGAGCTCAAGCCTAAAGGTGAAACCCTTAAACTAATAACTTCCCTGGAAGAAGAAAGTATAGAAGTGTTGCCTTTCCAAGGGTAAGTTATTCCTCATGTAGTAAAAATGAATATGTCTGACTTTTTGCATAATTTTGAGCTCTTATGTTGCAACACTTTCTTAATGTGTTAATGTTTTACAGCTTCCCCCCATAAATCAAGTGCAGATTTTTTATACTTGGAAACTAAAAGCGAAGAGAGGGATCTAGAGCCAGTTAAAACAAGATTTAACTTCTTTTTCAGTGGAGTACTGGGTCTACCTATACAGAAAAAATTTCAGGTTTTTCCTTCAGCATGTGAACAGATTAGATTTATCTAGTGACATTGTTAAAAGTATCCAAAACCTTTTTATAAAAGGTTTGCATGTCTTTGGACTGATTATTGCAATTGGTATTGTATCTGGAATGAACTTGGAGGTTTATGGTGAGTCTGAAGTATACCCCTAAAATTCTGTAAAAAAGAAATTTTTTTAAAATTTAGCATTTTAGGGAAACTAAAATTGTCAGTAAAAGTTTGCAAAAAGAAATGTCAGGTCTTTTAATAGTAATTCTTAAATGATTAAGGCCAGTCCAGGTAGAAAAATAAGGAATGTAAATAACCATGGGCTTGACAGCTAGTC
This sequence comes from Promerops cafer, assembly GCA_013398275.1. Taxonomy (NCBI): domain Eukaryota; kingdom Metazoa; phylum Chordata; class Aves; order Passeriformes; family Nectariniidae; genus Promerops; species Promerops cafer. The sequence continues at coordinate 1,892,777 of VZSE01003938.1, read as the reverse complement.
TGTTTCACATAATTTATATGAAAATCATTTATTCTAAATCAAAAAGGTTTAAATTTTGATTTTTCCTGTGTGAGCTCTTTACGTATTGAAAGCTGTTACATGTTTAAATATTGTAGGAAACTAGACAAAATATAATTTTTGGTTTATATCTTACATTCTGTAAAGTACAACAGTATACCTGTGAGAACAACATTAAGGATGCTCACTCAATGAGAATGTTCATAACTTCCAGCCTAGGAAGTTTTTTAGAGAATTAAGAAATCATGCTGTGTTATTTCTCTGCTTGCTATTCCAAAATAAACCCATAGCCTTAAACATCCCTATCTAAGAGTGCTTTATTTAAAACGGGAATTGAATGTACTTTATTCATTTTTATTGCTATATTAACTCTGCAAATATTAGGTAAAAAATGCTCTAGAAAGAACTCACATTAAATTTGAAAATACTTAAATTCAGCTTTTTTACTTAAATAATCATATTTCTAATGCCAGTGTGAGAAGACAGTAAAATTAGGATGAAGTATTTAAAATAAATTCATGTTATTTAGCAGTACAATTCAAGTTTCCCCATTGTTATTATATCACACACACCCCCCTCCCAAAGACCCCGGGATTCTACAAAATTTCAGGACACCAAGGCAGATCTTCCTTCATTATCACTGATGTGTCATTCAGGTGACTGATGGACAGCTCTGTCTCAATCAGGAGAGAAGGATCTTTTCTTTTTACAACTGACAGCACATTTAATGGCTGGTGTAGCAGACATGGGATGAAAAGTCAATTTAAGGAAAGAGGACAGAGAGATAAGAAATTCAGCTTGTGGCTGATATGGTAATAAGATATTCTCATCCAAGTAAGTAGAGAGGAGCACCTTGTGAATAGAAGGAAGAGGATTTCAAAATTGATAACTCTTCAGGATGTGATACAAAATACAAGATTAAAAGTGTATGGCTTAAAATAACTGATATGCTAAGGAAGATTTTATAACATTTTTTAAAATTGCACAGTAAACGAAGAGATCAGGCAAAGGAGGAACAGTTTATTTGCATCACTGAAGAGAAGTAGGACAAGGCACCAGACTGATTTGATAACAAAAGGATATTCAGCTCAGGAAGAAAACTGAATAATTTTGTTGTATCATACAAGCTGGAATGAGGTTTGGAAGGGAAGTTTGAGGTTTTAACCTGAAATGTTTGTTGAAGGTTCAAGTTTAATTTTCATGTAAATTGTAATTTAGTAGTCCTGTGTTTTAAGTACAGAACTGTCTGTTCACAAATGTAATTACTGTAGATAAATACTAGTTGAAAAAATTGACTTGTTATTTAGGAATGGATGCAGAAATATGCCTTACTTTTTGCTTTTGTTGTTCCCTCAGCTCAGGGTAACTATGAAACAGGAATTGCACAGCTTTCTATGTTTCCAGTGATTCCATACTAAAACCAAAAATTACAAAATAATCACATAATCAAAAAACTTAAAATTAGGAAGCTCTTTTACAGAGGTGCTAACTGAATATGCAGCAGCTACAATATGGAAGATGCTGGTTTGCACTAACCATTGGTGACAGATGCTTGACCCTGAGTAGTCAGGGTGACAGCCTCCTGACCAAAGGAGAGACTGAAAGAGAAGGTGGTGGAGATTAAATATTGAAGTAGATGCATTTTTATGTTCAGAAGATTTGTGCTCACTCCTCTCTAGTGGTGATTTCCATCTGAGGTACTGACTACAATTTGTTTTGTTTATTTCATGAGATCTGACAAGATCATGACCTGATGGTTGCATAAAGCAGGCTAAGGATTTTTATTTGTCATCGAAGGCCCAGAGTGAGGAGATAAGAGATCCAGGCCTAAAGTCAAATGGAGTTTATCTCACGAGAAGTCAAAGTGTGCTGCTCAGGCCCTAAGAAAAGACTTAAAATGCATTAAAACTGTCAATGGAAGTTTAGAAAAGTAGAGGGAAAAAGAAGAGTGCATACTTTATTTTTCTGCCTGCTTTTGAAATGTGTTCAGAAACCAGAAACAGACAACTATAACCTTGTTCTGTGACTAAAGAAAGAGCCATCTCCGAGTCTCAGCCTGAGTATATTGAGTTTATCTCCACTGCCCCTGATCATTGAGCCTTTCCCAGCAGCTACTCTCTGGTAAAGTAAAACTCTTTGAAAAACTCTAACAAAAAATGGTGAAAGAAATCTCCAGACTCCTGACCTTCTGCGCTGTACATTAGAAAATGAATTTTTAATACTACACCTATCTTCAGCCATGCAAGTTGTTTTTTGGGTTTGAGTGCTGAGATAGAACTCAAGGAAATTCCAAAAGCATTTGTTGTTATTTTGTTCTGTTTAAGGTATTTTATTTTTTTTCCTTAAAAATAAGGAAATAGGGAGCTTAAGCTTTATAGCTTTGGAAGTGACTTCTGAGTATTCTTCAGAGTAAGAACTAGCTTCTGTCTTGTGGGTTGCCTTAGGAAGAGAATAAATTTGGAGTAAAATTAGTCTATAATTACTTGGGGATGAGCATACTTGCAGTAAATTTGCCTTGATGTAGCCTGTTCAAATACATTATATGGGTAAAGACATGAGCAGGGACTCACCTTTAAAGTCACTATTTGATATCAGGTTTTCAGCTGAGTGAGGATAAAACCCTGAGTTTTATAACAATGCAAGTGGGCAGCAAACAATGATTCAACTTTGTTTTCACTGAGTAAAAGTTGACAAAACATCAAAGTTTATACAACTTCAAGGCTTAATACTAAGCAGAAATTGCAGAAACTTTCAGTCAAGGGTTCAGCTGCAAAAATAAAAATATGCTTCTTCAGCAGAGAATTGCCAGGTTCATACTGTGTGTTAAGAAAACTGTTTCCATTAGAGTATTTTAAAATTTTTAGGGAAATTCCAAGTGTTACGCAAATAATATTATTTTTGGAAATATCTAAATACATGTAATATCACTGAAAAATACACACAAGGTATTCTCTCCCAAACATGATAGCTGTTTCCCAGAAAGGTAATCTGTAAGTACTGTAGCTTATTTAGGAAACATTTGATTTTTCAAAATTGAGAAAAATTTAAAGTGAAATGAATCTAAGCATTCAAGTGCATAAAAAATAGAAAAAAAATACAAGAATTTCTAACATAGAAAAAGGGTTTAATTGCTCAAAATACTTGAAGTCAAAAATAAAAAGAAAGCAATGACCTGAAAGCTTTGCTTTTGAGAAATGTCAGAAATTAGAGTATTTTTAAGCAAATTGAAGAGAACAAATGAATTTGTATATTAAAGGAAGAAGAGAGAAGGGAAGTAGACTCTAAGTTTTGTATTACTGCAGTTATGAAGAACAGAAATGTGATTCAGGAAAGTTATGAATACAGAGGAGAAATGTGTGGTCAGAGAGGAAAAGAAGGCTCTAAGTGTATATGGAAAAATAACTTGGTTGCAGTATACAGGAATTGCTGGAAGGCCTGATATTGTAATGGCAAATAACGATGCAGGGTAGTATGTAAACCACATTTCCCTTACTCACACAGCTGCTGATTTTGTCAAAGAATTCAAAAAGTTTTGTGTGTTGTGGCTTCCCTTCCTTATTGTGATGCTTAATAATTTACTTTGGAATATGTAAACAAACTCACATCTGTAATTTCTGAATTTATGCAGGAGACCTGTCTAAAAACTGGCAACACGTTTTCTGCCTTCTCATTTCTTCATATCCCAAGCTGACTTAAGCAAGGGGTCACACGCTGGTTTGCACCACCACAGTTTAATACATGAGGTCATTTTGAATTCACAGGCTTTCAGAATTGTAGAGTGGTTTGGATTGGAAGGAACCTTAAAAGTTGTCTAGTTCCAACCCCCCTGCCATGGACAGGGACACCTTTCCTTAAACCACAATTTTTGGCAGACACTCTCTCTCAAAGGTGATTTGTTACTTTCTTTATCTGTCTGCTCTGAAACTTTTTCTGCTGAAACCTGGATTTGGAAGAGTCTCTCTGACCATTCCCCTCAAAACGCTCTAGGGTTTAGAAAGTCCCTGAACTCCACTGTAATGAACACAACTGCAAAGAATTAATTTAGATTTTCTGCTGCAGCCTTATCTTCCTTTTCCACCCTGATCATCTATCAGCCCTTCTGAGTTTGTCAGGCTACCAGCTTCAGATGTGTTTGAAAAGTTTGTGCTACTGCTTTTTTAAATCCTTATCAAGTTGTCACTTGAGGGTGGATGTTTTTTTTTGGTATGAGTGTTCTTGGAGGTTAGAGGAGAGGGTGGCAGCCTTTTTAATTTTCTGTTTAGATAGCAGCTTATGCTCTTTTCTGTTTTCCTTAACCATACAGACATTCATTCTTGAATGTGTTGCTGTACTTCAATAAATCCCTTTGTCCTGCAGTTTAATCATATATCCTTGGTAAATGGAACTTTACTGTTGATGTTTTCCTCTTCTGTTTCCCACCTGAATTTCAGAGCTTTTCCTACAGTTTGACTGCATTCTTGAATAACATGATGTCCCAAGCTATGGGTGCTCTTTGATTTTCTTTTGCTCTTAATTAAGAACTTTTATTTCAGCTTCCAAGGTAGTATGTTCTGTTTTGGGGTAAGGTGATCCTCCCTTTTTGCACAGGTTACCTCTCTTCTGTGTATTTTTTTTTTTTACCTTTTGTAATTGATTAAACTCAGGGACCTGTACATGCCCGAATCCTTTAATGGATATTCAGAAGATCTCTTTAGCTCAATGATGCTAATTTTTATAGATTGTGAGACACTGAGGCTATTCCAGACAGTGTAAGCCTGGAATTCTGGTATTAAAACCCAGTAATTTGTATGCATATCAAATTAGCTCCAAAAAATGGGTAAGTTAATAAAGAATGTATCTGGTGACAATTGTAAGAAAATAATGCAAATAAATCCCGTCAGAAACAGTTTTATTGGAAACGGGGTTTGGAAATTAGCTCATACATGTGGAATAAGGAACTGCCACAAGGAAAATAGTGACTGAGATGAGCTGGGGTCACAGCAGAAGAGAAAACCAGTAGGAGCTCCCAAGACTAAAGCTGTGGTAAAACAGGAGTGCTGATGGAGCTCTCTAGTGTATAATTCAGGAAAGTGTGAGTAGGAGGGTTAAGGCTATTTTCATCTCATACAATATACTGACAAACAGGAATAGTGCAAGTAGTTCTTGGGTATGCATAATTAAAAGGTGCTGAACAACTCTTTATACATGAAAAAACCTACCACATGAAATATTTGTGCTGTGAAAATCAGGCCTTATGGTAGAGATTTCAGGCTTGTTTCATCTACCTGAATGAGACTGATGAGATAATTTTATTAACATTCACAACTGTGTTCTAAAACCAGGAAAATGTTAGATGCAAAAAATATTGTGTGAGAGGAACTGATTTTGATTTCCTGATATAAAATTACAAAAGTACTGTAGGTTTGCTATCAAGTTTTAGTTACAAATCAATGATATTTAAAACCCAGAAACAATGTGGTGGTCTAGGAAGCTAATCTGCCAAAGATCTATTTCCATTTGGTTTGTATATATATTAATTCTGTTACTATTTTGAATTCTGACAAGAGGGGATTAGATAATGCAGTTTGTTGACAGTGATTAAATCAGTTCATGATTTGCTTTGTCTCAGTATGAACAGTGAGTGGCATTTCTGCTAAAAGTTCAAAGTTCTCATTGATTTGAAGGCTGCTAGGATTGATCACCTCATAGGATAATTTGTAAGGCATTTTGGTTTTTCTAACATAGGAAGTTCTACAAATTGCAAAGTGTGGTTCTCCTTGAAGATTTACAGCACACCTGCAGCAGCAGAAAGGACGATAGATGTGGACTGCAAAGCTCTGGTAAGATTACTCTAAATGTCTAATTTTGTTCTACTGCATTAGAAGAAAAATTTAATTTTTATTGTATTGTTCTGGCTGCTATCACAGAGGATTAATCAATTTTATTAAGTGACCACACAATCATTTTTTGAGTAATAAAATTCAATACTTATTAAGATCTCATTTAAGCTCAGTGATATGAACTAAAATAAATGCTTGAATAAAAGTATCTTCATTATCCTGTTGGAAAAATTACACTTTTATTCTGCTGACATCTGCTTTTAATTTTGGATCTCAAATAAGCCTTAATTCTAAAAAAACTTCAGTTTATCTGTTGTCCACAACAGAATATGGCTCTTTTGGTACTTTGCTTCTTCTTCAAATTATTACTGTCATTTAAATTTCTTTAATCATTGGGATGTATTTAATCATGTTTGTATTAGTAGATGAATACATACTGTCACTCTCAAAAAAAAAATTAAATTACATTAGTCATACTAGAAGAACAATTGCATCATATTAAGTAAGTGTGCTTTAAGTCAACTATGTAAAGATAAAATAATTTTTTAGTATGTTTGCTTAATAAATAGTGGTTTTGTTTCCCATTCTTCTGTAATTTTATTTGTCTTTGAATTATCATTTGTGAGGTGTTTGTTTTCAGAGCTAGTATTTTTCCTAACTTTTGTAAATGGATTTTTGCTTTATCATCTAGACATCCTGCTTTCTGCATGCATTGTAATAACGGGTGTAATGGGTAACAGGTTATATGAATAGAAATGACTGGTATGGTATTTTTTGGCAGGAACATTTTTGCAAATAAAAATATGTGATGGAAGTGGTAGGGGAATACCTCTTCCAGTCACAGATGCTGGGAAGGGAAAAGAGTCTCTTCAGTTGATTTTACATGTGTTCAAATGGGGGGTAAAAAATCCGAACCCTTAAGCACTTCTGAAAATATTTAAATATCATTACATATATGACTTCAGGTTTGCTCTTCTTTCCTTGAAGTTCAGTGTCCTGACTGGGAACTTCTGCAGGGAAGAGAAACAGATAATGAGGCTTTCAAAGTCTTGGTGTTGGATGAGTATTCTGGGAGGTGTCTGCTGCTAGTCAGAAACATAAAAGCTGGACTAAAAGAGTTTGTGATTTGAGACCTTGAAAAGAGTTCTGTAGGTTTTTGTCCCACAGGATCATGCATTGCCTTGTATCATTTTCTGATCTGAAAATTCTCTGAAGTGGTAAAAGGGAAAGCTAGATTTGAAGTACACTATTTACTCCTATTGTATGAGAAATTCTCAAGGTGCATTTGAACTCTTCTGATAAATTTTAATCAAATTCAATGTGAAAACCTTGAAAAAACACATTAAAGTACAAAATACTTCTGCGATATTCAGGACACTGAAATGATTGACCTTAAAATTTGGATAATTTCTTTAAAGGAAGATGAAGGAGGTAAAGAAGTAGCTATGCCTCTTCTTCAGATCTCTATGGAAAATTTAATAAATTTTTTTTATTGATGAATTTGGAAGATGACATGAATATTTATGACTAGCAAATAATAACATGTGGTTACTATTATGGAACTGTGATTACTGAATTTACTGGTTACATGCCAGGCACTTAATTTTGGAGTGTGAGAGCTTTTTGTCCCTAATGTAAGGGAATGGGATTATCCTAGCTAATGTCTCTGTAGAACTGGCAGTGTGACACCAGGAAGGTGTGTGTGACACCAATCCACTCCTTGGCTGCTGAAGAATGGTCAGACATGAACAGAAAGCAAATAATGCTGGTGGTACTGTTATTAGAATGTGCACACGTCTGGTTCTTGAAGGTTAAAAATGGTTTTGAAGTACTGGAAGATAATCAAAGAAATGTCCTAGAAGCATGGGGAACTGGAAAAGCAAACCTTGTCATATGAATGTTAAATAGCTCTATCAACTTAGTTTGCCAAAGAAAAAATGGCGAAGAAATGTGATCATTTGCTAAAGAATAGTTAGTGATGATGTCTCAGTTTTGCTGACCAATGTGCATCAAGAGCTAATGGCCAAAAATTTACATCAGAGAATTATTTAATCTTGCATAGAATGTCCCAGTAGTGAAAGCAATAAAACATTGGAAGATCTTACTAGTGAAAACCATAGACAGAGTCTTGTGAAGGTGAGAACTTGAAATTGCTTCAAAAGCTGATAAATACTTAAAAAGCATAGACACCTGGTACATCTGCTGCATCAGTGAATCAGATTTAATGAATACATTGATCTCTTTTTGACATTAGAGTCTTCTTCCTTCCTGGCCCTTGGAACAAAGAGGATTAGCAACATTTAATATAAAATACTAATAACACTGCTTTTGTAGGGTAGTTATAGCTGAATCTCATCATCAAATGCAATACAAATTTATCCTCAGCATGTCAAAAGCACTGTTCTGTCTTACACAAGTGATCAGACTTCTGAAACACTGGAAATTGGCTACAGCAGGGGTAAAGTTGGCAGGATGGAGATGTTAAATGAGCCAGGTGTAGCATCTTGCTGTTCTTGATGGTGGCCACGGTGACCACCAGCCTCAGGCAGCAAGGGAGGGCCCGGGGAGCTGAGGGCTGGGGGGGGGCTGGGGGGCACCCCAGGAACAGTGGATAGTGTGGGATCATCTTGGCACATACCTTGTTATAGTCGTTGAGTATATTTGCTTCCAGATTCCAGTTTTGTGTTTGAGGTTTGGAAATGCTGTAGCCATTTGTACTTCATACATGGGCATCTGTCTGAAATGCAGTGCCCGTGGCAGGGTGACAGCTCCCACCACATGGAAAGGGGAGGGGAGAGGTGTTAGGATTCAGGCTGAGTTTCTGACTCTGTGCAAGTTCTGACCATGATGGATAGCCTGAGGCACTGGCCATCAGTTGATGCTGCTCCTCTGTTGAAGAGTGCAGAGTATTCTGAAGAAACAGAATTCTGAAGTTCTAACTGGCAGCACCATATAATTGTCTGTAGTTCACATCTTGGTGTCAGCATAGAGTTTCTGTCTTCTGTTTTCAGTGCATAAAATCAGCTAAAAGGAAATACCACAGTTAGGTCTGTACTGCCCCCAAACTCATGCATTGTGTCTCCATCCTTCTTTAATTTGCTCAGAATTTTCTGTGCTAAGTATTATTGCATGTGCTTTCATCTGTCTTTTGCATAATGCTTCATTCTGATTAGATTAGTGATCTTGAATTGGAACAACACAGGATTTTACCTTTAGTTTGCTTTGATACTTCCATGTCTTAACATCCTTTAGGTGAAAAATTTCAATATCAAAGCCTATCTGCAGATATGTATCTGAAAGACTCAATTTGGTGTAACTCTAGTTTTTAATAAAATATTTTAAATTTGCATTTCTACATTGTTGAGACCCATCTCACTACATATCGTATTTGGATGTGTTTTTTTTCTCAAACTAAAATTCAAAGTGGAAATTGATTAGTTAAATGAATCAAGCCCAGTTTTATGCTGCCCAAGTTTTGTTAAAATTCTTTTCACCTGTTACAGCTGAAATAATTTAAGCTTGTACTTTGCTATTAACCATATTATGATTAAGGTGTTTATGGAAATAAAAATATTGAATAAGTCAATATTGAAAGCCATAAGCCATATTAAAAAAAAATCATTAATTTTAAACTCTATTCTAATTATTTTAATCATTGTATATCACTAAAATAAATATCCTTTTTTGACTAGAAGAAGTTATCTAACTGGAAATTTAGAGTCAAATCCTGTTGTAGTCCTCACTCTTCAGTAGATGGTATGGGTGTCTGGTTGGGCACTGAACAGGCTCCTCCAGGCACCAGCCTGACAGAGCTCAAGAAGTGTTTGGACAATGGTCTTGGGCACATGGTGTGACCCTTGGGGTGTCCTGTGCAGGGCCAGGAGTTGAACACGATGTCCCTCATTGGTCCCTTCCAACTCAGCATATCCTATGATTCTATGAAATGGATTTCAGTGAAGACCTCCTAAGAACTGAACCATAAATTAAAGGAAGTAAAGAAAATAGCTGTTTTAATTTAAAATACAATAATTTCTTCCAAATTTTTACATAGAAGCACAGTAGTTCCCCCAATTTGAGGCATACCTGTGTCTAAATGGAATTAGATTTAAATTTTTTTGGTCCATGTGCTCAATAGAATGTCCACCACAATTTGTGTGGTATGATACAGTGCTTTAAAGGTCAATACACTGTTTGAATAAGAAAAACAATGTAATTTCATTTTCTATGTATGTGTTCATTTTTTCTACAAGGAAAGTTATAGTAAAAAAGGAAAAATTGCCACAAACCTGGCTCTTAAGAGTGCTAGTGCTGTTTAATATTGTTATGTTTAGAGGTTTTGAGACAGAGAAGCAGTTTCACTTCTCACTTTTTCTCCCTGGTCATTAGTACTCATGGTATCTCCTGTGCTGGATAAATGCTTGGTGCCATTACTTTGCAAATAGCAGAATAAAATATTGACTTTAACTTTGTGATAATTCCGCATCCTTCTATTTCCAAGTAAGGAATGGGTGATAGTCTGTTTTTTCAGTGTTCAGTTAAACTTTCTGAAGATAGATTTATTTCTCATCTTATTCTTCAGGTTTTTGGGGTTTGTGTTTTTGTTTTTTTTTTTTGTTGTTGCAGTTTGTTGGTTTGTTTGGTAGTTGTGGTGGGTTTTTTTTTGGGGGTTAAAGGGGGGAAGGCTGGGTGTTTTCATATTTGGCTGTGTTTTTTTCCAACTTGGACAGATTGGTACATGATTTCTGATTTTCATTTAAAATGAATGATTTTTTAAAGCCTATAGCCTGCTGATCTGGATATTTTTTCTAATCCAAGCCCTTAATGCTCTGAAATCCAGTGCTCAACCATTGCAGAAATAAGAATAACCCTACTGAAATGGAGGGAGAGTATCCAGCTGTAGGTTTATTTTCTCAGTTCTGTGTATGTTAAGAGAAAATAGATAATTAATGAAGACTGGAAAGGTTGTAAGGATGCATTCCAGCTGTGAAGGATTGCTAAAGCTTTGTAAACAGGGGAACCCTTACGAGTGTCTCAAGGAAAAACCTGTATTTCAGAGGAGGGGTATTATCAAGTGTTGGTAATACTGAAATAACCCAGTCAGTCCTAGTGCTGCTTATAACGAACACCTCCAACTTTACCTTACAATGTCATCAGTCACTGCCCAGATTCAAACCTCTTTTTTTGCCAGATGTCATAATGAAAGAAACCAATCTAAATTCTAAGAATATTTGACTTTTTTGGTGTCCTCTGTCTTTCGCTCCACCTGGAGAACCAGTCTGGGCAATTGGAACTGCTGGCCTGTAGAGAACATTTCTCCACAGTCATTAAATACTCCATCAATTCTCCTACATGTAGAAACATTTCCATAGCACTGTCCTGGAATTAATTCCAGTAAAGAAATTTCGGATTTGTGAGGCGTCATTTCTATTCTGTTCTATAATTTTAGAAAATCATTCTGGTTTTAACTGCATTATATAAGGGAGAGTGGTGTTAGAGACCTGTCAGCTTTGGCTTTCCATCCACCAATGCAAATTTCAGGTTTCATTTCACCCTGACAAAGATCATCAAGTCTATTAAAAGAGATCAGCTGAAAAGTAGTTCAGGGAAAAAGGGAGAAAGTATGCTTTGTGATCACAGTCTGCTCAGGAATTTATTCATTTTTCTCTTATGAAAGTATTAGCATATTTTTATTTAATTTTGTCTTGTCTAGACCAGCCTGTAGCAGTCTAATAAATCACAAAATCAAAGGCAGAAACTTGTAAGAGTGGGGGTGGTATAGGATGCAGAAGTGTATTTTCAAATGTATATTTTACTTTTTAAAATTCTGAAGTATATTTGAATAGTTCTGTGGGTTTTACTCTGTTAGTAACATCTAGATAGCACAAGCTAGATCAGACTGTTATTCATTAGTATCTGACAGATTTTCAAATTCATTATGAATTCTAAGAATTCCTTGCACAAACCTCATCAAGTTGAAAAGGCCAAGAGCAAGGTCCTGCACCTGGCTGAGGGCAACCCCAAGCACAAATACAGGCTGGGCAGATCATGGATTGAGGGCAGCTCTGAGGAGAAGGACTTGGGGGTGTTGATGCCTGAGACCCAGCTGTGGGCATTTGCAGCCCACAAAGCCAAACGTGTCCTGGGCTCCATCAAGAGCAGCGTGGGCAGCAGGCCCAGGGAGGGGATTCTGCTGAGGCTCCACCTGCAGTGCTGTGTCCAGCTCCAGGGTCCCCAAAACAGGAAGAATATGAATGTGTTGGAAAGTCCACAGGAGGCCATGAAGATGGTCCAAGCTCTGGAGCACCTCCTCTGTGAGGACAGAGAGAGCTGGGGCTCGAGCAGCCTTCCAGTACCTAAAGGGAGATACAAGAGAGCTGGAGAGGGACTTATGACAAGGGCATGTAGTGGTCAGTCAAGGCGTAATGACTGTAAACGGAGAGAAAGTAGGTTTAGATCAACTGTAAGGAAGAGATTCTTTCCTGTGAGGGTGGTGAGGCACTGGCACAGGTTGCCCAGAGAAGCTGTGGGTGCCCCATCCCTGAAAGTGTCCAAGGCCAGGCTGGATGGCGTTTGGAGCAACCTAGTCTGGTGGAAGGTGTCCCTGCCCATGGCAGGGGGGTTGGAATGAGATGCTCTTTAATGTTCTGTCCAACTCAAACAATTCTGTGATACTCAAACTCTTCTCATACAGAAATGATTTTGCCTTCTAATGGATCAGAACTATCACTCTTGCCAACTCTGTGATGTGCTTCTTCTCATAGGATTTATTGTCTCAAGAAATAGTTGTCAAAAAAATCCTTGGCAGATCTTTTGAACCTGGGAATCATGCTTTGGGGACTGCAGAAGTAGAACCCATCAGTGGGAGATGGCATTCTGTTTTAAACCTATAGTTGTTTTACAGAGAGGCACAACAGTAAGAAATCTTAGAAAATATGTGTTAATTTTCCCCAGGCCATGCCTCTTTCCAGCACCTTTCCTTCTTCTGTTTAATTACCTGAAGGGAGCTCACAAGAAAATACGTGCTTGTGTTAAACTCTCAGTACACAGAAATGGTGTGTTTTTAGTGTGTTCTCCTGATTGCCTCCACTCCTTTGTCCGTATCACACAGCAGTCCTGCAGTGGATGAAATCCATCTGGTTTGGGTGTAATTTAACTGGAGAATATCTTCCACGTGCTCATCTAATGTTCTTCAACCACTGATGGATGTTTAACTTCATGGGGGTGAAACAGAGCCACTCATAAGGAAAACATTGGTGGGCACTGGACAGTGTGGAGGCCGAGTCCTCACCCTGCTCTGCTCTGTCTCCTCCTTCTGTGTCTCACTGCCAGCTGATATGGACAGATCACAGCACCCAAATCTTTGCAACCCATCCTGTCAAAAAACAGTGCATCGTGTTTCTTCTAGCAGGAGTTTGTATTTTGTGGTAACTGCATTATGTCAATTCACAGGTATAATGCAGAGATCTTGTTACAAGTAGCACTAGTTAGAGCAAAACCAACTCAGAATCTAAATTGTGTGTCAGTGTCTCCCTTACTAAGTTTTTCATTATTTATTTAAAAATAAAAAGTGTATAACTAAGAATGTTTTGTAATTATGTAACGTGGCAGTTGAAGACAGTGACACACTGCTGTACCACACATAGCTGTGGTACATTAATTTTTCATAAATCCTAAGCAAAACTGTAGTCTGAATATTGTTATATATGGCTGATACTTGGATCATGTTCTCAGAAATTGACTCACCTTAAGCTATGAATCATGCCTTAGGATTTTTTAATTTCAATCATATGCTTTCATGACAATTGGTAGTATAAAAAGTAAAAGAACCATGGCAACATGGTTAGTGGGAGGAAAAACAAATTTGAGAAGGTAGTAATTATTAATCACTCTAACTAAAAGCAGTTTGGCAAATAATTCAGACTAGGGCATATTTGTATAGCTCACTAAAAAAAAAAAAAACAGAAAGGAAAATTATTAGAAGTATAAAACTGTGAGTGATTTTTTTTTTTAATAAATATTTAGCAGCTGCCAATCTCCTCCTCCTGTCCCTACAGATGAATAATCAGTTCTTTGATATAAGAGCAGGGAGCTAATGTAGATCACAAAATGACATCTGAGCTGTCACTAACTGCCGTGGAACAAAAATGTGAGGTTAGATCTAAACCAAGTAATTAGAGGGGATGTTTCATCTGGACAAGTGGTCACATCTATGAAAAAACTGTTATGTGAAGAAAGAGAATGGCCCTGAATAAAGAAACTACCAATTCCCTTAGTCCGTAACTGCTGTTGCTCCCCTGGGGCTTAGCAATCAAAACAAGAGGGTTTTTTTCTCAACCATTAAACACAGCGAGTCCATGGAAAAAGTTCTTTCTAAGAAAAATTTGCTCACTGATGGCCTGGAGTACAGATTGAGCTAGGTAGTAAAGTAACACTATTTAAAGGAAATTGTTATGTTTGAACTCTGTTCCCTGTCATTCTGTCAATGCTAGGAACTTATGCTAGGTTTTTGGCTCAAGACAAAGCGTGGTTGTATGTACACTCTTAGAGTTAGGTGGGGTTTTTTTTATATTTCTGTTTGGGTTTGCTTTTTGATGGTTTTTGGTTTTGTTTTTTTTTTAATAAATAACAGTGAGAGGAACATGAAAGAGAAGAGTGAGAATTTGTCCAAAAGGTGTAGTTAAGTGTAAATTTTCCAACTATGTTTGGAGGCTCTTAAAAGTGACCTTCTGTGAATTTTTCTGCAAAAGTCTAACCTTTAAACCTGTCCCGCCATTTTTCAGAGCTGCCAAGAAAACTGGTGCTGCTGCACTGTTTTCCCCCTCAGTGATTAATGTGACTTGGTGAGAAATCTCTGTTTTCCTTGTGTAAGATGAAGGAATAGGAGGAAGGGATCTTTATTATTCATTCAATTCCTATGGAGGTTGTCCATCTGTATAACAGAAAGCTCTGTCTTTAAGACTGTTTTGGCAGGGGTACTACTGCTCCCACAAAATGTATGAATATCCTTCTTCTCCAAAATAGTATTGCTGTGTTTCCATGATCAGAATACTATTTAAAAAGTCTGGAGTGAAATTCAAATAAAATTTTATAATAGCAAATATATAAAATAATTTTTTATTGAAATCAAATAATATTTTATCAAATAAAATTTTTCTGCATCTCTAGAACATGGCTTTTAAAGCAGCTAGTTGTTCTTTCCTGCTGGATTTCTATGGACAGTAATGTACAGCTTCTGAAACAGCCAGTGATAATTAAATTAGATCATTACAATGAGCAACAAGGTAATCCACACATATAAATATTCATAACACCTGAATCAGGAACTTCAAGTACATAAAGCTCGTTGAGTAAGAATTTGATTTGAAAACAGGTGCTATGTTGAAGTTTGAAAAATGCCATTAACTGAGGAATTACTTGGCTTAAGTTACACAGTTTTACTGGATGTTTTTACTTTAGGCTACAGCCCTGCCTATTTTAGATGGTTTGGCCTGTTGAAAAAGTAATTGAGATTTTCCCTCTTCTATTTAAATCAGAATAAGGAATGACTGTGTAAACGTGATAATCACTGGCACTTGCTTAAGTCATCACCCTCAGTAGGAAGGAGGACCCAGTGTCTGTTACTGTCTGAAGACTTTTCTCCAGCCTTCTAAAAATGAATTTTCTGCTTGATGTGAATTTCCTAGTGTAAAGGTAGATGAAAATCATTCTAACTCAAATCTTAGAAGACTAAAGAAAAGCTAAAATCTCAGTGATCACAGAGACTACTTCAGTTGAATCTGCACACCTATTTGTATAAAAATAACTAACCTGAAGGCCATAAAATTGATTCCCTGCAGCAAATATTTCTACTGAACAAATTCCAGCTAAAGCTGTTTGAGAGAAATGAGGAGTAAAAATTAACGCTACTCATTTCACATGGAAGGAGGTAGTGACTATTTACTCAGTAACCATTTTTGTATTTCTCTGGGATATAGAAAGGATAGTTTACAAAGAATTTTAACAGTTCAAAGGAACCAACAATTAAAGCAAGAAGTTTCAAGTCGAATTAAAATGTATTTAGTGTTGATTATTCATTAATTAAATAAAACTGTCAGTTTTTATTAGTTGTTTGTACATTGGCACATATTTTTAGTTCCAAACGCAGAGAAAACAACCATATTTTTTAATTTTACCAATTGATAATTATTAGTATCATCAACCATTGAAAACATTGTAACCATTTACAATTAAAACTTTTGTTACTGTAATTTGGTGTTTACTTTTATTTCCTACTTTGTAACAGTATTACAAAAGTGTTACTTAGGCTGATAAATGCAGGTCCATTATCTCAAATTGCTTAGAAAAATGAACTGCAATAGTTACTTTGCCTTGCAAATATTCTAATGGATTTATTCAGGTTGAATGTACAGATCAAGAAGGAAGGTGATTCTTAAATTTTGATGTGAAGTTTCTAAAAGGCTGCTAGTTATTGCTTTAAGCACTTACTCATTAGCAGTTGTCTATTTAATGGAAAAAACTCTAAGTGTACATCACTGGTTCACTGTGTCAGGAGACTTTTTAATCCATCCATATACTTGGAAAGGAGTATTGTCTGTCTTGAGAGGAAATATCTAATATGTGAGCTCCAAGCAGGATCTGTACAGCAGGAGATAAGCCAGAGGGGAAGGTCTGTTTGAATTATTAGTTTCTGCTTTAATAAAACCAAAGCCTGCAAGGGATTGAGTTTGGTTTCCACATAAGTGTGGCGACAATAGTTTTGTCTTTTCTCTGCCAAATCTGTCTTTTTTTTCTCTCTCTCTCAAGTCCTTTAGAACCACATGAATACCCCAAAGTTGCTATTGTATCTCTGAGTCATGTTGCCCACCCACACTTCCACAAGACTTGTTCCTGTGAGCTGAAACTTGTGCTGCTGTTGCTGTTTGTCAGGGTTCCCAGACCACTCACACACTGCTGCTGAGCCCTCATGGTGCTTTTGAAAGGTCACAGTGTTGCTGTTTGCATGCAGATCTAAGCCGAGGCAGGCTATTCCCATTACTGGTTCCAACCTTCAAATCTTGGTTTTGGCAGTCTAGAAAAATGAATGCAGCAGATCTGTTCTGTGTGAGCCCTACAGAGCAGAATGTGATTGTGGGACGAATATAACAATTGAAAAGCACTTCATTGATACTTACCCATGTTTTGAAGCTGAAACCTCAGGAAAAAGTTAAAGGATGAAATAATGGCTCATGTCCAAATATTTGGATATGCCAAAAAAAGTATATTTCAGGTGATTGTGGTAGCAATTCTTTCCCTCACAAGGTGATCTGCCAGGTGGTCAAAACTGAGCAGACAGAAATGTGGAGAAATAAGCATTTAATTTCACTCCATGATTCATGGATTCACGATTATCAAATAAACACTTTCTTCAACATCTTCCCCATACAGAAGGAGAGGCTTCTTTCTGACTGACAGCAGAAGTAGTCAGACTGCACAGACCCAGGGAAATGCAAGTGTGGGCCTCGGTTCAGACTGCTCTAATTTTTGCTTTTTAAGAGGTTCTAGTAACAGATATCATCAATAGAGAAATATATATAGATGCTAATATTATTAATAAACATTGCTTGTGATGTAGTGAGCTGGCATTACTTTTGTAGAGTAACTGCTAAGGGAATGTGTGGGACAGACTGCAGATGCCTCTAGCATGCCACACAGAACTCAATATTTATAATGCAGCATTTATTGTTTCATGTGAGACAGTAATCTGTGGGCAAACCTCAAGGGTTTAAAAGTTTACTTTTCTTAGAGCAACAACTAGCAATGAGGCTGTTTTCAAAGTTTATCTGATCATAGGAGTCATAGTAAGGAACAGAAAATGAGATAACTCTTACAGAGATTGTTCCTTTTGATTTTTATATAATTCCTTTTTCAGAAAAATTATGTACATTCAAGAAGTTCTCTTCATATTATAACACTGTCTGGCTCCTGAGTCTGCAGAGATATGCCAAAAATAAAAGTTGGATTTAAAAAAAACAAGTGTCAAGAATCTAGGAGAGAAAGATTTTATCAGAGGAATTTTACTCCTAGAAAATTCAGGAGAAAAAGTTTTTCTCAGCAGAAACACTGACAACTTCAGCTTTCTATTAGAATTATCTCTACCTCTACATACTTTGTCTCAGTGATAATTATGGTATCGGTCTCTTAAATTGTGAAGAAATGCTTCCTTAAAAATCTATTTTTAGACCTACCGAATGAGAGAGTCACAGTAGGTGCAAGATGTAAGACAGTCAAATCAATTAGCATTTTACCTCCACTGATTGAGTAACTTGATGGTAGGTGGTGTAGCTGAGATGTAAATTACCTCATTAGTATGGTCATAAAAATTCAATAAAATGAGCTATTATTGGAGTTGGTTACTACTTTTAAAGTAAAGAAGTACTTTTAGTTAGCTCATACCAGCATGAGCTGTGAGTAGAGGCACATAGAATATTTGCTTCCACATTTAGCAGGAGTCTTTAAAGTTGGTGGAAATAGGATTAAGAATTAGTCCTGCTGTTATTCTAACTTCGGGTTCTGATAGGTGGTTGTAAGTTTATTTTACAAAGTATTTCTGAAAGTCTTTGAAGCACTGGAACATGGGCAGTGCTGGTTATTGCCTTTTCCTGGTCAGTTCTGAGCCAGCTGGTATTCAGCATTTCACTGATACAGACTTTGTTGTGTTTGTAGTTGCATGTCAGATGGAGATTTCTAACCTCATCACATCAAATTTTCAATCCAGGACAGCTAGATCTAAATATTAATCCAGTATTAAACTAATAGACTAATTAGATTAGAGTAAATTCCTGGAAGCAATTCTGTGGTTTCAGTTACTGACTTCTTTATAAATATGCAGAAATCATTAGCACTCACCAAGCCTTCTAAAGTATGTTCTAGTCTATTGGATTTTTGAATTTATGGCATTATTGTGACTTTATCTAGCACTTGAAAACAAATCAGTGAGACCAGCAGAAAATAATTACAGCTACCTGTTGTAGCATTATATGGGCAGATACAATTATTTCAGGAACTAAACCTTGAAGTGCTGTACACATTCAGAGTCCAGGGATAATAGTGCAGTTCTGTGGTAAATAAGGGAATGACACAGATTTACTTAAACATTTAACCTGAATTATGTTCAAACAGATCTCTGAGAGTAAGATTTAGTCTAGATCAGAGAGAAATTATTGAAAAAGACCAGTTTTGCAATTTGGAAATTGAAAGTATCCTAAATTTTACATCTCCTTAATTTCCCTGAAAGGGTCACAAATGCTGATTGTCACTGTTTTGAGGCTGATTTTGGGCAGGTATCTCAGTGTGATGACATGCTTGCAGAAGAGTTTGCATATTACAACTCTGTGAGACATAACTGACTTTGAAAATGCAGTAGTCACTGATATCTCTCTTAACTTCATTATCTAAGAACAGTACATTTCTCACTTGGAAATGTTGCACTTTCTAGTGCTTTTTATTGGGTGATACTGACCCTAAGTATTTTGTTCTGGTGTTGTGGATATGACAGTCTCTGAAGGAGAAAAGACAATCTGGAAAAAAGAGAAGTCTTTTTTTGAGAGGTGCAGCCTGATTTACATCACCCAAAATAGTCCTATCACCCAAGGAGTGTAAATACATCTATTGATTTGATTCAAACTGTTTTCCATCATTGGCACCTCATATATTGTGCATCTGCACAGCAAAGTGACCCATAAAAATGATGAATAGGAGCTGTATTGAAATATGTCACTTGCTGAGTCATGCTTTCCAAAAATGTTGATGACAAAGTAGGTGTAAATGATCTTCCTGTAAAATCCTCTGAAGATTGATTTCGGGGTCCTTTGTTACATTAATTCAGTGTCAGGTATCAGAAGCAGCCTATCTTTCTGCAGTCCAGAAAGCCAAACGTGTTCTGGGCTGCATCAACAGCAGCGTGGGCAGCAGGTGAGGGAGGGGATTCTGTTCCTCTGCTCTGCTCTGGTGAGACCCAGCTGCAGTGCTGCATCCAGCTCTGGGGTCTCCAGCACAGGAAGGGCATTGACCTCTGGGAAAAAGCCCAGAGGAGGCCACCAGGATGATTAGAGGGAGCACCTCTCCTGTGAGGAAAGGCTGAGAGAATTGGGATTGTTCAGCCTGCAGAGGAGAAGGCTGCAGGGTGACCTAATTGTGGCCTTCCAGTGCCTGAATGGAAGCCTCTAGGAAAGACAGGGAGAAACTTCCTACAAGAGCATGCAGGACAAGGGAGAATGGCCTCAAACTGACAGAGAGTAGATTTAGATTGGATATTAGGGGGAAGTTTCTTGCTCTGAGGGTGGTGAGGCCCTGGCACAGGTTCCCTGGAGAAGCTGTGGATGCCCATCCCTGAAATGTTCAAGGCCAGGATGGATGGAGCTCTGAGTAATCTGGTCTAGTGGAAGGTGTCCCTGCCCATGGAATGAGATGATCTTTAAGGTCTCTTCCAACCCAAACAACTCTATGATTCTTTGGTCTCCTTCCCCATTCATTCTGGTAATGGAAAAGATTGATTTCTACATTTTTTAATAGGGCTGTCTAACCCAACTGAGCTTTGATAAGCCAGGTTACTGTATGAGGTGATTTAGGCAACTGAGCTGATCAGAGGAAGTGCCAATCTTCAGCACAGACATTGGCAAAAAGTAACTGTAATTGGTAATTTCTTCTAACACTGCTGGATCTGAGAAGGAAATCTGCCTGTGATCTCAGGAGTATGGAGAGTTATTGAGCTTCAGTCTCCATGGATGCAGAGGTGCCCTTGGTTTCAAATTCAAAAAAGTATTCATTAAGATGTGAGCACAGTTATTACTTTCTCAGTTGTGGGAATTTGGGATATTAATTTTGAGTCAGTCTGTATCCCCTTGTCAGGTATGCTTCTTATAATTATCTTAAAATAGCACTTTGCTTAGCATTCAACTCATCTTTGATACAACTTCTTCTGTCTATCTTTACATAGAAATCCAAATATGTGCATATTATTTAGTTAATTAGTTTTCCTATATGTGTATAAATTATTGTAATATCAGTTTGGTGTGGGTTATGGTATTTTTTCGTGGAACTGAGGATGTCATAGATTGATTCAGTCATTAAATATATTGCTTTTTCAGTCTCTTAATTTCCTTCCATTTCAGAAAAATGTTTTTTGTAATCATCTCTTGCAAAACATTGTTTTCCCAGTTTGTTTGCTAGGTATAATGTGTAGGCCCCATTAAGAGGTTAAGTGTAGTAATTTTTGGTCAGGGAGCTTAGAATTATTGTAATAACTTATGAACTAGTCATTGCTGTATTCTGTTTCAGGGCATTATTGCTTAGGCACTAATGCACATTTCAGCTAAAAGAAATTCAATTCAGTGTAATTTTTGTATGTAAATGTATATGTAAATTTAAACCTGAAACTCACTGCCCTATTAGCTTCTGATATTAAATGTCCTGTGGAAATTTTTCCCTTCTAGTTAATTTCCTGTACTGAAGTAGTAATAAGAATGGATTCCTTGCTAAGCAAGTTTTACAAATATATAATTTGCTTAAGGTGTTTAGTCCTAAATTTCAAGCAGTTCAATTTGCTGGTCTGATAGACTTCACTGCTGATGAACAGTTGGTGCCTTTTTGAAAGCAGATATTTTGTAAGGGAAAATATGCTAAGTAAAATGGGAAAATACAGTATCAAGAGAACAGCAATGCTGTGTGTTTCTAGCCTCATAACCCTGCATGGAAAGGAGAGGGTTATCTTGGCAATTCATTTACATCTCAGAGAGAAAAAAAAATCCAACCAAACCAAAAAAGGAGCTTGTACAGTGAGGGGGATGATTCACTTCACAAAGATCTTCTCCATTGACTTAGGAGTGAATAGGAAGCCTGAAGGACTCAGCCCCTCAGGGCAGAGGAGGTCAGGAGTTCCAGGTGTGAATGACCAGTGCCAGAAAGGCCCAGCTGAGTGTGGTCCTGCAGGTCTGGGTTGGGAGTGTGTGTGTAGAAAAGGGCGGTGAGGTGTGACTCAGGAGCACTTTGCATCGAGCAGTTTAAAGCCAGAACTGATTTCTAGAAGTAGTTTGACCAAACTGGGCTGAGCTCTGTTCAGCATGGCCCTGAAACTCTGTCATCAACTGCTGCTGCTCAACTCACTTGAGCTTTTTTTGTTCCAAGAAACAGAAATGAGGTAATAATGAGAATACAGCAGGAGACCCTAACTCCTACTACTGACATACAGAGACTGATGGGGATGTTGAAAGCTCTGATCATTTTGAGCCTGTGGAAGAGAGAAGGCCACGATCTATGTTTTCAACAATATTGCCACCATTCCAAGTTCAGTCCTTGAGTGGGCAACATTCCTGCTTGTCAGATGCAGAACAGAGAAAGAAGGCACTTGTTACTTGTCCATCTAGAGAACCATGATTTGGACAAGGACCTACAAAGGGAAGAATTTCTGCAGCATCATCTCACCAGGCCTATAAAAATAACTTTCTTGCTGCTTACTCAACTTGAAAATTTGCTTCTATAGCCACAGAGTGGCAAATTCAGGAGCAAATACAAATGCTTTCACCTCAAGGTCTATGGATTGAAAAAGCTTCAAACAATGTGGAATGAATGCCATTGCCTTAATGAAACTGGATTTTAATTGAAAAGAGTTCTTCTAAAGAATAAGAATTGTAGTCAGTCTCTTAAGACACTTTGGCCAGGTAGGGCTTTTATTGACTCCTGCTGATGGTGAGAATAGGATTATTACTGAAGATGGAACACAGAGAATTGTTATGCACAGTAATTGTAGAATGTGTCTTTCTTCCTGCAAATTACCTTGTTGAACTTAGAAGAGGATGAGTTGATAGTTCAGTGCAGTGTACACATTAATAAAGTAAAATTGCATATTATGGACTTAAATAAATTAGATCCAGTTGCTCAAAGAAGAAAGTAGAGAAAGGAATGATGAGAAAGTCTTTGGCATAAAATATCTCAGGAAAATATTTCAGCAAACAAGTATAATATCACAAATGATCAATTGATGATGGTGAGCATCTTTTGAAACATTCTGGTTTACAGAGTATTAAACCTATGTATAGACTTAGGCTATTAACATAGGATCAAGTGTTAGCAGTTGATTGTTTTTTCAGTTTCCATTGAGAATAAATGTTATTTCATATTTACATTTCATTTTATTTAATTTTAACTCTGGTGAGATTATTTTATATAATCTGCACTGGACAAGAAGTGGGTAATTGAAAGTTCTAAAGGAATAATAGCATGACTTATTGCACAAAAGTGGCTCTATTTTGGTGACTGGAGGCCTTGATATAAGAAATGTTTGAGGAGAGATTAATTTTCTTCTTTTCTCAACTTTTACATTTCTCCTCTGTCAAAATGTTTATAAAATACTCAGCACTGAAATGTGGAACTAAATTAATGACTATAAATGTGTTTGGAAATTGCCTGTGATGTTCCTCTTTCACATTCTGTCTGATTAAATGGTACTTTGAAGAAAAATAATACTCTTAGCTATTGCATGGGCATTTTGGTATTTATCCTAGTTCTATGCCTCCATAACAATCCAATAAGGCCTAGAAATGTAAAAAAAAAAAAAAAATTCTGCTGATAATCATGCATCTCCTCTTATTACCATCTATGAAGCAGCAGATCATTGAAATGTGTATGGCAATTCCAGGCAAATTTCCAGGGAAATTCCAGGGAAATACATAATCTTAAGCATTCATTTTATACTGGCAAGAGAACAGTCTTTTATGATAATACTGGCAATGTAAAATTTCCTTTGTGTACAAGATTAAAAAGATGTCTTTGATAGTTGCTGCTTTTTTCCTAAATCAGCTGTCCCATATTTCCTTTTTACTGTAAAAGTATTTCTTCAGCACAGCATGTAGATGTTTTACTATAAAATTGTTATGAAGCCTTTGGCAATAAAATGGTAGATAGATTTAGAAACTTGTTTACACCAGTAAAAACTATTAATCTGAGCTTTAAAATATTTTATGGCAAATTTAAATCCCATTTTACTGATGCAAGGCACTTAAATGATCTAAATTGTTGGTGTAGTCTTGCCATCTGTAGAACATTAAATGTGTTTTATGTATATTCCAGTAGTCATTGTCTATAAATGGAAATATGTAGAAATTTACCAAATCATAGGCAGGTTGAAATCAGTGTGAGGCAGTTCTATGTGGGGTCATAAAAGTATTTCATATTCATTTTTTAGTGTGTTATTAATTTTTATAGGCATTTTATAATTTTCTCCTTTCATATTGCAACTTGAATTATTTACTTTTTACAAAAAGGTATGTGGAATAATTTTGCTGTGAGAAACAAATCACTATATGTTAAAAACAAAAGCCAAATTGACATGCATTTTGAAATAAACTGCTTGGTTATAGCAAAGGAAAGAGACCAAAATAAGAGTAGAAACAAATATAGGTACAGAGAAATAAACCCATATCTTTATTCTTGGATTTTGTGTATTTTCTATGGATGAATATATATAAATAGAACATATGTATTTTAAACTGCAGGTATGCTTCCTGGACTATCACAGTGCACTGCCTTCATAAGTATATTCCTTCTGGACTATTCAGAGTGCTTTGTTTCATGAAGTGCATTGATACTGACACACACAGGGCAATAGGATGAATTTACACCATTTCTAACCTTACAGCAAAGGGAACTCTGCTGAAATGCAGGAGCTGTTCAGAGTGAGCTGTGTCTGCCCAATTCCTGCTCCTGCTAAAGGTGTTCCATGTGTAAAATATGCAGATTTATCTAATGAGGCCATATTTTGGCTCTGTTTTATTACAGTAACTGGAGTTTTTGTGCATCTTTAATTGTACCAATGTTTTCCAGGTAGTCAAGGAAAGATAGTCCTTCCCTTGGACTTTAAACAAAGACACGGAGATCACAAGTGAGGGAAATGGCCTAAGGAATAAAAGAGGGAATATTTATTGTGGTGGTGTTGTTTTAATATCAAGTATTATGATGTGACTTACAAATTAAAGGAACAGATCCAGCAGAATTCAGCCTAATCGTTCGCCAGCTTGTGAAGTGGAAATTTCCAATTGTCTGTGCTTGGCTGTTGGGAGACAGCTTGGAGTTTTTACCTGCTCAGGATTACAGCAGATGGGTTTGAAAGGTGTATTTTGGCAAGCATTGGACATATTTGTTAGAATGCAGACCAGCCAGGAAGATTTGAACTTTTCCATATTTATGGAATTAAAGAGTTTAAAATTTGAAGGTTGTCTGAAATGTTTCTTGCTGCAACTTGGCTTTTTTTGGGTTAGTTCACCCAACAAACAAAGGTGCAGCCTGAGTTTGCATAAGTGTAAACACTAAGTAAGCACCTTACACTTGTTTGAGAAATATTTTTTATGTTTAATTGCTCATAATTAATTTTGTGATTTTAGTTTTTTTTTATTCTTTCTAGGATACTGTTGGAATTAATATTCCCATCACTAATCCGACCAATAAAGTTCTCAAGATGAGTGTGCTGCTGGACCATCCATCTCTATTTGGGGAAAAATCTTTCATTCTCAGGCCCAAACAAACATTTTCATATCACCTACAGTTTTCCGCAGCTGCTCTTGGCTCTTTTGCTGGAAGGTATGTTGTAGAGTTTTGATCCTTGTGATTGTGGCTGTTTTACTCATAAATGAACTACTTTCATTGAAACCTAAGTCACTTGATGGAAATACTGCCCTAAAAACCCTCACAAAAGTTAATTAATAGAATTAAGAAAATTTCCAGCTTTGAATGTATTGTATCCCTAACAGCAGCTTTCCTTTCAGGGGAAAAGCATTATTGACAGGCAGTAGAGTAACTCCTTGCTATTCTAGTTCACTACAATTTGTGAACAATGTTTTAGAAACTTACTTAATGATAGAAGCCCCCCTTGAAAACTTCCAATTAATGCTTAGTTTTTTAAATTTTTAAGTTTTGTAAAGGGAATAGCACAATTTCATTTTTTTTTTTTCTGAGAAGGAACAAAATTGTAAAAACATAACTAAAGCAGGTGGAGAACCCTTTAACTGTCTTCACTTAAATCCATTTACCTTCGTGATCTTCCATTACTTAACCATGATCTACTAAATTAATATGGAGAGGTTTTAAATTAAAAAACTTTTCATTACATGGGAAATCCCAGTGAAAACATGCAGGTATGATAATTAGCAGTACAAAGACAGATGACCTCTTAATCTTAGTTTGAGCTAAAACAGTTCAGCAAGTAATTGAACAGTGCAGAATTGCAAAGCTTATTTTCCTGGAATTTGGTTACCAAAGCATTATTTAGTCTAAAGGCTGATTGAAAAACAATTCCCTGTTTTTCAGTTATCTCAGCTGACTGGCAAAAACATGGGGATGGGGTGGAGGGTGGGGTGGTGATTTAAGAGGAGGGCAGAGACATCTGACCAGTTTTGAAAGAATATTTACAAAGTCAAAATCCATCCAGAGATTTATTCAATTTGCTTGTATTGATTTTTCCAAAGAGCAGAACAATGTCAGGTATCATTGAGTGATACAGATTCAAATAATAGTGTGTTATAAAAATGAGTACTGTTAAAACTCTAGTAAATATCTTTTTTTTTTTTTTTCTGTGGGAATTTGTAGAAGTTATGCTATATTAAACTGAAGATGTGGATAGAGCTCATCATACCGATAATATTTCTGGTATTTTTCAAGTGCAATATTTCCAAATATTAAGATAAAGGTTTGTTTTAACAGGACAAAACTTTGGGCTCAGGTTTGGTGGGCTGGGGCTTAGGGAATATATGCAGAGATGAAATAAAGCACATGTGGACATTCTCCAAATGGTTTTGCAGTTTTGTTCTAGAAGTGTGTAAAAGCTCTTTTAAATTGGAGTAGCTCCCACAGACTGCAGTTACAGCTGGACAGAGGTACTTCCACATTGCATCCACACTATTAACTTCTTTTTCTGAAGCCATGGTCTGTTTCCTTTGCTATGTTAGCAACTGGGAAGAACTGTTGGAAAAAGGGATTGTGGCAGGTGTACCTTTTCAAGTGGTTGATTCTTTCCTGGAGCTGTTTTACGCTCACTTTAAAAGCTTTGTTGCACAGGGAATAGTCTGGAACCATAAAGTCATAGAATAGACATAGTTATCTATAATTTAGAAAAAGAGCTCATCCTTAGAGGGTCATGGGTTTGTACAGTGCATTTCTTCTAAATTTTTATATACTTCCAGTGCTTTGGTTTAATGTTATGACTCAGCTACTCAAAAATCCTCAAGAAATAGAAAAAAAATTCTGCAGTAGGAGAGGACTGTATCTGAATGTCTGTAACTGAAATATATTGCAGTACATATCTCACCTAGCAGCAAGCAATTTTCAGTCATGACAATCCTGGATTGTATCTCAAAACAATATATTGAATATTCCTTGAAGTGTATCTCTTTGCCATGCTCATAGGAGTATGTCTGTATCTATTTCTCAGTTTTTATCACTAGATTTGAAAAGATTTTCCTTTTTAAAATTATTGTATAGTATTTCTGTTACTTTGCCCTTCAAAATGGCTAGAAGAAAATACTGTGATATTGAAATGAAATTAAAGCTTACTCTTACAAGCTGAAATATGTTTGAGTTGTATTTTTGATAAAGCAAGCTAACAAACAAAAACTACAAGCAACAAATGAACTTTATTGGTAGAATTTAAAAAAGATGAATAGATTTTGTTGCATCAGTAATTCTAAATATTATTAGACTTGGTAGCTGAATTCAGATACCAGTGAGAAGTGTTAGAGGAAAAATATAATTTAATTAAAGAACTCACTGTGTTGAACTCAGTAGGTTTCTCCTGAATTTTAATCTAAGCTTATGTATCTGTTTTTAGCGTCATGTTCCGGTCAGACGTGGTTGGAGAATTTTGGTATGCCCTGAAGTTCAACGTAGAGAAGCCATCGCCAGCCGGGCTGCCTGATATAGGGTGTGAGCTCGGAAAGTGAGTGAGTAGCTCATGGTGCTGGACTGGGTCACTGCTTTTAAGTATCATGGGAAACGTATTAAGAGTTTAAACTCAGAAAAGTGCTCTGTGTCTGCTGTAGTAGCTTGCAGAATATTTTTTTAGATATATTTACAGGTAGGTGAAATATTCCTTGCAGAAAAACAATTGAAATGGAATTTTAGCCTCTATGTAAACTTCCTCTGGATTCATTATATAGAAATCACTCTGCCAATATTTCAGAATATAAGCACCAAGATCCATTATACAGAGCTCTGTAGGTTTGCTTTATTTTCTGTTTCTTTTCCTCTCTCTGAACTAGGAATTTAATGACAATCCTGCTTTACAAATGTTTGTATACCAGTTAGCAATATCTTTTAACCTCTCAAGAAATGGCAAAATAATGCAACTTCTGTCCTGCAGGTCCTGGGGGTAGACATGGTTGAAACACTGCAAGTATTAAGAAAATGAACGCCTTAGAGAAATTAACCCAATTATTAACTTCATTCAATGAAATTTCAACGTGCATTTTGATAGCGTAATGTTCAGTTCAGTTCTGACTTTCAAGACATAAACTAAAACTTTGAGGATAAGACTTTGAACAATGTCAAAATTTCAGCAGTGCTTTTCCACATATTACCTCCACTTCCTAATAGATTCTGTGGACACACTGCTCTTTTGCATGATAAATTCCACTTACTTCTATGTTTCTTTGACTAAATCTGTAGTTAATATACATTACAGACTGAGCAGAAATGTTGTTAGAGAGCACAACATGAAATTTTACCTGATTAAATTTTTGTGAGTGAATATACTCTGCTGTTCAAATATGATGCATAGACTGGAGGTAACTGACAATGCCTTTGTTATTATGTTCTAAAGAAAAAAGTTGTGCTATTTCCTGGCTTTTGCTTTAAAATTCTGGGCTGACTGGAGTAAAAAACCATAATTTTTCTCTACTATGTACGCCATTGCTATTAAGAGTTAGGAATTACTTAAAACCATTTTATTCAGACTTTCTGGCACTCACAGTTTTCTCTTGCATGCACTGCCTGGAAAGTACATGCACAAATGGTCTAGTGGAAAATGGCAAGTCATCCTTTCCTACTGCAAGTAAAATGGATGTTGGGAAAGATAAGCTCCATTAACTACAACTCTGCTGTCAATACTCTTACCTAAAACTCCTCAAAGCCCATGTTTTATTTTTTTCAAATGAGATTTCTTTTCCCTTTACAAGTACATGCAAATTGTAATTCCTATAGGTCTGTAAATATGTGGAGGAACACTGTGTCCAGTTCTGTACAGTTCTGGGCTCCTCAGCATAAGAAAGAAAAGGAGCTATTGGAGAGGGTCCAGTGGAGGCCACAGGAATGATGAAGGGTCTGGAACATCTCTTATGAGCAGAGACTGTGAGAGCTGTGCCCCTTGTCTGGAGAGGAGAAGGCTGGGAGGGGATCTCATCAATACATATAAATATCACAAAAGTGGGTGCCAAGAGGATGCTGCCAGGCTCTTTTCCGCGGTGTCCAGCAGTGTCAGCATAATGTCATCAGCACTCTTCTTGAAGTGCAAAGTGTTGGACAATGGCAGTCAGTGATGGCATTGAGGTTACATTTCAGTTTCTGGGAATTTCTCTGCCTCATGAAAAGATGAGACAGCCCAAATAAATTGGCTGCATTAATATATGTTCAATATGTAAAGGCTGTGCAGGTAGACATCTGTGTATTGTCTAAGAAAGATATCAGTTTGGGAGTTTTTTGAATGGATGTACTTCCTTGCTATGTACCCAGAGATGTGAACTGTAAATGTCATCAAATGTTTGAAGCATTTCTGGTTGGTGAAGATTTGTAGCTTTTTAACAGATTAACTTCCATTCTACCACCTTTGCCTTGAATGCAGAAGCAGCATTATCATATGAATATAAGAGTAA
The DNA here is from genome assembly GCA_013398275.1 of Promerops cafer. Classification (NCBI taxonomy): domain Eukaryota; kingdom Metazoa; phylum Chordata; class Aves; order Passeriformes; family Nectariniidae; genus Promerops; species Promerops cafer. Next base: position 1,863,052 of record VZSE01003938.1, on the reverse strand, counting down.
TGTTTTTCATTGTGTCCTTGCTGTATTCTTTCTTCTGTTGATCTGAAAAATCTAGGAATTTGTGTCCTTGAAGCATTACCTAGAATTGGATTAGGGCCAAGAACCCACTGATAACTTAGAATCAATTTCTAACCAATTCTTGAAAGAGAAAAGAAAAAATTCTAACAATGTATCCTTTAATCCTTTTTTCTGATTCCCTAAAATTCTGGGGCTATCACAGTCAGATCTGCTTTTTGTTTGTGTCAGGGTAGATTTAACACATCCCTTAGCATATGTCTATAAGGAAGGAAGCCTCCTCCCTGATGTTTTTCATCTTTCCTTATCCATCCTGTTATGGGCTCCACAGTGGAGTCATGGAAGATGAGTCAGTTGAATGATGTTCACACTGCCACATGCAACAATTTTTCCAGCATAACAGGGATAGTCAGTCTGTGTGGGGTGGCAGGATTTTGATGACTTGAAGAACCTCTAACAGTCAAGTAATTCCTTACTGAAATTTCAGATATTCTTAGTTTTCCCTTTGACAAAGTATTACATATGAAAGAGACCAGACAAAACAAAACAAAAAAAAAAAGGGTAGAGATGGTAAATGTGAAAAATGGGAATTATCAAGTGAGTCTGAAGTTCCTGTGTGAAAGTTTCCTAATATTTCTTTACTCTCAGGTTTTGAGATCTCAATGATACAATGCTTTGACAGTGTTAGTCAGAAACAAGTCTGCTGCTCACTGCTGGGGATTTATGTTACTGCATGGGTTGGAAGGAGCCCACCTGTGAACAGGTTCTAGGGTCTGCAGTTACAGTCATAAAGCTGGACTGAAATATCTTCTGAATGTTGCTTTTTATATTTTCTTTTTCCTTACTGATTTAGCTATGATTAACATACTGATTCTTTCCAGATGATAAATATGTGGAGTAATCTGGCAGTTGACCTGACACAGCTTTGACTAGAGGGAATATCCATTAGGAGATAAATTACAGCAAAACCAATATATGTATCTCATTTTTCAAATTTTTCTTATTTACTGTTTTCACTTATTCACCTTGAATCTCTTCTCTGTGTCCCTTGGTATTAGAACAAGAATGTGATTTATGGTCATATAACTTTGCTAAAAACAAAAAAATTAGTATTTTGACCAGAATAGAGGAAATGTTGGGAGTCTTAAGAATGATTTTAAAAATTTTCTCTCTATTGAAATATCTCATGAATATTCTTTAACTGGAAAATAAAGAAGGAAAGTCTGTAAAATAGAGGGCGAGCTGATTTAAAGCATAATACTTGGGCAATCAGCATACTCCAATCTTTGTTCTGGCAGGGTCACTATTCACATAAGAATATATAATCTACATATGCAACATGATGATTCTGTGACTATGCTGCAATAAAAAACACAACAAATGAGCAAAATGAAATATTGAATGAATTCACGATTTATTGTTATTAATAATGATTATTCATAATAATTGAAGTTACTAAATATGTTTCCACACTGTGGGGAAGTGCTAATGCAATAAAACTTCATTATTATTTTTAAAATGAAAAAAATCCAGTATTTTTCAGGAAATTAGAAAAAACCCTTATGCATAATGACATGTAATGGAAGAAGCTTTGTAATTATTTATAATAATTATTATTATTATACACATCATTGTGTATATGATTTTTTCCAGATGGACTCATATACACATACCTCTTGCTAATCCTACTCATGAAAGTCTGGTGCTACAAATGGTTAACAGTGATCCCAGCCATTTTGCAGTTGAGACTGACCCAAAACAAACTGTAAGTAAGATTTCTGTGCTTTCACAAAAAGATAGAAGAGAGCCTTCTTTTTAAAACAAATTGAATTATGTATTGTACTGTGGGTTCAGAATATACAATCTTTTAGACATTTTAAGTACATATTTTACAGATTTTATAGCCTGAGGAAGAAAACAATTAAACTTGAAAAGCAACTCAAGCTGAAGTACAGATGGTTTTTTTTCCTGGAATGCTTTGTGGAATGATTTTGAGCAGGACTGCAGTGTAGGTTGTAAATAATTCAGGAGATACTAGAAGGAGAAGTTGTAAACAAACCAGCTGGTTAGAAGCTTTATAAGTATCTAATAATCAACAGGATAACTAGGTAAATATTTAGGTTAGTAGATAAATTATTAATGGAAGAATACAAAAATATCTTATAGTCATGACAGTTATAAGCAACTTGCACGGAGTATGAATAATAATTTGATCAATATAGCTGCAAAGAAGCTTCAAGCAAATACCTAGAATTGTTTTATTCTCCAAACTTACAGTTACCTTGACAGTGATTTCTACAGAGCAAATCTTAACCCTCTTGATGTTATGTACTCCACTTTTTCCTGCTCCATCACAGAAGCCCTTCCATCTTGCTGCCTAACATTTATGTCCTTTCTAGAAATAACAATTGTGTAGGTTGGCTCAGCTTTTATATTTTCAATGAGATTTGCTAGAGTTCTAGGAGGTCAGGGTTCAGAAAAATATTTGTTATTGACCACTGAATGCTAGTTAGTAGTACAGGTCCCACAAGCAATTCTTTGGATATTATTAAGTTGATTCTATGAAATATGTGACCTTTTCATGATGGGGAGGTGAGAAAAGGGAGGACAGATGCATGGAAACTCTGCATCTGAATGAGTAGCATTGAGTGCCTCCATCACAGCCTCTTAGGATATGAATTCAGAGCCTTTAACATAAAAAAAAAAAAAAAAAAAAAAAAAAAGAAAGAAACGTGTGCTGGACAGGAAAGAAATGGTGCCTTTTCTAGACATGAGAAGGTAATCTAGGGAAGACACCAAAATTGGTTAGTCTCTTCCAATGCAAAATATTCCACAATTTTATGATTCTAGTCCTGAAAAATGGTTTAAGAGTCAGAGAGAGGAGAGGAATACTGTAATAAAATAAAGCTAAGAAGATACAAAACACCATATGGGGAAAATAGAGGAATGATACATAGTCATTATAGGTTCAGTTTTCAGAAACTAAACCACTTCCAGCCTCAAATATAGCAGTATAGCCAGACCAAATGTTCCTAAAAGGGGCTCTGATGGTAACAGCTAAAGGAGATCAAACTTATTTACTCAGCTTCCTTCTATATTGCTACGTAGGATTCCATTAAATTAAAAGTATAAAATGTGAAGTTTCTTCTAGTTTGTCTTTTCTGTCATGCATAATAACACATCTTTATACACTATGTTAAACCTTGACAAGTGCTATTACTAATCATTTAATGAATTGGTATTTGAATAGGAGCTTAGAAACATAATGGATGCAAACTATATTAATTGTCTGGGAGTATTATATATGTATTATGTTTGGGTCATTGGCACAGAAGTGGGTTAGATTTAACTTGACTTTCGGCTGCTGCAGATTGCATATTACCTTGTGCAGGAAATTAACAACAAGAAAAAAATCTCTCTGCTCTCATAATTTATCACCAGAGATTCACACATCAACAATAGCTACATTACATTATGTTGGAAAAAACACATTCAACACTAACTGCAGTAATTTTCTCTCTTTCCTTTTTATTATAATCCTCAGTCCTGTATATCATTATGGATTGAATTCTGAAATGTTCCTTGTTAATTGCAGTAGTTCTTCCAGTTACAGGGTAGCTTTGGTTGCTAAATGAAACTACTTAATATTTATTTCATGTAGCTGTCCCTTTTTGAACCTATTTATTCCATTACAGATCCCTGTTTGGAGAGGTTATGTGATTTCCTTCAGTTTTGGTGACAAAGTCAGGGGGTGGCATTTATATCACAGAATCACAGAGTGGCTGGGGTGGAAACCATCTAATCCAGCTCCCTTGCTAAAGCAGGTTCACCCAGAGGAGGTTACACAGGATCACCTCCAGGCAGGTTTTGAATATCTCCAGAGATGGAGACTCCACAGCTTCTCTGGGCAGCCTGTTCCAGTGCTCAGTCACCCTCACAGGAAAGAAGTTTTTCTACATATTGAGTTGGAACTTCCTGTCCCTGGGCAACACTAGAAAGAGTTTGACATTTGCCCTTAAGATACTTGTATACATCAATGAGGTCCCCTCTCAGTTGTCTCTTCTCCAGACTGAACACGCCCAGCTCCCACTGTCTCTCCCCACTAGTGATGCTCCAGATCCCCAATCACCTTTGTGGCCTCTGCTGGACCCTCTCCAGTAATTCCTTGTCTTTCTTGGACTGGGGAGCCCAGAACTGGACGCAGCACTCCAGATGTTCTTGCTTCTCCTGAATGTTTTGCATCCTAGGCTTAGTACCTCCACACAACACTGCATTCAACTTCCAGAAGATTACTGCTCATAAAGCATGCCCCATGTTTCAGGTATTGGTTTATATTAATACCCATTTCAAAGCCTTTGCTATGTGTGGAAGAGGTTTCCCATCTTACTCATTCAAGTTTCTGTTCCCTTTAAAGCAAATAATGCTTTCTTGTCAGCAGAAAGATTACGATTTAGGAGCCCAGAACATGAAAGGCAACAGAAAAGAGCAAATTAGTAGAACAATAGATTGAAGATGGGATTGTCCAATGAAGATACATTGTATTTGAAGGCAGTAGAGTCAGGTCAATAGCATTTATATTTCCTGTAAATTTCCATATTTGTTTCTATGTCATCTAAAATGTAGAACTTTTGAATGTACTGGGCCGTTGATCAGAAGATGTCTCAAATCAATTTCTTCAGTCCCTGAGTTATGTTAGATAAACCAGATTCAACAGTGATATCAAAGAAATTTTTTTCTTCCCTTAAGATATTTGCCTAAAATTAATAACCAAAATTTTGACTAATATTTCAGAATTTAAAAAAATCCAATATTCTTATCGTACTTCCATGTCTGTGGAAGTTTGTTTGTTCCAGTTTCAGTTTGGAACAAAGGGCATTACTGAAATATCACAAGTGATTATTTTCTATAGATCTGATTCAACTTCAAGTATGTATATCATTAATAATACACTTTCCTGAGGTCCAGTTGGATTAGGCTCAAGTATTCCTGAACTTCAGGGTGCATAATGAAGTCTAAATGAAATTCAAAGGCTTTAAATCCTTCGTCAGCTTCATGTCAATTAGAAGCAGCTCTGTTACCCTTTGTAAACTGATAAAAATGAGAAAAGACTGTGTATCTTACTAGTGGCTTTGCAATTGTAGTCTAATTCGGTTTAAATAGAATAGAATCTTGGTTTTCTTTCAAAAATTTGATAATAGCTTTCAAGGATTTCCTTTTGTGGGATTTGGATTTTCATATATTTTTTCCTTTTTTTTTTTTTTAAAAAGCTACACCTAATTTTTTTTCCCTTCTTGTCAACCTTAAACTAACTTAATAACTTTATAAATTGTGCCAAATTATCTAAAAGCCAGAATTAAAGTGAATTTACATAAGTTTACTGTAAAATTATAACTTGTTTTTTATTAGCATATTGGGTATTAGGGGTGTCTGGGGAAAAAGTCAATAGGATGTTGAGTTTTGTGTTTTCTGTCATGACCGCAGCTTTCTTTGTCTTTAGCAGAAAAGGATTCAGGTTCAACATTTAACAGCTGAAAATTTTCAACCACCAATAATATGTTCCCCAATTTACTACTTTTCCTCTATATAGATACATTGATGCCTTTCACATATATGTGTATTATATTGATATACACATAGATTTACAATGTACAAAAAAGTCTTACAAACAGAATCATCTCTGTGGCCAAAAAGAAACATACTTTCACTGTAACTCTTCAGTTTGCTATTCTCCTGGCTTATAACTAGCCTAAAACTTTTCTATTAAGTTGTGTTCTTTCCTGATTGGCTTTGAAACACAATTTTTATGGAGGACAAATAACTTAATAGAAAAGGATTGGCAGAGAGGAGTGCAATCTCGATGTGCAAGCTTTCAGGATTTTCTTAATGACCAGGAGTATTGTTTTGTACAGAGCAGAGAACAAGCTTTTAGATTTAATGAAAATTTCTCCTCCTTTCTTCATTTTATAACAGAAATAATGTATTTGTAGTGAACTTCAGACTAAGTTTCTGTATTTGAACTGTTGTATCTGAGATCTTATGAAGAGCAATGATATCAGTTCCTTTTCACATGACTATTGTGGAAGCCACTTGTTTATGTAAACAAAATGAAAGGCAGGAGATGTGTTAGCATCAGCATATTTAATTGAATTACTGAATGACCTTCTTAAAATATATTGTTTAGCATTATTTCTCAATTCTAATTTTAAAAGCAATTTATTTTTTTGGATTTCAGTAGAAAGTAAGTAGGTTCTTTTTGCCCAGCTTATTTTAAAAAAAATTACTATTTGGATTCACAGAACATCATACTGTATAATACAAAATGAACTTTTAAAACCAAATCTATATTGTAAAAATTAACAATCCCTGCTTTCAGAGCAGGCAGTCTACTGGATTATTATAACTCCATGTTGATTATTTTGATTCATTGTGGCTGTGCGTTTCTGAGTAATGATAATATGTCAAGTAATACTTACTGGAAATCGAACTCCTGTCTGTTTGCATCTCTGTGGAAGAGTTATTATTCCGAATAATGTGGATGTCTTACTGAAATTACTCAATATTTAAAAATCTAAGTGTTAATTTAATTATGTAGTCTTATTCTATGCCATCCTGTCTTTACTTACTTTTTCAGTTTATTACAAAGTATTTGGGAGGGGGTGTTTCTACTGTCGTTCTTTCTCCATTTGTAGGTCTTTATTTGATAAATGGGTCTAACTAGGAGGTAGGAACTGGACTGCAAATGAAAGTTTAATTAACTGTTATGGCAGTAGTCCGATGAATTACTTTAAAACTTTCTCCCCCAAAAAAGAAAATAACATTTCAAGTTTCGTGTGTTAGTTGAGCACACCTGAGCTCTGTCCTCTCTTCTGCCCAACCTATCTCCCACTGCCTTCAGTAGGAAGATCTGTGGTTCAAGGCACATCAGCATCCCCGTCCCTCATTGAGCTGGTACTGATAACCAAAGATTTTAGCTTTTTATCTATTTTCATATATTTGTGGCTTTGGAGACTGCTAATACATGGTTGCAGCTTCTAGTAGTCTTCCTACCCTTTTCCCCTACATTTTAGAACAACAAGCTAACCTTCTAACACATTCCTAAAATGCTGTTTAGTCTTATTTTCAAGAAGAGAACCTACAACAAAGATGTTTTGTTTCCCAACCAGAATCTGAGAAGACACAAGAAGAAATGGGGCAAAGAAGCCCCTGGACTAATTCCAATGGGGCAGTCCCTGGGGTGAAGTTACCTAACCAACTGCTCTTCTAACTGGAGCATGTTTGATAGCTTTACTAATCAATTAACCATATAAAAATTGTAGAACTACTGTATTATGTGTGCATATTGCCATACTGTGCACATCGAAGGCCTTTCCATTAAGGATTTGCTTGTATATATTATCATTTTAACAGTGTTTGGAAGGACCTGTGTTTCATTCCAGGTAACTCTACCCTAGAAATACACCCAGGGTATGACTGGCAAGACCAGGATCAGCGTGGCTCCTGCCTGGGCCCAGCTCTGGGATGGCAGGGAAAGCCGTGGGGCAGTGAGGAAAAGCAGCAGAGGCTCTGTCAGAGCTGGAGATGATCAATGTCCCAAGACAACACCTCTGCCTGTGGGGGCTTGGGGCTGCGCCAGGCCTTGCTTTGTGGGGAGACAGTGACCCCAGACCCCCCAGCCTGGCTGAGCTGCCAATCAGTTGATCAATCAATCAATCAATCAATCACACATGGGGTTGTGCTAACCCAGCCTCTGATTGGCAGAGTTATCCATCAATCATACACTGGGGCAGAGCTACTTGGATCCTGATTGGCCAACTGACTGGAAGGCCCACCTGGGGGGCAGGCCAATGAAGGCCATGGAGGTTAAAAAGATGGCGCATATTTGAACAGTGCCTTCTCCTGGAGTTGCTCTTTCAGTCGTGCTGAACGCTAGGAGTTCGTAGTTAGGTGTATTTTGTCAGTCTCAGCTGTTGTAGGGTGTTGTTTTGACCTTAATTGCAATAGCAAGTTATATAATTATATATAGTTATATAATAACTTGCAATAGCAAGTTATATTCATTTTATGAAACACAAGTTAACTGCTCATGATCTCAACCAATTACCTTTTTATCTCTTCTTACATGCAAATGTTATTTATATATATATATAATATTAAAAGGCTAATACCTGTTTTTTATTGAATAGTCCTAGTAATTGTGTATTCAGTGATTCTGGCTGATCATTCTCTAAATGCATTGGCATTTTTTTTCTTCGTAATTCAATTCATTTACTGCTTATCTGGTTCTTGAAAACAGAGATTAATCCATTGTAGTCAGCTACTTTGCTTTTGCCTGTGCAGTGGAGTCTCAAGCAGAATACTTGAGGTGAAGAGAAAACTTGCAACATTATTTACAGTGTTGGTTTTGCTAAAGGTAAGCAGAAGACTGCCAAAGCACTGGTTTATTCAAGCTGGGCGTGTATTTCCTTTCCAAGCCAGTCTGTGTCCGTGGAGGTCAGTGCGCTAACCCTTCGGTGCCGTGGGTACGATCAGACACCGGAGCGCGGCTGGAATGGTGTTGGAGCTGCTGCCCAAGTCCTTGGAGCAGCTCTAGCCCCAGCCCTGGAGCTGCTGGGCAGTGGACGTGCAGGGACTGTCACTGGGATTGTTTGCTGCAATAACTCGCTGCCTTCGCAGCCCGTTCTGGCTGAGAGGGGAGAATGCATCTGGTGGAACACATTAATCATGTGCACATCAACACTGTTGGTACAAAGCACAAAACAGAAACGGACTCAAAAAAATTGATTTCCTCTCCCTTAGCCCTCCTTTCTTTTGCTTCTTTCTTGTGTTTGTACAGCTGACTCTTCCTCCTCATTCCACCACTCAGCTGCCCGTGAGGTTCTGTCCCTCTGCCCTTGGAAGACGCAATCACAAGGCAACGATAACCTTCAAATGCCCAAAGGTATGATAATGTGCTTGTGCTCACAACACTTGGGATTCAGATTAGATACCATTTATGATAGGCAAGGAAGTACGAGGTTCAGCCTGTAGGTCAAGGGGAAGTTTAGTGACTGGATGCATAATGAAAGAGCAAACGCAAAGATGTTAAAAACTTGTGATTTGTTTTATCCTTAGTTTTACACAGAAATTATTCTGTTTACAGTATTAAAATGTGGCATAATGGCCTAGGAGCTAGAACAGGTAATGAATAATTTTATCTTGCTCAGTAGTGAGTTCTGCTGGTTTTAACATGAGAAGACTGGCACTTGTTAGGAATGTCACTTCTGAAATTAAATTTCTTGTTGTTTTTCCTAGCCACCAAAAAATTAAATTATTTCATTTTTTTCATCCCATCTGAATTTTAGAAGATCACACACTTGAAAAAGTGAATTCTTCCTTTCATTTTTACTTTGAACACCTTAGAATTGTTGACTTCTTTTTTCTCTGTGAATTTTCCTAAAATTAAATGAGAAACAAGTAAATAAAGAGACATGAGTCAACAACATGACCTAATAACTGTTTTTAAATTACAGCTGGAATAAAAAAGAAAAACTGATAATACAATGTACATGGTAATACTTTGTCATGCAAGATGTGGTAAAATGAAGCCTTAGCTTTCTGTGCAATTTTGTCTCTGTATTTTTTTTTTGAGTTTCAGATATCCTAAAAGACTGCTGACCTGTGAATTATTCCAGTTGAGTGCTACCAGAAGTTCTCAGTAGTGTTTTAAGTAATACTAAAAAAGTGAATATTTTTTATATGAAGAAAACAAATACTGAAGGAAGTCATATGGCAGTTTTTTTTCCTGAAAATGTATGTTGAACAGACAGGTTGTTTGCAGGTGGTGTTGGCACAGCATTTATTTTCAGAATCTCTCCTAAATATTTATTAAGGATAAAAACAAGGAGACAGCAATTCTAATATGAATAGTATATATCCAAGGTCAGTTCAAGAGGACACACTGTCCTTATCTTCTCTGAAACCTGACGGTCCATGGAAATCTTAGATCTACTATTTCTTTCCAATATAATTGATATTTCTGTGTCTAAAGGTTAATGTTCATTATTATCTTGGGAGTAACACTTTTAGCTTTTTGTGTGATTCTACTGTAGTCCCATCAAAGAAATATTTTTTTTCTTCCTTTGTCTTCTGGAGAGAACTTCTCACTTCATTTGCTTTCAGGTTTTAATATATGTGTTTTGAATTTTGCTTTTGCAACCACCTACATCTTTCCATTCCCTACACTGAAAGCTCTGAGTAGCTGAATGGAAGTTAAATACCATGTGGTTGAAGTAGGACAGAAATTAAACACAGAAAGGAGATGCGAACGTCTCCTAGAATGAAACTAATGATTTCCAAATAGCAATACTTAGAGTAACAACAGCTTGAAGAAGGAAAAAAGAAAGCAAAAATTAAAGTTCACCTATAGCAGAGACACAGAACAGCGGAAGAAAGAAGGACACAAAATACTCTAAAACGTACAGCTCCAACTCATCAAATAATAAATAATGGCACGCTTCATTCACAGTTTGGAGAGCGGATATTTCATCTGACGGGATCTGGAGTTCCTCCTGAGCAGATGGAAACAACCACCATAAGTGCCTGCATTGGCGAGTACTCCTCTGCCATCATATCCTTCGAGAATCCAACTACTGAAAATGTGGTGGTAGATATTGTGCTGGCAGGTACAGGGGCTTGGATTTTTTTTTTGGTGGGGGGGAGTAGGGGAGGGGATTTAACCTCCTTGGGTTCCATTAAAAGTGTGAAAGGGATGTGATTAAATTTTCCTCATTCCATTTTTTGTCAATAGAGTTCTTGTGTGTTGTCCACATCCAACCTGAAAACTCTGGGGAGTGTGCTGTGGGAGATAGGAAGAACACAAACCCCTAACAGCTGTTCACAGAAGACTTCTTAGGTCATGCAGCCTCATGTGGATGTGCAGCCACTTGCTGGCTGTTTACTGCACTGTAGCATTTTGGCAACAGGAGACTCCTGGGATTTGTTTTGGTAGCTGTGCCTAAGCCACATAGCTAATGCTTTCCTTTTGTTCCTCAATTGCCTTCAAATATTTTATATTATTTGGTCAGATTCTGGATAACTAAAGGAGTTAGTAAGAGAGCAAAGGCAAAGCATTTTTAAGGTTTTCTTTGGGATTTTTTGTTTTTTTTTCTGATGATCTTCCAAGCAAGTATGTTTCATCAATATTTTCAAACATGCTTTAAAGGATAATATGAGATCCAGAATTATCAGAGATCAACAAATAACTGTCTATACTGGGATTTCACAAATGCTGTAAGAACTTGGGTTCTAAATCCCACATTCTCATTGATGACTAAAATTTACTCAGTCAAAGAAGAAATTTCACTTTGAGTGCATCAGAAGGTTTTGAAAGGTTCTCTGAATCTCCACCTACTCAAACATAACATGTAGGTAGCATCAGAAAACAGGTGCCAAAGCATGTCCTGGCATCTACAGATAACAAAAATTGAAGATAAACCTTCCAGTTTTATCTTCACAAATAAATAAATAAATGTAAGAGAAATAGCAACAAAACCATAAGAGAATAGCAAAATCAAGCCTGTTCAAAGGTAGGTTTTAAGCCATATTTACACACTCATGCTGTGATTCGGGGTTTGAGGCACAATAAGTGAAGAAATGTGATTTTTAAAAACTGTAGATTCATGTTTATTTGTTGCATTAAACTCACCCTTTTTAATCCTACCTTCTGAATATGAATTAGAAATAAAGAAATACAGCTATGTCCACATACGCAGTTCCTATATGGGGGATCATGGAAAGATGTTTACCTAAAAGGTCAAGAGCATCTTGGTCTCATGACTAAATGCTCTGTACTTTTGCTGACCAGTTTTTTTTTTTTTTTTGTCAGACTTCAGTGAAGTTTCCCCTGTTCAACTGCTGAAATATTTTCGTTTATGACTGTCACAAAACAGAGTACCATTTGTAAATGACCAGATCTCTTGTGAATTTCAGAATTTTCTCTTCTGGAAAACACTGAAAGAAGCAACAACATGCAAAATATTCAATGCTTACAGGCCAAGTGAATCATGGCCAGGATCTTGGGGGTGTTGCCAGAGTTCAGCTGCTGAGCAGGTTACCTGGCAGAGAGGGGGGATCCTGCAATCGAGAGAAACGTTGTCTTGTCCAGCTTCCTACTTTCCTGGCATCCAGGTGTCTTTAAGTGACAAGGAGCGCTGCAGACTGGCTCTGCGCACGGAGACAGGGCGGTTGCTGCAGCAGGTGCATTCAGTGCACGTACACAAGGCTCCAAAGTGCTTCTCACAGTTAGAAAAGGAAGTGTAAATTTTCGCTGCACACCACAGGAGCTGCTCTTGGGCAGTCATGTTGATTGTGCAGCCATTACTTCTGTAATCCAAATGGAAGCCATGGGGGTGGAAGCTGCAACTCTGGTCTGAGGCAGTCAGGAATTGTTGAGGTTTCTCCCTGGCGCTGCAGTGTGAATGGCAAGAACCTCACCAGTTGGATGAATGCCTGTGGTAGGTGAACATCCTGTTTTGAGAGGGAAATGGGCAGCCTGTAGGAGAGCCACAGGCTGTGGACTTAGAGCAGCTGGAGGTATTCAGATCCACAAATCCAGATGAAATTCACAATGTAATAAAACAGTTGGCCAATATGATTGTGAAACTGTTGTTTTCTATGAAAGTTCATGTTGATCAGGAGATTTTTCTGTTGACTGGGAAAAGGCTTTGTTGTTTCCTCCTTTGAAAAGTGATAGAAGGAAGACAAGGAGCAGTAGGATGATCAGCCTCACCTGAACCCCTGGTGGGGTCATTGGACGTTTCCTTTTGCAGTGTGTGTAGCCCGTGATTTGCACATTATCTTACAGTCCATGTCCAAGCCCGTGAAGGTCAAGAAGGTAATCAGGAGTAGTCAAATGGATTTCTTAAGTGCAAATCATGATTGACAAATGTGATTGCCTTCTGTGTGGAAATGAGTGATTATGCAAATGTAGGAGGAGCAGTGAATATAGTATACTATGATTTAGTAAGACTTTGTCACTGTATCCTGTAACATTCTTGTTTGGAAGCTAAGGAGGTCTAGGCTTGATGAGCAGACTGCTGAGTGGATTGGAAACTTGGCTGAATTGTTAGTCTCAAATGATAGTGATCAACATCTTGACATTCAGCTGCTGGCTGGTAATGATTGTTGCACCCCAGGGGTCAGCTTTGGGGCCCGTATTATTCAAGACCTTTATTAACGACATGGATGATGATAGAGATTGCAATGTAAATTAGGGAGAGGAACTGACATGATGGATGGTAGAGCTTCAGTCCAGAGGTACCTTGATAAATTGTTGGTGTACCTCAGTTTTGAATTGCTTTGTTCATCAACTCATCATTCCTGGAACAGCTGAAGACAAAGTGAACTTTTACGTTATTAGTAATGCTTTTTTCATGCTAAAATGTTAACCCTTTGTATTTTTGCCTCACTCCATCTACCCTGTGTGCTTATCTTAGGCCAGACTGTGTGAATTAGAAGTGCTGTGAATTACTAGCTGTGCAACCCACCCTATTTGACTAGGAAATAACTGATTATAAAAACTTTTGAAGTGTAAGTGTGTATTACATCTGTGATGTAAAGATTCCTGTTACATCTCATAAATGCAGGATGCTTTGTTCTAGTGGAAAGTGCAAGCTGGGATTCTGATTTGTACAACAACAAGAGCAATTAAGAGATGCAAACTGTTTGTCTTATTGAGAATAAATCTAATGCCAGACAGCACAGTTTGGTATTCCATAACTATCAGGTATTATTTGTAAGAATGCTAATCCAGTGAGCTGTTCATGAAATAATGGAGAAGAATAATGAAACTTATCTGTGATGCAACTTAATCAGAAAAATTATTTATAGAGCTTAAATATTGTAAGTAAAGCCTAGTATATTGTGAAATTCTGAGAAACAGGAGAAACTGCATTGTTTAATTGTTTTAGTGAAAACAGTCATCTTTCTAGCTGTTGAGCATGAACTTGTCCCAGGGAGTTGTCCAGGACTAGTGACAGAGACAGAAGCATCTGGCTACTAAGAGTTTTTTTGGAAGCAACAAAAACGATATAAATAATTGAAACTACTAAAATCTCCAGTGTAAACCAGAGGCCACAGACTTAACCTGCATAAGAATTATCCCTAAGTATTAGTGGTTTGTTAATACCATGATGCTTTATTTCAGTCAATGTGGGCAATTTATTTCATATTTCTAGTGGTCCAAATACATAGTTCAAGAAAAAAATTGCAACAGCTTTTATAGAGAATATTCATTCAGCGTTTGAAGGGCTGTGCTCAAAGAAAAGGTTAAAGCTACAGCAGTAATTAAGAAGTGGATAAGGGAGGTAGATTGGTTCCTCTGGAATCTGGTGTTACCTGCAGTAGCAAAACTGGTGTCTGTGGCAGTGTATAAGATTGCTTACTAAAACTTAGCCTATGTCCAAGATAAGGCTGCATTCACAGTAGTTTTCCATGTCTTTTTCCATTCAAAGATTTCCAAACCAGAATTGCAGCTTTTTAAATGTACTTTGCAAAATATTTTCAAACTGCTTTCTTTTTTTTTTATGCAATTGAACTAAGTACTTGAAGACAAGTCTGCTACTTGGTCACTTTTCGTTCAGGCAAAATATATTGGACTAAGTATTATTGCATATATATATATATATGTATGTCAATGTTAGAGTGAAATAGTCGAGATGTGAAGAAATATTATTTTCAGTCATCTAGTCAATTTAGAAAGCAAGTGCTAACATCACTTTGTGCTGATTCTGGCATAATTCAAATCATTATTTTAGCTACCAATTAAAAAAATAATGTTTAGTATATAAATGCACCTCTGAACTGATAAATGCAATTTTGAAGCATCATGAAGCATTGCTGAGTGCTTTTAATTTCATACAGTGAAACTATATATTTCAGAGAAAAAAGATCTCTGGAGATTAGCTAGTTGTGTGAAAATTACTTTTTAGCTGAATGTGTAGAAGGATATAAACTAAAAATAAATACCATATATTTTAAAGTTTGCAAAACTCTTCTAGTAGGGGAAATTTATAGTATTCAGCTTATTAGCATCCTGGAAAAAAAGACAGAAAATAATTCTTACAGAATAATTAACATTATAGAAGGAAGATTTCACTTTAGCCTTGTTTTTGCCACTGCAGTCTCTCAGGTCAGGAAAGAAGATGATACAGTTGTTTTATTGGTATATTTAAATGAGTGTGTTGGCTTGTCTTATGCACCCATCTTCTAATATTTGGCAAGGGCCCTTCAATTCTTTTTGCATTTTCTCATCGTTTGCAAGTCTTTATTTGAACCTCTAAGCTGATTTCTGATACCCGAAACCTTTCTCTTGAGATGAAATAATTTTGGGGCTGTTTCTCTTCTTACAAGAACCAAGAATGATAGTGCCAAGAGAGCTGTTCTCTGCCTTCCTGAACGTCTTTGATCATTATTCTCTTTCTTAAAGGTATCTTAACTTTGTTCTGTAACCCCAAATGACAGTCTTCCCTGGCTGTTGGATGAGTCCTGTGTATCCTATCTTCCTGTCAGCAGTTCAGCTTTCAGTGTTACCACTCTTTAATTTGACATATTATACAGATACAGCCTATCTGTTGGTCTCAGGTTCTTGGTGTCAGCTGCTGGATGTATTTCCTACAAGGAATTTCCTTTGGCTGCTTGAACAGTTCGAAAACCTGTTTATAAAATTGGACTTCAGACCAGTTTTTCCTATCCCATTTTTCTTTTATCCACAGCATTGACAGTGATCGTTGAAAGAGTCTAAATAATGTCTAAATCCTCTGTCTTTATGAAGTGACCTGTTGGTTGATCCAGTAACTTGCCAACAAGAAAGCAATTCTTGTTTGCAGCTATGTCTGTACTGCTGGTCCTGAACCTCTGTCTCTTACATTTCATATCACCATTGGCTTTCATTGCTACTTGATTTTTTCATTGAGAAAACAGTTTATTTTGTAATCTCTAAATGCTATTTAACGGAAAACTTTTTTAATTTCGTGTATTTTGATGCTGTGTTATTTCATTTTAATTCTGTTTAAAAAGACATCCATATTGTATCTGTACTTCACAATGAGGGAAATACTGAGAGAACCTTTAAGCAGAGCAGGAGAAAAGGGGCCATGTGCTCCCATTATTGGAGAAATTATTCCATCAATTTTGAATTCTAAATGGGTTTCCACAAATAATTTTAATTTTTTTTTTTTTTTTTAGATCAGGAGCTGTTGAATCAGCATCTGAGTGCATCTGTCCTGTCCCAGGCCACCTGTAAGGAATCAGGTTTTCATCTTCTGGTTAAACAGCCACAAGGTATGTAGCTTCTTAACCCTTAAAATATATTTAAACTATCATTGTTTCATGTTTTATCAACTTAACCTGCAACAAGTCACAGTTTCCTTAAACATGAAGTGCCAGAGTGGAAAAATATGTAATTTATAAGAAAATTATTTTTAAAATAAAATTTTTGTAGTTTGAAGGATCAGTTAAAAAGAAAAAGAAGAGGAAAAATTCCAGAAATCAAAGAGTTTAACAATGGTAACTTATTTTAATTTTTACCAAATTAAAAGAAAACAAAAAAGAAAATTATTTCATTCTAGATACACTTACGTTTCCTTCAGCCTTGTCAGTCACTTCAACTCATTTTTGTTTTGTTCAGGGGGATTGTATATTGTTTTTTGGTTTTGTTTATTTGTTGTTTGTCTGGGGTTTTTAAAGATAATTCAGTTCTATAGTTTCTGGGAAAATTTTCATAGGAAAATACAGAAAACAGTACTTTCTAATTAAAAAACTACCTGGAAAGAATGAAACTATTTGATTTAATATGCTGAATTAAATTTTAGATGTTATTTCTGGTCATATCTGATCTGAGATGGGATATGAAAGGAACGAATTGCCTTTAGTGCTGTAATTTTACATAATTTATTTTTTACTTGTATATTATGATAATTGATTTATTTGATTTATCTGATGTTATTATAAGGCTTGGATTATCACAGAAATTGCATATTTTAATAATTTAAAATTATTCATTTCTGAAGTATAGAAGATAAGTAGATTTCTGTACCTATTTTAAATATTTTTCCTACTAATTATTTCTATTGATTACTTCTCAGATATGCTTTCTAATTTCAGAACACACAGTTAAACTATTCATATCTTCAATTATTTACCAAAGAAATTAATTTTCTTTGCTCATGTCCCCCACCAATATGTGTGAGCATCTGTTTCATGTCAATACAGGTATCAGAATAAGCCATACCATTTTCCTTGAAGAAATAGTGTCTATCTCACATTAAAGACCTTGTTAGAAATATGAAATGAGGTTCACTTGTTCACCATTTCCTTCAAAAAACTGTGCCATATGCTATGATTTTCCTGCAGATGTACTTGACAGATCTTTATTCTGTAAAGGATATTGCAGACTTTTCTGTTCCCAGCAAGGAACTATTTTTGTTTTCCCTTCTGGAGGCTTACTATGTCTCAAAACATTTCTAGGTGATATAGAAAGAAGGGTTTAGGAAAAAAAGACATAAGAATTGATTTTGTTGTTATGTCATTTTTATATATGTACATTTCTCATGGTTTCATCCCAGCCAGCAGCCAAGCCCCAGGCAGCCACTCACCTACTCCCCCACCAGCAGGATCAGGGAGAGAACTGGGAGGGTAAAAGGTGGAAAACTCAAGGGCTGAGATAAAGACAGTTTGATATGAAAAGTAAAAGCCACACAAGCAAAGCAAAGGAAAATAAGGAATTTATTCACTGCTTCCCATGGCTGGGCAGCTGTTCAGCCATCTCCAGGACCCCATCACATCTAACAGTGACGTGGGCAGACAAACCTCATAGCTCCAAAAATCTCCCCTTGCTCCTTCTTTCTGCCACTTCATACACTGAGCCATGCNTTATATATGTACATTTCTCATGGTTTCATCCCAGCCAGCAGCCAAGCCCCAGGCAGCCACTCACCTACTCCCCCACCAGCAGGATCAGGGAGAGAACTGGGAGGGTAAAAGGTGGAAAACTCAAGGGCTGAGGTAAAGACAGTTTGATATGAAAAGTAAAAGCCACACAAGCAAAGCAAAGGAAAATAAGGAATTTATTCACTGCTTCCCATGGCTGGGCAGCTGTTCAGCCATCTCCAGGACCCCATCACATCTAACAGTGACTTGGGCAGACAAACCTCATAGCTCCAAAAATCTCCCCTTGCTCCTTCTTTCTGCCACTTCATACACTGAGCCATGCTGTCACACAGTCTGGAATATCCCTGTGGTCAGTTGGGGTCACCTGTCCTGGCTGTGTCTCCTCCCAGCCTCCCATGCACACCAGTCTCCTCACCAGCGTGGCAGTAGGAAAAGCAGGAAAGGCCTTGGTTCAGTGCAAACCCTGCTCAGCAGTAACAAAAACACCCCTACATTATCATCACTGTGTTCAGCACAAGTCCAAAACACTGCCCCATACCAGCCACTGGGAAGAAAGTTAATTCTACCCCAGCTGAAACCAGCACATTTTACACAGACCAATATAAAAGCTGTAACTTTTGCCATGACCTTACATGTATTTTTTTTTCCACAGAAACAGTGAGAAACTGTCCAAAACAATCTAATTCATTTACACAGTAAAACTGAAAGTGCAATCACTTCACAAATATAAGAAATATAAGAGCAGCAAAGCAATCTTTAAAAGTTGTACTTTTTCCCCATCTTTTATGTCTGAAATATCTTAATGATGTGATCAGTAGATGAAGATCAGATTAGATGCAGGTGTTACTGCAATATTCCCTATAAAGAGATAACATCATATATTACCATTATTCCCTGTAAAAAAGAAACAATACTTTGAAAATGTATTGGAACTAAATATTCTTGATAGACTTGCTGAAGTATGATTGCTAGATCATTTTATGAGCAAAATTCATGCTTATGGAAAAACTGTGCTTGTTCCTAATTAATTACTTGTTTTTCCCTCATTCACTCTAAAAGCTGGGGGTAGAAATTCAGAAATAGTGAGACAGTTTGAGAATCTAGGAGTCATTTTTTCATCATCCTTTCACAAGAAATCCAAAATACTAGCCATGCTGTGAAATTGGTACTCAGAGCAGAGTATCCTTTTTCCCTGCCCTGGCTTCCCAGTAACACAAACCGTGTTACTTCACCCAGGCCTCCTAGGGAAGGTTTGATCTCATTTTGCATTCAACCTCCAATCATCACATTTTATGGCTTAGCTGCTGTTCTGGGTGATCAATAAGCCTCTCTATTGTAACCACTTGGTGCAGCATCAAACAGGAGCAGTAAACAGGGCAGTTGGCTGAACATGCTTTTTAGATCTCTCTCTCCATATTTCAGCACAAGTTTTATATTTTAAAACTTCTGTATTTTAAGCTGCCACATCACCTGTATCATGTTTATCTCTTTCCCAATGGAGAACTCCATGATTAACTCCTTAATTTTTTCTTTTAGCTTTGCTTTTATCTAAAATATGTGCATTTGTTAACTTTGCCAACTACTTAGGAAGGAAAGATGAAATATATTTGATAAATGTATTTAATGTGAGACATTTTCCAAAAAGCTGCCTGCAGTGTAAAACCAGTTGATAACAATCAAATTTGAGATACTGAAATTCTGTGTATGCTCTTTGGAAGCATGTCAGTATTACAGTTTCATATTTTATTCAACATTCTTTGAGAAAGCATTTTAGCATACTTTGAATGTCATGTACAGTCCACTGTGATTACATATAATTTGGCTTTTAAACTAATTTCACCTAAGAAATGGCATAAATTTTGTTCAGGTGCTCAGGCCATTTCCTTAAAATACTAGATTTCAAGGTTTGCTTCTTGAATACTGTACTTATTTGCATCTGCTTTTTCTTTCAGTAACTTTGCATGCACAGTCTGTTTTTTCTTGTTATTGCTTTCAATGACTGAAAAAACAACAAAACTAACATACTTGGTTGTCCTGGTTGTCCTTAGTTCCTCGCTGTTTCTTTTATAATGCTTTCATTATCTCAAAATGGTTTAAAGAGCCAGAGAAAAGAAAAAAAAAGGATAAAGAGTTGTGAGAAATATTTCTCCATTCTAGCAGACAATTTTGAAAACATCTTGGAAAATACTAAATTTTCGTTCCTCTTCTATTTTTAACTGCATTTTATGACCAAAGTTTGGTCCCTCACAACAAGCAGAAATAATTTTACACTTTGTAAGTTCCATCAGAGGTTGAAGGTAACCATCAGTGGCTCCAGCTGACAGTGTTCGTCCAGCTGTGAGTATACTCAGTTCTTAGGACTGCACATCATCTTTTCTTTCTACTCTGCTGTCTGTCATTTTTGGGAAGGGGCACAGTTTGCTAGATCAAGTTGCCTTTAACATCTCAATTTTTTTCTACCCTACTACTACTACTGTCCCTGCTCCTGAGGTGCTCTTAGGGCTGGCTTTGTGAGAGGGTCCAGGATTAACTCCAGGGTCAATTCAGTGCACAAAGTCAGGCTTAAATTCAGTTCTGTTATGTTACTATGAATATAGAACAGAGGCTGGCTGATTGGAGACTGCATCTAGATGGGGAATTACTGGCTGTTGGATATCTAGTAGAAAAATTAATGGTCCACGTGTCCTCAGCACCAGTCTGTCAGAGAAGGGTTTATGGAGAGGCCGTATCCTGGTGTAGATTGATGATTGTCCCTGGTGGTTGGAGCTGCCATGGAGTTGGTGGTCACTTAACCAGGAGCTTCATGAGAATATTTAATACAGTCTTCACTGGATTTGTCCTCTGAGTGAGAAACCTACCTGTCCTCCTCCTTAGAGTATGAGATTTCCTTCCTCCCAGGATCATTTTTGGTGTGGGCATCTTTTGCTGTGTAGAGAGAGACTTTGCAGGAAGGATTTGTGTAATGTCAGAATACACAGATTTGTTTTATGGTCTGATACATGCAGTAGATAAGCAGGACTAACACTGCTAGGGTAGGTATTACCATGGTCAGTATTCCCAGTGAGACATGGGATGTATCTTTGCTGCCCAGGTTGTCATTAGTCATTTGAGAACAGGTCAGCCTTTGTCTTGGAACAGCTTCATCCATGATATTGCTGAGTTGCCACCTTCTGATTCTTTGTTTTCTTCCCATAGATTTTTTTATAGCTTTTTGTTTTAGAACTTTTTTACTGAGTCCTTGAGTTGTTTCTTAGGTATTTTCTCACACTTTATGACTTTCTCAGTAGAATCAATCCAAAGCAGTGGTGCTCTGCTGTACCTAGTTAGACTCTGCATCACTGACAGCTGAACTGCTACTCAAATGATTTCAAGTGCTTTTGAAGAAATTGCTGTTTATGCTCCCCACAAAATAGCTTTCTTGAACCCAGTCTATGCAAGACACAATTACTTCCCTTCCTGGCCCTATTTGGGTATCTGTCTGTATGACTGCTCCGTGTTTAAACCTCCAGCTGGCATTTTCCCTCATTCATTTTTCTCTGATGTACTATCGTGGTACCTGGAAGCTTGTACAGATGTGAATTTGCTTTGTGAAATTTCCAGCAGAAAGGAAGGCACGGGATCCCTGCCTAATCCATGCAGATGGCATTTTCCTGATTGCTGAATCACCCTGTGAAACCATTCTGAAAGAGCAGTGTCCTCATGTTGTAGCTGAGAGAGAAACAGGGTGTCATTAGTCAGTCCTGGGATATGACACCACAAATGATGTGGTCTAAGCAATATTTATCTCTAGAGAGATGTGCTGACAAAATCAATGAGCTGAAGCTGGTGGCATTCCTGAGTGCTGGTTGTCTCTGCTGTCAGCAAAGGAAAACCTCAGAGAGCTCTCTGAAGCCACAGCACACCTCAGGCTGTCCTCACACAGGGAAAATCAGTAGGGAAATTTGTGTGTCATGTTTTAAGGCACTCATGCCTTCGAATATAAAGAAGGACAAAGCTTAAAGACTTTTCTTTGTACTTCTCTGCAATCTCTTCAGGCCATACATATTTTATATATGTTTATTTGGCCTGTTATATGCCCTCTTTTTACCTTTGAATTTTACTTTATTTACAGATTATATGTTGTAGACAAGTCTTTATATGTGTTTGCCAGGACTCCATTCTAGTGAAATAAGTTAAGGAAGCAAAAGGCAGCACTGTAACAATAAGCAAAAATTCTCAGTTACTGTTCTCTTAAAAACAATCCTGTGAGTTGAAGGAGTAGAACTGTACATTCCCTTGACTGGTTAAGGAAATGATTTATCTATTTCAGCATGCTCTCCTGATGTTGCCAAAAAAGAGAAAAGAAAAAAGATATTCAGGATGCAAATAAAAGAAGGGAAGACATCAGAAAGCCAGATTTTGCATAGTCTCACGCATAAGACTTCCCATGTGGATTTATCATGAAAAACAGATTTTTTGGCGTATAATTGCCTCACAGATTTTAGCTAGGCTGTGCAGTATGTTTCCTTCAGAATATCTTGATTTGTTACTGAACATCCAGAGTACAGTACTTCAGAGCATTTAAACTATGCAAATCAGCCTCAGGGGAGGCTGTTATTTCACATTATCTTGGTCTATTTCTCTATTTAAAAATATCTGGTCTGTTTTATAACTTGATAAGAAGTTGTCTCCTTCAATTTCAATAGAACTAGGAAATGAAAAGATGATTAATTTTGACTTAGAGTAGCATATTGCTGCTAATCTATTTGATAACAGCTGTGGATGGACAAGATGGAGTCAGGATGTGCCCTTGAACAAGACAGAACTGCTTAATTCCTCCCCTCATCCTGATTCTTGTTTCTAGCCTTCGCCTGTTTAGGTAATAAACCCAGTGAAAACTCCAGAGATACAGATTTGTTTCAACCTGTAAATTACTCAGTATATCTATGTCTAGCTCTAAATTGGCTATAAAAAATTATCTGCACTAATCTTCTGTTTCCAGCAGCACATGCACATGCAGTGGGGAAATTACCAGCAGTATCCCGCAGTTGTTTCTTGAGCGAATTAAGAGGCTTGATTTTCTGGATGTCTGTTTTATTTCCATTTTCCCTGTCCTTCTCTGCTCTTGGAAAAATGACATCTCTGTCTCCCATTAATTCATCTGTGCAAGATGCTTCCATATCCTTGCTGGACCCCAAACATACAGTGAAGAAGTAAGTTTCCCTCCTGCCCTAAACTAGCTAATTTGCTGACTGAGAACTAAAATTGTTGATTTTACTGTAGATTTTCTTCATTTGTGTTTCTAAGTTGACTTTTCTTATTTATCCAGCTGTTGAGTTCTGAGGAACATTGAAGGTATGTTGGAGATGCTTGTCTAACCTCACTGAGAGAGGATAAAAGACTAAAAATAAAAGAAACAACAAGAAAAACACCCCATCCTACTGGCATTGGTATTAATAGAAAAAAATGTATGGAAATTTGGAACAATTACAGAGATATTTTTTCCTACAGAGGTTGAAAACAATTATGGAATTCTTGAAAATATTCCCTTAACATTTTAAAATAAGGAGGTGGGTTATGTGTGGGGAAGAAATTAAAGCTTTTCTGTAAGAACATTTGGAGATGGAAGATCATGATAAAATTTTAAGTTTTTTCAAAAGTAGGTCTGAGGGTTTGAGGGAAAGAAGAGCTAGTTGCCTTGAGCTTTCTCCTTTTTTTTGTTGTTTATTTGAATTACTGTATACTTTCCAGGAGAGAAGACAATTTAAACTTACCTTATTAAGTAGCTGTCCAGGGCAGAGATTTTATTTTAAAGCATAAATGCCAGGAGGCATTATTGAAATTGATCTTTCAACTTCGACGTTTTATGCCTTAAAAGTGCTTGATAATTACACTGTTGAACGAATGTTCTTTTTTCCTATAGTGAGTTTTTCTAGAACATTTTTTGTCAAATGTTTTCATTGATTTTTTTTTCTTTTAGTCAATGAAGACTGGGTGTCAAGTACAAGACAAGCTAAGAGAAAGTAAAATTATATATGTACATATGCATATATATATATATACACATATATATATATGTAGTATGCATTCAGTAGTTAAACAACAATTTTTACCCACGGTGGTAACAGAATTCTCAATATAGGGGTGCACACTTTAAAGTCAGGGAACCATTAAGGCTTTTCTTAATCAGAATTTGGCTTGCAGAACATTGTGTCCTTCAGCTTGATTTTAAAGGTCTTATTTCCCAAGTGTTAAGCTTTTTACATATCTATGGTAGTCCCTGTTCTGACCCTTTTTTTCTCATTCCAAGTGACATGAGGTGTTTTTAGAAGTCCAGGCTGCAGTGCAGTGTGAGGAGTCACTGAGCACAGCTATTTAGAAGATGAGGGTAAGATTTTTTGCAAACCCTTGGTACTCTCTGTAGGTGTTGTGAACAGCAGCATGTGCCTGGAATCTCTCTTGGAATTCTGTGCAACGTAACACAGGCTCAGGTGTATTACACAAGAGTGTCTCTTCTTTTGATCTTGTATTTCTGTAAAACCCAATCATGCAAGTCAAATTTATACAATCAGGTCATTCCATAATTGTCCTGCCAAACAATTAACTTGCTTCTACACATTTTCCACAGCTCTATGAATTCTTTTGTCTACCTTCTCTACTCAGAGTTCTACAACCCTTCAATAGATACATATTTCTGTTGCTGTCTGAAAATGTTCTGAGTTGTAATTACATGAAATCTCAATCTGAATTGCAGTCAGGAACAAATTGAAAGGAGAGGGTGGTTTTTAATATTATTTTTTAATTCATTATTTTAGTCAAAAAGTTGTCAGGACTAGTTGTTTGACTCGGTTAGGAAAGCTGTCAGAGTGTTCTGGGTGTGCAGATATGCATTTTCTCCTTCTTGGCAAAGTCAGTGTTGTCTGAGCTTTAGTTTTGTGCTGTATGTGATAGCTCGATCCAACATTTTTTGCAAGTACCAGAAAAGGTCCTGCTGAATATGGAGGTTTAACATTTAAGAGGGTCTGTGTTCTCTCTCCTAAACATCCCATAATAAAGTTTGCACACACTTAAAGAATATGTTTGGTTTTGTGGTGGGGTATGTCATTAATTGAAATAATAGCTGCTAGCAGTTGGATTCACAAGTCAGATTATTCATTATAGGGAAAGATGGTTTTGGGTTGTTCATTCTTGGCTCCGTAGCATTTTTGAATCTGATGAATTTCAGGTAGGTAAGACAATCCCCAGATAGCAAAGAATTTAAATTTAAACATCTGCCTCACTTGCACTGTAATTACAGGAAATGTAAATGTGTATTTCAGGCATGTATTCTAAGTGCTGTGGTGTGAATAGAGGTGGGATTATTTGTGTGGCTAATTGTTATGATAAATACTTTGGTATGCCCATAATCTATATGTTCACCTCAAAATTAGATATTTCTCCTTGTTTATAAGATATAACCAGGATCAATAATGCTGTAGCTCCAGTTCTTGCCAAATAGGGTCTTTAAAGCTGTTCTCAGAAGGGAGGGAATAGTTTAATTAAAATGAACATCATATTCTTCGTACTCTGCTGCTTTCATTCTTCCCTAGATATTTTGTCATACTATTACTAAGATTAAGAAATTATTCAAAATACTTTTTTATGGGAAAGATAATAAATTATTCACAATCTCATTAAAAATTGATATATTTCAGTTACCGGGGGAATTTGGATTCCCTGATTTACTTTTCTGTCACAAAGTCTGAATGATTAGGCAGGGCTCGTTTTGTTTTGATAAAGCCATTGGGATTGTACCTGCCTGAGTGTATTTGCAAAAAGAATGCATATCACTAGTACCACTTCTCTCTTCATATAAGTCTCAGCAAAAATTTCTCTTTCTCTTCTCTGCCTTTTATGATGCATACAGCATCTTACTTTCAGCTTTTACAATATTTATGTGAAATCCTTCTTGTTTACCTGAAGATCAGGTTGATACCTTCAGTCATCAACATTAGTAACAATCTTGCATCTTACAAAAATATTTAGGTTTTCTTGCATCTTACAGTAATATTTAGGTTTTAACAATATTTGTTTCTTTAAATGCATCGCTGATTCCAAGCTCAAAAAACCCAGGCAAGCCCCAAACCAACACAGGTAAAAGAGGATGTGGGCACTTCTGCTGTGTTTGCTGTGTGTCAAAGACAAGGATGTGCTGTAACTGTAACCCAGACTTTGCCTTTATTTCAGTGTGATGCTTTTTCTGCCCATGAGCCACAGTCTATAAGTCAACAGAGGGGATTTTGGTATTAAGTCTGAACATCATTTGTGTGTTCTTAGAGAAATGCAGAACCAGGACTTACATTGCAAATAGCTGAAAAGTGTTTGAATCGTGACCTTTACTCTAAGAGGGAGTAATACCTCACAGCCACTGAAGCACAGCACAAGATTCTTCATTGGACATCAAAGTTTATGTTAACAATGTACATAAGATGCTTTATTACACTCATAGTCACTCGGTCTAGTATCATCTGCTGAGTGGAGGGAAATTAAGCTTACTTCTTTGCACAGTAATGGCATCTTTTGAGATGACAGCACATTTAAAGGGTCATGAGAGCATTGGAAGAGGGTTTTACTTTCTCAGACTCCTCTTGCTAGAACATTATTTTTACCAGGCAGTAGTTTATATTCAAGGATTTTACTCTGTTAATACGCTACATTAGGTGAAACCTGTGTCTGCAAAAATAGTTAAAACCTCTGAAATTTAGGTGGGTGGTGGAAGTGCACTGCACCTGAATTACTTCCTGTATTCACATCTTGTTAATGTACTTGATAATTTTATTTTCACAAATCTCATCTTACTTGGCAGAAGGAATTTAGCATTTTATTGATTTTAAACCATGGAAACAGTGTATAGGTGTAATAAAGGTTTTCCCCTTCTAAATAAAACCCAGAGGTTTGAAAGGTAAGCAGATCCTCTTTCTCATAATCACTTCATGAAGCATTGGGAAAACAAATTTTCATACAAAGTCCAAAAAGAGACTTAAAATGAAAATTATCCCATGCAACCATCAAGAGGTCTGTGAAACTTCTTGATGTGACTGTTTCTTTTATCTCTAAATTGGAACTATTAACTGCCTCTTTAAGGTGTGAAATACAGTCTAGTTACCATGAGAGGTTTTTTTGTAACAGATGAACTTAAGGAATGCAAATCATGTGTTTTGGTTGCCTTGTTTACCTGCTTGTGTTATAAGAATGTTTTGTACACTGAAGTGAAAACTATAGTATTGCAACAATTTCTGATGTTGAATTGTCTTTTATCTGATTTCTTCACAAGCACTGAAAATCCCTTATAAATTAAGTACTTTCCTCCTTCAGAAAGATACTAAGATAAAACAAAGATTATATGCCTGCAAAGAGTGATATCTATTAATTACAGGTAGCACTGCCTTTTTCACAAGTGCCAGTAATTTCAGCTAATCCCTGAGGTTTGTTGCCTTTTTTATTACCTCTGCTACATACAACCAACAGAACCCAAAACTTGGATTGCATACTGTCCTCTTAAGGGCTGTTCCAATTTATTTTTTTTTAGCCGTTGTATACAATTTTCTCTTTTCCATTAAATAGGAAAATAAGAATTTGATTGCTGAAAAGAACTGTTTTTCAGACCTGTGTGAACAATGCTTTCTACATGCACAAACAAGCAAATCAGTTTTATCACACATAATAGCACATGACACTAGACAATATAATAGCTTGTCAGTAGCTGTTGAGGAAATTTTGGAAAATCCTTATCTTTCCAGCTTACTTGACCTCCCTTCAGATGAAAAATCCCAAGCTGTGTCCTGTTAATCTTTTTCTTCTTACTGATTTATCCCTTTTCCAAATCAAGAATTAATTTTTGTGTTATTTTTCTTTCTTTGAGCTACAAATTTCCCCAATTCTCCCAACTCTGAATTAAATGGAAATGCCTTTCTTCCTGCTTTGTTACCTCTACTTTTTGATGCCAATCTTACTGATTGAAGAAATACAAGGATTTTTTTCAAACTTCTTGGAGCCTATTTACTTCTAGAGTCCTTCTATTTGATATACAATGTTAATTAGCCTGGGTTGCCTTCTGCAGTTGTTGTTCATCTTTGCAATAAAAGCGTGTTTAAATGATTCAAGATGAGGATGAGAGATTCAGTGATCTCAAATTGCTTAACTGGCCAAAGAGAATTTTGGTGGCAATTTATTTGTTCTATATCTCTAAAAATCAGAATGGTGGTGATGAAGCATTCACTGTCACAGAAAAAAGCAGGGACTGAAAACAAGTCAGTGTTATTCAGCAGACAAATTAAAAGTGAAGCCTATTTTTAACAATGAGCTTAATTAACTCTCAGAACAATTCTCAATGAAACGTAGAGGATTCACTATTGCTAACAAGTTTTAAATCAAGTGGCTGTGGTTTTTTTCTAATTAAATTCTCTTGTTCGAGAAGAGTTATAGAGACTGAACCTTGACTTTTTCAAGTGAGTTCTTTCTATGTATTTAAGTCAATTTAGGTGATCATAATGACCAAAATGTTTAGCAGTGAAGAAATGAAAAAAAGATCTCTGCAGAGTTCTGGATAATCAAATATGCTTTAAACATGCTTTAATAATACAACCCAAAATGGAAAAAGAAATACTTTGAAGTTTCTGAGTTAAAATTTTCAGAATTTCCATTATAGTATCTTTCTTATTCTTTTACTACATCAAGATGAAAACAGGGTCAAGAAGTCAAGTACCATCAATAGATACACACTGTACAAGCTTCCTTTTCTTTACCATTGTAGCCTTTTGCCTCTAAATAATCAGCATTTAAAGTTTTTTGTTCATTAGTCTATATACAAAAGGAAGATATCTACTCTTCTCCAACTCCTTGCTGCCATGTATCAGAAAATAAACTTTTTTTTTTTTCTCTTTAGGTTGATACAAAATGACAGTTTGTAAAGATCTGTTCCTTGTCAACTTTACACACAGGATTTTTTTTCCTTTGCCTTTTCTTCAGTTGGCACCTATAACAAACAGCTGTTGGAAAATGCGTTTGTCCCTACATTTGTTCAGTGTTTGGCTGCAAATCACTTGAGCCTTGAGCTGCTTTAGAGACTAAACCATATGGAGAGAAAAAATATCTTAGATTTGAAGGCTGGCAGCTTCCTGTTTTGACAGATTTAAAATGAATTATCTTGATTGATTAGGTTACTTCCACAAAAATTTTCATTCCATAATCTCACCACAAGTTATTGTCAGAGGAAGTTACAGTTACTGACCTAAAATGTCTCCATTCTATTCCAGAAAGGTATTGTAGTTTTATCTATGGCTATATTTTGACTAAGTTTCAGAAAAGAATCAGGAATTATCTCTTCCTTCCTGCATCAAAAGAAAACTGGTCTCTTACTGGGAACTCAAACAGTTTGTACAAAACAATAAGTAAAAGCTAAATTTTAGACATTTGTTTTGTATTTCATGTGAAAATGAAGTAGTCATCTTCCCTCCTGAATTGTGGCTGATAGTGTGTGTTTTCCATTTCTGGATTCACCCTGAGGTACAGGACCTGCAGCAGCTGCCCCTGTTCAGAAACACTGCAGCTCCCAATTACCATTGAGTGATCCAAAGCCTGTCTTCTGGATGATTCAGAATCATCCTGACACTGTCAAGTATTTTGGGTCCTTGATCCCTTCCAGAATATCTTAATATTAATTCCCACTTTTAGGCTTAATTTTATTTGTTTTTTTAATCTAGTTCATTCTCTACATGTTTGCTTCTAAACATTTTGTTCTTTTTCATGAGGCCCTCAAGTATATCCCTTTATATTAATCTCTGAATTTCAGAGGTCACCATCTCATACATTTATTGGATTTTTGGAATACTGATTACTGTTTGCTCTAAATTACAGCTGCAGGGGTGATTTTAACCTTGTTCACACAACAGGAATCAATGCACAGTCCCCAGCCATGAACTGCTAATTGTCCTTATGGCTGGAAACTCATATCACATTTCAACTGCCCATCAGGGGACCAGGAGAATTGTAATAATTATCATATTAACCACAGAAATTCAAGGGATAAAATATTGTGATTATTGAATGAAGTCTTAATGAAATTTAAATATGTTCTGTAGCTATACCTGAGTCTGACGGGTGAGTAGCCATGTGTGACATTCACTGATCCAACATCTCCCAGATCTTTGTAGCAGGGTTAAAATATTTCTGGATATTTCTAAACTGATGTGTCCTAACATGGTGTAATGATTGAGCAGCAGGAATGTACATAACCAGCATGTGATATAACACTGACAATAAAAGATGATACTGTGTAGACATGCGAATTGTCAGAGTTTGAAAAAATGGATTCTGTCAGAAATCATTACTTGTTAAAAAAAGAACAAGTCAATGTGAGTTACCAGTTTGTCCATAAAAATCAAAAACGTCGCTGAAGTAGAAAGGCACTTGACAGCTCAACAGATTTTCTTGCTAGAGAATATTGCTTATGTTTTTTTTCTGTACTTCCTCTAGGGACAAATTATTGTTCTGTGGTGGTCTTGATAAACTCTGGAGCAGGTTTTGCATGTCAATGAGAGCAGTCAGAACATAATATGTATTCTATAAATTGTCATCCTAGAGGTATGATTGCTGGCCTCTGTATGAGTCAGTACTCATTCCTAAAAATAAGATAAAATCCAACAGTGGTGACATCCAGGCTATTGTTTGACTGCATTTTCTCCTGACCAAGGAAGTAATCAAAATGAAACCCTAAAAAATAGAAAAGAAATTAAGGGTCTTCATCTGCTCTCAGGGATTTTCTTTCCCTCCATAAAGTTTGATGAATTGAATCCTGCAACCTTGTTTTCAGAGCACATGATTTTTATCTTTTCCTTTTCACCTCCATAGACCACAGGAAACATCTTGAGCTCATAACTGGCATTAGGAAGAGAAGAATGCTTGGTTTAAGTACCAAGTTGTCTATTGCTGTTGTTAATGTCTTAGGCTATTTCTGTGTGAAGTCCACATTCCCTGAAGACATCAGCTCCCAGCTAAGCCCCAAATGCTTCAGTTGCACTGAGGCAATATCCTGGCTGACCTTTGAATATTTTACCTGTAAGGACAAGGACAAAGAACTCTAGCTGAAAAACTGTGAATCGGAGAAAAGTTTCATTTAAGGGGCCAACTTTTAGAATAGTTAAGGACTGAACCTGCGACTCTAAAAACTGGTGCTCTGCCTAGGGATTTTTAATGAGATAAAAGAATTTTCTTTTGTATTTTATTTGCTCTTCTTTTTTGTAGGTATATATAGGCTTGATATATATTCTCATTTGAGCCAGATTTATTTTCAGATGGAATAATAAATGTAGCTAATTTCTTCAGAATTCTGGAATCTGGAGACTACCTGCTGACAAGTGTCATGGTTTAACAATAAGGCTGGCATTGCCACAGGTTCGATTTTACCATGTTCCACACAAGACAGAGTGGGATAAAAAGGATACAAAAGTGGAGTAATAAAAATATTTGTCTAATTTGATAGGCTAAGAAGTTGTTACTGTTAGTCCACTTACAATAATACTGCTGGTCATACCTATGAAATACATGTAGCATATTGTGGGTTCTGTCATTCACTGACTACTGTTTTATGGCACAAGTCAAATTAATGGACAAACATTACTTTTAAAGAGGGATTCCTCCTACCATGGTTATATATTTTCTTGAATGTGAAGAGACTAAAAACAAATTTGCAGAAATCAGTTCTTCCTTACTACAGAAACCTGTAAAACCTCAAATGATGAAGAGTGTACTTACCAGGATTATGAAAATGCATCACTTGATATATATATATATGTACATATATGTATATATATGACTCACAGTCCAGTTACTGTCTGCTGTATGAAGTGTGATACGTCTTCTGAATAGTTGTAGCAAGCAGTACAATTTTTGGTTGTATGTAACAAGTAGAATGTAACAGCACTGGTGTCATTAGTGATTTCACAACACTTCGCAGATTTTGATTAAAATCTGCCATACCTTCAGAATTTGCCTGTGCTTTCAGAGGTAAGACTGAGATACATATATCCGTGAAGTTTAAAGTGGAAGTAAAAACACATCTGTCAAAAGTAATCAAATATTTGACATATGTCAGAAATTCAATTACATCTGAACTGAAGTTTCCTTTCAGGCATGAACTCAAGACACTTTTGTGTATGTTTCAATCTAGAAAAAGATTAAGAAATAGGGAAGTTGTCATAGTCTTAATTTACTTGCTAGTACTTTATCTTATGGTAACATGAACTTAAGAGAGAAAGGACAAAGTCTGGTGGCGTTTTTTGTGGCGGGACACGAAATTGAAAGTCACACTTGTTAAAGAAGCATATGCCATTTCTTGTGTGGCTCTTGCATTTTCAAAATATTTGTGTGATGATTTTCTACTTTGTTGAGATTTTAGGCAGGTTGTGCTTGTAGAGTGTTTTCTTATACACAGAACACAACTAACACATTGTAGCAGAGCAGCAAGAGAGGTTGAAAGGGTGTAGATTTTCTGTTACCAAAGTAGAGAATGTAAGATCCCATTTTTAAAAAATATGGCCATCATATCACTCCACTCAGCTCAGCACTATCCATCCACACTGAGTTTATGGTCTTTCTTCTGTATAACTATTTATCAATTAATCTCTCTTGAGAATGTCAATTATACTTACAAGTGTGTAGAACTAAAATGAATATTTAGCTTAGGAAAGGAAAATTGACCTAACGTAACCGTTACTTTTCTATTGTTTATTCTGTCACAAATAGAACCACTCAGAGAAGAGGTCTAGTACTGAATCTTTTACAGTGCTGATTTGGAAGAGGTTTTGTATCTTTGACTTTGAAGTTTGCCTCCTTCTTTCAGTGACTGTGGACCTAGGACATTACTATGTTGCAGGCACTTAGATTTTGGATGACAGGATAATCTAGAGTTTTATCAACATAAAATTGTCATCAGGAAAATAAGGATGATAAACAATTTTAAATATATTAGCTGATCAAAGGAGGATGGGGTAGATCTACCAACTGTCAGATTATTGGGGGAAAAACATAGATTTGGAAGGAGAAAGCAAGAGAAACTGTCAGTACACCATGTAGTTTTAGAACAATTGTTGGTCCATAGGATAAATAGAAAACTTACTACTTTAATTCCTGATTATTCTTCACTCCTTACTCTTATCTCTTTGGCATTGCCTCTGCCAAATGACTTTAATATAATAGTCTGGGCTTCTCCACACATTGTGCTCTCTGTCTGCCATGGCTTCATTTTGTGAGTTACTGTCTATGCCCGTTACCCTTTTGCTGGTTCCTCAAGTGCTTTGTTTGTTCATTTTTCCGTCTCTATTGCTGAGCTATTCCCTGGCTTTGCAATGATTTTCCTTCTCTGACATTTGTCTTGTGCTGCTCTGTACTGCTTGGTACAGCCTTGCTTCCTTACTGTTCTCACATCCTTCATTTGGACGTGCTGCCCGACTGGATTTCTGTAAAATGAACCCCCAGCCCATCACCCCAGCACCTCTGAAGGAAAATTGCAAAGATATCCCGTGGTGTCAAGACAACTGCATAAGGTAACAGCAGAAATGTAAAATATAATTGAATGTGGCACCTATATGAACGCTGGTCCATTTTTTGTTTGATTTTTAGACAGGTCTGTAATAACTACCCAAAGTCAAAGCTGCGGGAATCAGAGTTCAGAGATAAGAGGGGTGATCTATGATAAATCAGTTTAGGATCTTACATGATTTGTGTATTATTGCAGAAGATTATTACATCAAAATTTATAATCAGGTGTGATTGGGAAATGATGGAGACTTTGTTGTGAAATATATTAAGTGGCAATTTTATATGGGGGTTTAAAAACTTTTTTATTTAGTCTCAATAAGAGAATGTGACTTCCATGATCTCTGTTACATGTATTTTTTTAAGTTTTCTCAGAGTTGATTTTACATGTTTTGGTTGTCAGCAGAGAAATTAATTACTCTACTTGGCAACATATTTTCCCTCAGTGTGTTTAACCATTGTAAGCATAGTTGTTACTGCACTTCCACAATAAATAAATATAATAGGTGTTTCTGTCAAAATAATTGTTTTGATTTTTCCTGAAACTGCACTGTAAGCTATTAGTTAGAGAAGGATAATTTTATAAATGGAAGGAAAACTTTATACTTGGCCTTTCAGACATGCTTCATTTAAAAACAAAATAAATTGCATTAAATGAAACAACATATTTAATTACTGAGCCCTGTTCTCAATCCATTTATTTTAATCTAAATAGCAAGTGTTTAACTTGTATCCATTATTTTGTACCAGAAAGAAATTATTCTAAATGAAAAATCTTAATTAAATAATCCAGAAAGTCTCTGCCAGAATTATGCAAAATTGTATTAACACAAGATCCATAAAATGGTGAACAAATCTTATAAACATGCTCTAATACATTTTATTGTGTGCTTATGGTAGTGGTGTTGTGAAGCCTTTATTTGTGCCATGTCTTTCTTAAAACAACCTACAAAGTTTTAACCAGTCATTTGTGAAATTGTGTATTAGCATCTGAGCTGCATATTCATGACTTAACTTTTGCAACTAAGTAATTCATCAGCTCAGAGGAATTTTATTATTCTGTATAAATACCAGAAGGGAGGGTGCAAGAAGGATGGAAAAAAGCTCTTTTCAGTGGTGCCCAATGACAGGCAACACAGAAATTCTCATCTGAGCAAAAGGAATGGTTTTTTACTATGAGGAAGATTGAGCACTGGAACAGGTTGCCCGGAAAAATTACGCAGTCTCCATCCTTGGAGATATCCAAAGCCTTTTTGGACATGATCCAAGTAGGTGACTTCTTGGAGAGAGTTATTGGACCATTTGTCTGTCAGAGGTCCATTCCAGCTTCAGGTATTCTGGGATTTTGTGAAACTGCCAGAGGAAAAGAAAAACACAACTCTACCTCTTGGTGTAAGTGTCCATAATTCATGAAGTCCCCTAGAAATGCAGTCATTGTGGACCATCTGTGACAGGAACCTCTCTTGCACCCCACCTATCTAAACGGACTTTACTGAAGGAAGGAAAATGATGATGTAAATATTAAAACATGGGATGAGGTGAATTTAATTTTGGGCATTTTGCATGGTTATTTTATTAGTTCTTTTACTTACCTGTTTGTATGGAACTTTAAATACCTTGAAGTGCATTATGTTCATTTTATTTGTCCCAGAGAAGATGCAAATAGGAGTATCCTGCTTCTTTGCCTTTAATGGCACCCAAAACCTAATTGTTATGTCAGGGTGATCTCTTGTTCTTGCCTTCGTGCTTTCCCTTTGTAGGATGCATTGTTTTTCATATCAACTGCAATTCACTGGGAAAAGTATCTGTGTCTGGTTTTGCAAACAAGGATGCATTTTATATGAATTCTTAAAAACAGAAACAAGACAAAGCCTAGTGATCTATCATGACCTCAGAATTCCAGAATCACAGAACTGTTTAGGTGGTAAGGAACCTCTTGAGATCATCCTGTCCATCTCTGTGGCTCAAGCAGGGTCATCCCCTTCAGGTTGTCCAGGACCACGTCCAGTCAAATTTTGAATATCTCCACGGAGGGAGGCTGTTGGCTGTTGTATGATGACTGCCAATTCAGAAAGTTTTATTTATATTTACTCATTGAGACTGAATAATTATAATACTGTTGTAGCAAAACTAACACAGGCTGCTACTCTCACAGTTTTTAAATTAGAATCCATAACAAGGGATTATGATCATGTTTTAATGAAAGGGAATAAAAAATTCAAGCAGCCTCATTGGAGGCACTAAAAAAAAAGAAAAAGATGCAAACAAAAATGAACCCACCCTTAATAAGAGTCAAGGAAGAAATGTTGTTGTTTCTTTATTAAACTCTTGAGATTTAGCAATGAAACACTTCTGGGAGAGCTGCTATAAAAAAATCTTAGTTTTCAGATGTCACCCAGGATTTTCTCTTTTCCAGCAGATGAAAATAAATTAATACCTAGGCCTGACTTTTTTATGCATTTTGGATACTGGTGTGCTGGCAATATCTCACTCTTTACTATCTGATATCAATTCTCCTTCTCTGGATGAGTTCCTTGAGAAGGAATTAGCAATAATTCCCCAGCAGCAGCTGCTGTGTGTGAATATTTTGGAGGTTGCCCTTTCCAGATTCTGAGGATAATAGGAGAAAACAGACCTAATTATACTGGGTTGACATTTACATGGCCAGTGCTAATTTTAGCAAAGCTGTGTGTGGGTTTAATCGAAATGCTGCTATAGTAATTTCAATGGAGAAACTATCAAGAAAAGAAACAAACAAATAAAAGTGCCCCCTTCTAAACGATTCTTCATGAGACTTAAACAAGATATTCTGAGCTCTGTCTCATCTCTCTTTTTCAATTTAAGGAGACTGAACTGAGTGCTCTTGTTCTGGGTAAAATCAGTGGGAGGCACTCTGATGCTACAGAATTAAGAGCAGTGCATCAGGGAGATGCACTTCAACATCTAGAAAATCTACCTGCAAAGCACCTTACTAATACAAAAAATACATGGTTTTAGGTTAAAGTTCAATGGGAGGATGACATATTGCAGAATATGTTGTTCCTTGCCATCACAGTTTTATCACCATGGCACTGCCTGGTATGCTTGCTCTTAACATTTTTCCTAATCTACTGTAGAAGCAAAAAATGCATCTTTACCCATCTGTATTCCTTCCAAATAGCATCCACTGCTGCTTTAGTTTTAGCTTTCACAGTGCTGAGCTTTTTAGGCCTGACAGAAGTTACACAGATCTCAACCACAGTGCAGCGTCCCAAAGAATTGTAGCCAGGAATTTGAAATATACTCATTTTGATTTATTAACTAATCCAGTTCTGAGTTCTAGGCTGAGTGCCTGAGGAATCTTTTACAGAATTAGTGTTCTCCAGCAGTGTTCTCCAGCAGCCCCTGGGGAGGCTAGAGGCAAGGCTTAACAAAAGGTTACCTAAAAATGAAATGAGGGAGGATGCAGAGCTCCACACACTTCTTTGTAAAGCAGTTGACTCAAATTGCAGCCCTTGGTTTGAGTCAGATGCCTTCAGTCTTTAAAGGGTCAGTGAGCTGACTCTGCTAAATTTGACTGTTTCCTAATGGGCTGTTGGACAGTGAAAGAGGAGTGAGGTATTATCAAAATCTGGCCCAAAGCTTTTTACCAAATGTGATGTACCTTTGTTCAGAAAGGATTTCTTACACAGAATTTGTGGATACTCATTGCAGTAAAATACTTACATGAAGACAAGGGATCAGCCATTGGTATTAGTTTTTGTCATCCCTGGCAGGGTACTTGAGATCCCTGGGCAAATAGGAGCAACTTGCTTGGCAATGCTGATTTTCATTAAAGTTGTACACAAGAGCTGTTTTCTGTGTGCTAGCCCAAATTCTCTATACGGGAAAGAAAAAATAAAAGCAAATTATTTTTGCTGTTAGGCCTATTTCATCTATCTTATTAACTAGCAAAAATCATAATGAAATAAATCTGTATTAGCAGGTAATGATAATTTGGTTAGTTGACAGATGCAGGCAAGCTGCGTGATATAAAAATTACCATCATTATGAACATCTTCTATTAAGAAGATTTTTTTTATTAATAATGTGAATACAATCCATTTCAACAGCAATATTATAAAATTTGTCTTTTCATGATCTTTAATAACCAATTTTCTGCCAGAATGACCCAGAATGCTATCATATGGATTCGGTATTAAAATCTATTTAAAAAAAACCCAAAGGGCTCTGTCCTATTACAGGCATAATTAAGCTACAGTTCAAAATATCTATGTAATGCATATAACCAGTTATAAGTTTGCAGTCTGTTCTATTTGCCATCTGTTAAAAGCTTTGCAAATGAAACTTAAGGATGCGCTGTAATGCTGTGACTGTGTTTACATTATTTTGGTATCCATGTATGTCTGGGTTCAAGGCAGTCTAACTGCAAGTATATCCTGAAGCACACTCTTCTGTTTTAAGATATTACGTGCCTTTGTCTTAACTAGGCCAGAGTAAGCCCAAAGCTGGCAGATCCCAGCAGAGAGCTGACTCTTCTCTCACTGGGGGAGAGCAGTGTGTCAGTGCTGTAGTAGGTTTCTGATCCAGAGGGATGCATCCCAGTTCAGATGTCTTCAGGAGTATTGCAACTGTGCCTGATATCACCTTATTTATTTCAGATACTGGATTAAAAATCAGTTGCTAATTTTAAAAGATTTTCACTTTAACCATGTAGTTGCTAATAATACATGTATATATAGTATGTCTTTGAAATTTGGATATGGGCTTGATAGGTAATGCCTCAAAGATCTAAACAAAAACCTTAAATCTTTACCAAAATGAGAAAAAAATATAGTTTATTTTTTTTTATTTAGCCATTAAAATTTTAATGGATTTTTAATTAGGGTATTTTCAAGCTCTTTCATGATACAGAACTTTTCAAGTAATTATTTCAAAGGCAAATTGCTCTTGCCACGATGAACTACAAATACACAAGAATTAAGCAATCACAAATGCAAAGCAGTTGTTAATTTTCGCTTACATACAGAAATTCACATGTGTTTAGGTAAGAATTTGCTACAGCTTTTCACATTCATAATAAAGTGAGGCAGTGCTCTGTATTTGATGTCCTGAGGCCTTTTTAACTGGGAGAGGTAGAAATCCTGCAGAGTTGTGTGGTTTTATATATTCCCAACTTTCCTAATTTAAGATTGATTTTCCCATCCTAATTTGGTTAGTTTGTTTTAATTTAAGAGTGTTTCTATCAAAAAGCTTAACACCCATAGACTTTATAACTAAATGCTAGTAGGGAATTAGTGCAGATGAGGGGTTCAGACTCTTGTTCTGTGTTTTGGAGAGCTGTTTTTCAAACCCTTCTCTCCTTCCCTTATGTGACTTGAACTTTTTTGGTCTTTCTGGCCATTCCTGTATTCCTATCTGACATCATTTTACTCAGTCTCACTTCTGCCTTCATTCCCAAACTTCTGTGCATCCTTTTTTTCCCCCATTTCATCCTTCCCAAGGCTGCATTACAATTTCCCTACCACCCACTCTTCTACAGCTCTCAGCACCGAGGTCTTCACCCTGGAGGAATTTTGGCTGTAGGAAGGTGACCATTTGTAGCCCCAGGTAAAGTTTCCCTGCTGACTTTTTTTGAGCACAAAGCTTCCTGTGGTGATCAAAGAAGCAATGCCCAGGAGGGTGCTGCATGTCCCAGGCAGGGTGACTCCAGCAGATCCAGTCATTCTCCGGGAGTGATTCCCACAGACCTGTATCAGCTTGTATTCATTGTAGAAAGCATGAAATATTATCACAAAAACTGGTTCAAAGCCTAATGGAGAAGTAGTTACTCATAACTAAGAAGATTTTCTGCAGACAGGATTAAAGCTGAAACCCTAACCCTGAGGTGTCATTTCCTGCAAATTCCAAGAGTTCTTTTCAAACAAAGTGCTTTATAGTTAAAAGACTGATTTACTTGTTTTACTCTGTGTAATCTTTCAATTATTTCTGAAATATCTGAGGTAGATGTTCTGACACTTGGCAAACTGGCAAGTCACTGGAAAAAGGCCCTTAAAGATTCAAAATGTCAGTCTGCCTTCATTACAGACAACATAAGTTTAGTTTTTTTTTTTTTAAACAGCAAAATCAATCAGATAAAAAAATCATATGGAAAAGGCAGCACGGTTTGTATAATAATAATGAAGATTATTTTAAATATATTACAGTTGTCTTGAATGTGAGCATTTGCTTTTGGATTGATCTTTTTCATGCAGTATTACTCACAGATGTAACCCACAGCTGAAGAAAATGTTACTTAGGCCCTGTAAAATCATGGGATTGACATGGATATGTTACACATGATCTCTGGATATTAAATGTGGGACATTCACTAAACTGTGGTTTTGCTTTGGTTTTTTTGGTAGCAAAGGGAGGGTAAAATGGAATTTTTTACAGGGAAAACCATACAGTATGATAAGAAGTTAAACAATGATTAAAAAAAAAAAAGAAAAAGGGAAAGATATAAGTAAAATGATATAAGATATTTTAAAAACTTTAAAAATACCACAACAATCTGTTCCATCTTGCAGGAATCCGATTAGCTCCAAAAGAAAAACTGGAAATCCCTCTGTTATTCATGCCAGCTGAAATGAAAATTTATAAAGCAGTGGTGGTAATTCATGTAATGAGGGAAAATGGTGAAAACTGGCCTTATGAGGTTACTGCTGAATCAAATACAGACTTAAAGAGGTAATTTATTCTAATAGGAAAGGAAAAAGTAGTTGAGGATGCTCAATCCTATCATCATTTATCCCATTGACTGTTCATGTGTAGCTCCCAAGGGCAGTCCAGTGTCTGATTGTGAGGGCAGTGGGTATCCATCAAAAGCTTTTAATGTACCCTGCAGGGTATGCAGATTCAGGGTAACATTTCTGTCTGTTCTAATACCTACCTATTCTCACTTTAAATAAAGAAAATGTAAAGTACTGGCTGCTGGTGTAATTATGGATATTGAGCAAATGAAAGCTCTTAGGTACCTCTGGTTTTTTCAATATATTTGGGATAATAATGATTCTCATCCCAATATTTTTAAGTCATTCATAGACTGCAGAAACTTTATCTCAGTGTAAACATAACCTGACAGAATGCAGATCAGGCCAAATGTTTTCAGATCTATAATATTTGAATACACCAAGTGAATCTAAGTTATAGCTGATATAATTTATAGCTGATATATTTAGCTGGATTTTATTTCTTTTTTTTTTTTTCCAGATATGGTTAGCATTTCAGCATACAATAGCATAGAGTCTGTCTTTCCAACAACTCTTAAGTCTAGATTACTTTGGAAACAGAATTTTCAGCAGTCTAAATGGTGCTCTTATTTTTCTAGAAATGTTACTGTAGCAGAGAACGGGGAAACTCAGGGAATACTGTGGATCTATCCAATTAATGGAACACCTGAAGCACCACAGCAGAAATCAGGTAGGTAATGCTTGAAAAAAGCTTGAACAATATATTTAAGAATATTTAAGAAAATCAAATAGTCAATTATATTCTCGCTTGACAAGAATTTGCAGAGGTACTTGGCTATATCTTTGAAAAAGATAAAATCACATATTAAAAAAAAAATGTTCTCCCACTTCCAAAGCAAATCTAGATCATTACTTTGTTCTTATTGTGGATAAAAGGAGTTGGGGGCAGTTGTAAATCTTAAGGCCTGTGCCCTTCATTGTCCCAATTAATCCTGAGTTTGAGAACTGAAGGTAAGCTGAACAAAGGACTGACTCAAGGGCAGACTGCTTCTTGCATACCCAGAACACCCTTCTGGAGAGCCTGCAGGGTGCAGAATATTGGAGTAGATGTTCACTGCTTCTCTAGCCCTGGATTTAATGTCTTCATCAAAACCAGAATATAAAGTAGTGTAATAGCAGGAAGTTTTCCCCTTGCTCCTGAGAAGTAAACTTGCATTAAAAGATGAGTGACATTCTAAGAGGTTTCTTGCTTATTTTGGGGATAGTAAATGCTTATATATTTGACCTTCTGTATTTTTAAGGTGTGATATAATTCCAGAGCTATGAAATGGGAAGTTGTGAACAGCAATTGAAATCTATAACCCTGAAACTACAGCTCAATGTGTAGATGTGGGACCAGTTCTATACCAGCTTGTCCTTTCAGCTTACCTTTTGTGGACTGAATAAGTGAATATAATACCTTTCTACATTAAATATATTAAGATACAGGAACGATTTCTGGAAAAACACAGAAACAGATATTTGTACTGTCATTAATTTATACTGCTTAAGGACTCTTTACTTGTAGACAAATGCCAATGATGTGGTATTAATTAGAGCTTTCATCTCTTTAATTTGCACTTTAATACCTTAAGGAATGAAATAGAATATTATCGTGTAATCAACTGTTGCCTAAAATGATGGCTTTAATGAGTCTCATTAGCATTAGAACTATGTATATTAATGTGGATGTTTGTTGTGTTATTTAAAGCTGTTGTGTAGTTCACTGGCACTCTTCAAGATAAATCTCCCTTTTATTGGGCTGTTGCTTTCACTGAGATCATAGAATCATTAAGGGTGGAAAAGACCTCTAAGGTCATTGAGTCCAACCATTAACTCAGCACCTCCATGTAACCAGTAAACCACGTCCCTGAGCACAACATATCTGTGGTTTCTGAATATTTTCAGGTGTGATGATTCCCCCAGTTCTCTGGGCACCTTGTTCCATCACCTGGACATCCTTTCAGTGAAGAAATTTTTCCCAATATCCAATCTAAACCTCCCTTGGCACAACTTGAGGCCATTTCCTCTTGTCCTGTCACTTGTTACTTGGGAGAAGAGATTGTCCCCCACCTTCCAGGTGATTCTAGAGATGGAGATGGTCTCTCCTGAGCCTTCTTTTCTCCAGGCTAGACACCCCCATCTCCCACAGTCAATCTTCTTAGACTTAATCTCAAGACTCTTCCCCAGCTCCACTGTCCTTCTCTGGGCTTGCTCCAGCCCCTCAATGTCCCTCTGAACTGAGGCGCCCAGAACTGGACACAGCACTCACAGTGTGGCCTCACCAGTGCCCAGTACAGGGGCCAGTCACTGCCCTGGCCCNCCTTCCAGGTGATTCTAGAGATGGAGATGGTCTCTCCTGAGCCTTCTTTTCTCCAGGCTAGACACCCCCATCTCCCACAGTCAATCTTCTTAGACTTAATCTCAAGACTCTTCCCCAGCTCCACTGTCCTTCTCTGGGCTTGCTCCAGCCCCTCAATGTCCCTCTGAACTGAGGCGCCCAGAACTGGACACAGCACTCACAGTGTGGCCTCACCAGTGCCCAGTACAGGGGCCAGTCACTGCCCTGGCCCTGCTGGCCCCACTGCTCCTGATCCAGGCCACGTTCCACTGGCCTTCTGGGCTACCTGGGCACACCTGAACTCATGTTCAGCCTATTTTTCACCAACATCCCCAGGTCCTTCTCCACTGGGGAGCTTTCCAGCCATTCTTGCCCAAGCCTGGGGCATTGCCTGGGGTTGTTGTGACCCAAGTGCAGGACCCAATGCTTTCTATATAAGTTATGACTTAAAAGGTTTAGCATTCATTAATTGCTTAAGTGACATCACTTCTGTATATGATCAGAAGCTCGCATACTATCAACTCTTAAGTAATTTTAAATTCCTAAATGCTTTTTTAAAACTGCAAAACTAAATTGTAGCATATTTATAACTGTGTTATCCATTAGCTTATGTTCAATAAATGTTTGTAATACATAAAAAAGCACTGCATTAATTTTTAATAAATGTTGTTCTTTGGCCATCAGCATGGTATGTTGGGCTAATATTTTTTTCCCAAGGAAAAACTAGGTCTTTCAAGAATGTCCCAGAAAACAGAAATAGGTGTATGTAAGTGTGTTTAGGGAATTTTCCATTCCTACCTGGGTTTTGAAAGCCTATGTTTTTCAGTTATAAATGGGCATTTAGAAAACTTACAGTGTAAGGTATAAATCCAAACCAGGTAATAACAAGAAATCTGCTTTAAAAAAATACAATAATAATCAAAAGAGTATTGTCATCTCTTCTAATGCAGACATTTATTAGAGTTGTCTGGAAGCTACAAGTTTCTGTGTCAAAACCCCAAGCTGCTTTGCTGGTATATTAGGGAGTTCATCTTTGGGTCATTCTTATTTGCATCTTAATATACTTAAACTTCTAAAAGTCACTTGGCTTTCTATCTCATGAGGCCAATTAAAATGATCAGTGGTCACAACCCATGTAGTACATGTTAAGGAGATGATACCTTGGCTATCTTATAAAAGTGATTACAAATGGAGGGTCATCCTGAATATTCTTTTAATTCTTGTATAGAGTCAAAGAAGAATATAGCAATTTTAATTCAGGGGGACTGCTGGGGGTCATCTAATCTAACCACCTGCTCAAGGGCATCTTGCTCAGAGACTTGTCCAGTCAAATCCTAGATACATCTGAATTTTATTTATAAATATTACTTAGCCATTTAGGAAGACGAAAATGTAAAATCAATTTTGGTAGTCAGATGAGCTGTAGAATAGAAAATGACAAGGTGCACACAGTAATCTGAAACATTTGGCAAACTAGTGGAATACAGAGAATGTAATCTATTTTTAAATATAAAGTCATACATTTAAACAAAAAGATGTGTGTTTAACTATTTCAGTACCTCAAGGAAATTCTAAGAGATCTCTAGAAATTACTTTCACACTGTTAAACAGGGAAAGACCAAGGGAGAAAGGAAATAGCTGAACTTGTTGTGTAATTATCTATTTTGGAGAGTAGTGTTAGTAAATAAAGTTGAAAGAACTGAAAGTTGAAGCTAAATAACATGATATCAAAAAAG
This sequence comes from Promerops cafer, assembly GCA_013398275.1. Taxonomy (NCBI): domain Eukaryota; kingdom Metazoa; phylum Chordata; class Aves; order Passeriformes; family Nectariniidae; genus Promerops; species Promerops cafer. Next base: position 1,818,734 of record VZSE01003938.1, on the reverse strand, counting down.
TGGTTTTCATCCTCTGTTTTTAAACACTGCATAATGGTTCACTGCAATATGGTTCCAAATTATTGATCATTAATTCCTGATGTTAACTTCAGAGCTAATTTTTTGAAGAAACATTGGGTCTAACTGATGAAAATGACTTTTAGACCTTGAAAATGAAAAGTATGTAGTCAGCTGTTCTTTTTCATGTTGATTCCCAGAACTCTAGGAAGTTCTAGGTCTTTTCTTTGGGAAAACATTTTTTTCAGTGATTTTATGTAATTTTTGCCTTTTTTTGTGCCAATCAGTATGAAAGAACCAGAAAAAATACCTATTGAAATAAACTTTATACAAACTAGTGTAAAAGCTAAAACCTAACAACTTTGTAATGCAAAAGACATACTTTGGAAGCAGTAAATTAACATCACTTAGTGAACTGAAAGAATTTCTATGATGCTTCAAACAGAAAGTCATACGACAATGCTTTCTATTCTGGCATATTTCTTATTAAAGTTGAAGTTTGAACAACAGTATTCTTAAACTAAGAAAGCAAAGAGTAACTTAATATTTTTTCATTTAATCTTAAAACATTTTGATTTTTTGGTTTTGTTTCAGTCTTCCTTTCTTACTGGCCTATTTCAAACTATGCCATAATTCCTGTTAGCAGTTGAACTAAAATGAAGGTACATTTCATAATGAAAGATAAGAGAGAAATTTGCAAGTGCTGTTGGGAACTAACTGAACAGATTTTTGTTTGCTTAGCAATGTTTTCTACTACTTCACCACAACAGAACAATAGAAAGTGGAGGTTGGGAAAAGCTTTTAGTTGTCTTGCTCCTTACTGGAATTCTTTCTTTTTCTAAGCACATTTAGTTTCTATATTTAATTGCTTTGTTGAAATCAAGATGCCAGTGCTTTGCAAATAAGATGTTTTTGCTTTTCTGCAGTTGTGATACGCTGTCAAGCCAGGCAGAGAGTGGAACAGAGAGTAGAGCTGCTGCTGACTGGTATAATGCCCAGTGCCACTGCTCTGCCTGATGCTGGGAATCCTGCCATGGCCGATACGGATGAGTCGTCCAACACCCCAGAAGTCACTGATGGTAAGAATAGTTTTGATTTCATACTATTTTAGAAAAATTTCAAGTACTTCACCAGATGTGCAGCTCTGCCATGACAGTGAGTGAGGTTTAGGCAAATTGTCCCAGTCCATATTTCTACCATTTTGCAAGTATGGGGTATTTGTTTAACTTTTTGTCTGAAGCTACAGGCAGCTATGAACCTGAACCTTCAGTTTTTTAAAATTTGTCCTGGATGTGAGGCTTGCATACACACAATCTCTCCTTTTAAAGAGAGCCTGCACAAAGTCTTCAGTTAGAAAAAAATACGTCTGTGTAAGCATTGCCAGGAGACATTTATCTGCAGGTTTATAAGATGCATTCCCATCAGCAGGTCAATATTGGTATCAGAATGGATTGAAGAAGGAGGACTTTTTGAAAGAAGTGATAAAGCTTTGTAAAAAGATAGCTTCCACTTACTGTTAATCTGCTGAGAACACAGTGAAAATCAATTTATTCAGATACAGCAGCTGTTCAAAATATACCTCTCCTTGAAACAGAATGGCACAACATATAAGTAGTAAGGAAAGAATGCTTGTTACTGCTGTATCACCAGTTTTTCTGTTATCAGTCATAGTCACTACAACAAATTTGAAAATTGTGCACCTTGGAAACTTAACATTCCATTTTGTGTTCAAAGTCATCCTCCTTTATAAGGAAAATGTTATTTAAAAATTATGACACATAACATGAGGCAGACTAATTTGTGTTTAACGTAGCTGTAAATGAGGGAAGGGATTTCACCTGTACTCTTGACTGTTCAAAATGGTAAAAGATGAGTTTACAGATGTTGCTGTAATTGCAGTCTATCAGGTAATCGGTTGGCAGGGCAGGCAAGCTTGGCTTTTGTGTCCCATTTCTGCTATTTGCACTCTGTTCCAACAGAGGCTTTTCAGGAATACCATATTACAGAAAATGTCCTGCCAAATAACAGAAAAAGTGAATAGCTGTAAAAGGTAAATCAAGATGCATTACATCCTTCCTAGAGGGCCAATTTTCATGCAAACGTGCACATGCTCTGCACATTGATCAATGTAATCTCATATCAACAATTACTGTCCAGATTTTTAAACAGATTTTATTTCTGAAAGCTTTTAATGTGGGAGGAGATCTGAAGTTGAACTGTTAAAAAAGAGCTTGCAGAGCATATGCTTACTGATCGGCTGGTATTCATAATTACTGTTTAAAATTTTATATTTACTCATATTGCAGTGTCAAAGATAATTTATTTTCTGGGCATATTATCATCTTACACACACCCATATTACAAAGTGATAGTGGTAAATCCAGTAAAGCAAAAAGATGTGAAGTTGTCAGTGTACATTCTTTCCTCTTTGGAGAGCTGTAAATACTATTATAAAAATTTGCTCAGTCTTTTGAGAACAGTTGTCCATCAAGATGCAAAGGTGCTTTTATTTTTTTTATCGTAGAGTAACAGATTTAGCTCATTATGGGCAGGTCACATATGAGTGGGCTGCCTTAAACACACCTGGGCTATTTCCCTCCAAAATGGTGGCATGGGAATTGACAAGAAGAACGTGCAGTGAGCAAGCTGAGGCAGCATTTTGAAAGTCTTGCAGATTCATGATTTCTAGTTCTTGTTTTATTCATAGGAATGATTTATTATCCCTGGCTTCTGCACATGCTACAGGACATTGATTTGGGGCATTGCATCTTTTAAAGTAAGAAGTCTGGTAGTGAAATGCTTTACACCATAGGTAGTAAAATAATTTTTAACACTGTGCTTTTCATAGTTTTAAATGGCATTTTAATGCCATTATTGATAGATGAATTTGAGGCCCGTTAGGAAGCAAATTAAATGGTGCTATCTGAGCTTTCTGCAGTCTACCAGTAATAACATAAATAAAAGCTTAAACCTTTAAGATAACAGTCTGGCACACTGTTCTTCATTTTTGTCTGTTCTGAAAGAGTGATTCATCAGAGTGCCTGTGTGCTGTGTAGTGAGCATTTTTACACCCAAGGATAAATGATGATAATTACTGGCAGATCAGATTTAAACAGCCAATGCTGTGCTTCAGTATTTAAATTATTTAGACAAGTATAAATTCTTTTAAAGTGAAAAATCTTCAAGCATGTCTTTTACATAAAAAATTCAATTTCATCCAATACAGAGGGGTGCACTTGACACAGAAAGCTACTACAATTTCTCCAAGAAAGAGGGTGCAGTCTAAATACTGTCTAGCTTCAATGACAAAGTTTCTTGTTCAGAAGCTAGCAAAGTTCCAGGGATCAAATAATGAAAGCTTAATATTTGAGACATAGCAAATACAGTATGGCCCTTTTAAAAAATAATTTTCAGTTGCATTAAATGCATATTTTCACCCTAAATGTATTTCTCATCCATTTTCTTACATATGACTCTAAAGATATCTTTTTCACTAAAGGAAATTTAAGAGCTGATATTCATCCAAACAAGTGTGAAGCTTGCTATTTTTTAGTTTAAGTATTCAGTGGGGAATACAAACATATTTAATTTTCCACAATCTTCTAAAAATAATCAAACATTCACAAATCAGTTAGGGATGTTTGACTGACATTTGACATTCACAACTTGTTGTGTTTGTTAGTGGTCCTTTTTAACCTTTCCCTTTCAATTGCTTCAGTTTATCTCATAAGCCCACCATGAGGGCTGAGTGTTTCTCATTAACTTCCCTCATTTTTATTAATTCACAGCTCTCCTTACAGCCCAGCAGCTGGTCTTAGCTCCTTGCTCCTGAGTTCTTACTTCTGGGAAGGTTTCATGATAGTTACCTTGGAGGGGAATAATGCTGCCCAGGTTCTGTAGGGCAGCACAGGTACAAGGTTGGTTTATGTTATGGCCAAGTTTTAGAGCTGTTCTGAGCTCAGACTAAACAGATGGGGAATTCAAGTCTAGCTGAGAGTGAAATAACATTTTCTGGATATGCTAATCCATGGCATCCATTATACAAGGTGTGTCTGTACCCTTTGTTTCACTGTTTATAAAACCTTTATAGCAACTACCTAATATTTGTGAAACTCGTCAGAAAGTACAAAAGGCTCTGTTTTCTTTCATTTCATTAAAGCAGCTCTTTGAAAGCAGCAAAGAATAGAAACATATCCAAACACACATTGAAAAGCTGTTTTCCATCCCCAGAAGAATTTTGTGCTAGCCAGTGGTATGGATTACACTAAATCACCATTTAATGTGATGGATCTGGATCAGGAGGTTCACCTTCAAGATACAAGATCAATTAAATTGGGTGTGACCAAAGAAATCTTTAGAGACAAGGTATCTTTATAGACTTGGTCTCTCATCCAGAGGTGTTAATGTGATTGCTGGTAAAGTGTAGCAGTTAATATTGAAAGCAGTATGAAGAGGATAATAATGATGAAGATGGCCCTATATCCTACTTAAGCTATTTCTGTATTGTCAGAATAACTGTGGCATTATTTTTGAAATTATCCTTGAGGATGAGAAAATTATAGCTATATAAATTAGATTTTCTTCCTATGCAAGAAATAAAAGAAAGGATAAAAAAATGTTTGTTTTGGATTAAAAGTTGATGAAAGCAGTGATCAATGGCAAAATGAAACTGTTGACAAGGGGGTGAACCAACAATTGAGACACTTTGTTATGGATTGTTGCTTTGTTGTTAGGGGTGACAACTCCTGATGGAAAACAGAGAACGAGTAGAAGTCAAAGTATAAAGCATCAGAGGAGAACTGAAAGTCTTAGATGGATTATTTTGTCAGCTACATAATTTTTGTTTACATCTGCCTGTTTTTTTATTTATGAGTGAAGCATGGGAGAGATTTGATGTATTGTTTATTTCCATTATTGGGCTGAAATAATGCCAGGCATTTTAATGAAGAAGGTCAAATAGTTCTTGTTGATATACAAGGCTATCACTGGGTCCATTAAAAAAGAGAAAAAATACAGCACAATTTTTATCCCATAAGTAAACCCTCCTACTGCCATTTCTTAATATAACTAGAACAATAACAACAAATACTGCCAAAAAAAAGAAATCGTAGATTTTGAGCAGGCAGTTGGGAACTGCTTTTATTTGTGTTTACAGTAGTCACTCAAATGAGTGACTGTTTCCTTGCCATTTTATAAAATGTTAAAATCTGTAAGCCTTAGGAATAAGAATCATCATTATGTTAATTAAAATTACTTTCTGATACTTATACAAAATCATGCTAACTTTAAATATTCAACACTTAAAGGCAACCAGATCAATTATAAACTAATCTGAAGTTATTTTTTCTGCTTCATAAAATTGCAAAAACAATAAATAACAGAAAACCAGAAATAATAAAATCCCTCCAGGTTCTACTCTTCAGTGTGATGTAGATCCAGGAAACATTAGAAGTACAAAAGAACTGATTGACTAACCCAAATAATGTCTGAAACAAGAACACACAAGTAGATATCCCTTAAAATTATTTGAGCTAGCGGATAAGAAAAACCTAGGCAATATAATTAGCTGGAAGAGTGTATTAATTACTTCAATTGCTCTATGTTGTGATTGCCGTTTCTCCCCTTTCTTGCTCACAGAATGTCCTGTAATCTCTTTGGTTGGGTGATAAGGAAGTATTACTTCCAATAGAAATGGAATCATTAGACCCTTTTTTTGCAAAGATATTTTGGGGAAGCTTCTGTAAATCAGCACCCTGGCCAACACAGCTCTACAGGACCTTAACTGTTCTTCTGGAACATCATGATGCCTAGCAATGGTCTGTCTGCATTAATTTGCACTTTTTTTCCAAATTATTTTCTCATCTATGGGACAACAACAAAGCATTGCTAGTCAAACCCCTTAAGATAGAAACTTCTTAGGTTTTTTTGGGACAGTGGTCTCCTATCTCTCAGCTGTATTTGAATGCTTTTTGTCATAGAAAATCAGAGGATTTATGCACTTAAATTTGCCTCAGAAAATTTATCTGACAGTCACTATAGTAAAAAAACACATGCAGGCAACAAGCCTATCCCAAAAGCTCTTCCATTTCCAGGTTATTGCATCCTATTGTCATTTCTGTGATAAAGTTCTTTGTCCTTGTCTTCTGTCTCTGAAGTTGCATTGTTCAACTTTCGTTGTTGTTACAGAAAATGAAGTTATTATCTCTAGATCTCCTCCATCTCTCCCACATTACACATTTCCAACAGAACATGATATAAAAATTCCCCAACAAACTTCCCCCATTGTTTTGTAGAATGTATAAAACTTCATGTTTTTATAAATTACTGCATCAGGCCTGTTGTTTTGACAGTATAAGAACAATTTGATCTGAAGCTTTGGAGATACAGGTAGATGTTGAAACTATAAGACAAGTAAATAGAAGTTACATAGAATCACCTCAGAACTTTGAATGAAGTGATAACCTTGAACCATTACTCTTTCTTCAAGCCAGCTGAGGAATACATGAGGGAAGCCTCAGAAATTTACTACACAAAACTTTTATTAATTCTGAAAATTGATTTGTAACCAAAAAATAACACAAGTGGGTACCTCCCATGAGATGAAATGTCTTATAGTAGAGGAATTTACACTACCCTGTGTGATAGATGTTCTGTCTTACGTGTAACTGAATGCAATCTGTTGGGTAAGGAAAAGGAAGGAAATGAATGTGACCCTAGTGATCAGGTGCTGTGTTTCTCTCTCTGTGGCTCAGTTTTGTATATTAAAAAAAGCCAGAAGATAAAAAATGCATGCTTTTGTAATAGACCATAGTATAGTGTAAAACTGTCAAGACCTATTGAAAAAATGGTGACATGGGTTTTCAATCTAGCCTCCGTTGTGTGCCAATTCAAATAGAATGGTCAGGTTAAAAGTCACTTGAGTTGTTTCTGATTTTTCTGGGCAACATTGAAAGTGAGACAAATTACTCTGGATGCCACAGAAAAAATAATGTCTGTGTGAATTAAGACTAAATCATGAGATACTTTCCTGAAGAAGCTGCTTTGATGTTTCTGTGCCAAGGTACAGATGTGATCTTAATCTGCCAAAGTTTCTGGCTAAATGGAGACATGGCTAAATAAAAAAGGGAACTTGTTGAAAAAGGAGTATGATGGTTATGAAGAAATAAATTTTAATTGTTTCCTTCATAACATGAATTTATAGGGTAGCATACAAATCTGAGTAGAATCCGAGATCAAGGGCAAATAATGTGAGATCCTTTGGCCTGAAGAGAATCCTTTTGATTTTTCTGAGGTTTTTGTTTCAACTTACTATGCAAGTAATATGAGAATAAAAAAAGCATTGAAAGGGATGTATGGAGGCAGAGTAAAAAGAGAATTAGTGAAAAAAGGATTCAGAGAGAGAATATATGGAAACAAGCTGCAAGGAACAATACTAGATGCACAGCATGTGTTTCATATACATGAAATGGATTCACAAGCTTCCATTTCATTCACTAAACTATGCAGTGTTTAGAAGAAACAGTCTCAAAAGAAAAAAGGTGGGGGGAACACTTTTTGCTGCTTCTTTACAGTAGAAACTTGCTTTAGAAGTCGATACCTCTTTTAAAGAAATGTTTTTAGAGAGAAAAATTAGCAAACAGAAAGATTGAATGTAAGAGAAAATTTAGGAAAGAAGCATTCAAGTTGGTTGCTAAGGAAATAGGCAGTGGGATGCAGGGTTAAAAAAAAGATGTGGGTAAGAGTGGAATTTTGTAGAGTCTTGAAGATACAGATGAAGTTTTTGGCTGGATATGGAAAGAGGAAAAACTTGCGGAGAAGAGATACAAAGATATATATGCAGAACTATATCAAGAATTTACTTGAATTCCTATGAGGATCAATAATTTTATTATCAACAGAAGGAGATCAGCTTTTTTATCCATTAATTTCTATGAGTTTAATTTGATGTCTGGGATTTAGTAAAGTTGTGTTAGCTTTGCTTATATTTGTAATGCTCCATATACAGCTCTTTTGTACCTGTATGAAGAAATCTGGTGAAAGGCATGTTTAACTACAGCCAGGTCTTTGGGGTCTTTTATGCAATTTGTTTATTCTGCTGCTGTCATCCTGTAGTTGTGACATTTTACAGTGAGAAACAGGTACATACTTTTCAGTTGAGATCTCATGTCTTACTACCCACATGATATGCACTTAAGTGTTAGTATGTTCTTGACCACTAAATTTCTTTTTACTTTTTTCCTTTATTACATTTGCAATTCACTTTTTACTGTTTGTTTGAATATTTACTTGAAAAAAATATTAAAATTATTTTATCTGCTGTACAGTAATGTGTTCTGTCTGCCTCTACTTTTGCTGGAGAGGCAGAACTGCATATTTAATGTTCATTCCCCACTGCCTGCTGAGTTCCAGCAGTGTTTATGTGAAAACTCCTGGAAGACAATGGAGAAGCAGGAAAAGGACAAGTGTCAGATGAGACCTGAGAAGGGCTATGAAGGAAGATGTTTCAAAAGATTTGGAAGGTGAAGATTAAATGCCAGATACCTGGTATAAATGAGTAGTTAACGTCTGGCTTTGTAGTTTCTTTGTTAGCAGTTTGGGGACTATTAGATCAAGAGGGGAAGAAATCTTTGTTAGGTGTCAGGGCCACAATGGACACTTAGCCTTGGAAAATTATCAGGACCAGTGAAAAAGATCAGTGTGAGTGCAGTGTGTGAAATTCAGCACCACGTGAAAATAATTAATCTGGTTTATGCAAAGCACGAAACTGCAAATTTATGAATGCCTGGGCTTTAATTACATGTTTGTATTTGGTGATTGTGCTTCCCTCCTTTATGAAATGACTGCAAATAAGAGCAGTTAAGTGGATTCACTTGCATCTCTGTTTTACTGCATCCATCCAAGGAAAAGCCTCTGCAATGAGGACAAGCACTTTTGCAGTCTGAGCATGTTTCCATCACAGTTTTAATTTCCATCTGTCTTATTGGAAATGGGAGGCAGTGTGAAAGGAAAGTGGGTCCCTTAGGGAGATGCTGCCCTTTGCTGTGCTGATGTCACCAAGTGTGCCACGGGTTACAGGCTCTTTGTGGAGAGCTCAGCCAGCCAGATCTGCCCTGGGTGTCCACAGGGGACTGCAGCCTCCCAGGCCAGTGGCCAGGAGATTTTTATCACCAGGAAATGCAGTGTATAATGAGCTGGTCCTCAGTGAAATCAAACACTCACTTTTCAGAACCAGGAGGGAGGTACAAATGCTTCTCTCCTGACACTGTGAAACTCTGTTTGAGGTCAGAAATATCCAGTGGGCCTTTCACTGCCTTCTGTAGGCAATAGGCTCATCTACAAATGTCTTTGTTATTAATTCTTTTGAACCTTGAATACAGGTTCTTTTCCACTAAAATGTTATTTAAATTTCTAAAATTCCTATTTTGTGAATCTGTTGGATTCACAACAGATCTGTTCTTTAAATTTTAGATGCATTCATTTTAGATGCATGCATGTATTAATTAGTTTTACAGTAAATCTAGTAGTCACAAAAATTCATGTTTCCCCAGTTTGTATGTCCAGAGTGTAAAATCCTTGGCATTTTCATGTTGTAAGTCTTATGAGTCATAAATTTTTTTTTTAAAGAGTGGTCTATATCCTTTCATCTTCTTAGAGGCTATTTAAACAAACGCCAACACTTTTATTCCAGAGCTTTTGAAGCAGTGTCCTTACTGGCATTTGCAAATAAATGACAGCCAAGTCATAGTACTATATAGCTGAAAAACCTGGTTGGTTTTTAAACATGGATACTTCAGTAGCTCTGCATACACAAGTGTTGCTTAAATGCATACTACCTTTTTAGAAATCTTTACTTACACAAATGAAAACTCTTGAAGACTGAGATCAATTGCCTTTCAAAAGAAGAAATGTTTAATGATTAAAAAATTGTCTTGGAATAATTACCTCAGAATATATTTTCTCTTATTACTTAAGGCAAAATGTTATTCAGAAAATAGGAAGAAGTCATATAATTAATAATCAGAATTTCTATTCCCTAGATTTAACTAGCTGTATATAAATAGCATGCTTATTATCTTCCCAGTGTTTGGATTGACAAATATCTCTATGTTGAGTCAGATGTGGCTGAAGCTCTCCCTGCTGCTCTCTATTTACAGAACACGAGTGGATTAATTGGGGTATACTTTTATATTTGCATGTGTATTTTACATCTTGCATTAGATAAAACAAAAATTTTAACCTGTATTAAAAATGGTGATTTTTAAAAAGAAAACTGAACTGAAATGAGGAGAAAACTGAATGAAAGACAAAGAGCTGGGCCTAGAGGGTCAAGGCCTATTTGAGCAGTATGTTATATTGTATTTGACTTTGCTTTAAAGAAAGTGGTGGTGCTGTCTCCATGTTTTATATCTTCTGCCATTTTAATTGAAACTAGGAATTCTAAGAGTCAAGAGAACTCTGAATATTTGACAAATTGGACAATTTCCTAGCTGTTTCATAACTTTATTTTTTCCCCTAGGTTCTGCCAGTTTGTTTCAGCAGGTTGTGTGTTACAGGATTGCTAGAATCAAATATTAACATTTCACAGAGAATCCCCACAGCATGATAATATAGGAGTCTTCAGGGCAGCTGGGATGAAAAATATAACTATGTTGTATATTTTTTAGTAGTGCTGAACTAGATCAACAGTCTAGAACAAAATGAGCTGAAGGGATCAATATAGCAAGGTTCCAAATATTGGCATCCATAAATGCATCATTTTTTCCTTAAGTGTTGGAAGTAAAAAATATTTTAACTAATTACTTAATATAAGTGTAGGACAGGTTGCAAAACAGCCTGGAACAGAAAAAAAATATATATTTAATTGCTTCTGACTAAAAAGTTACATATATTTATGTGTGTGTGTATATATATATATGTCAAACCAAACCCAAATGTCTTTGCATAATAAAAGCAGTGTGCAGTTCTCAACGTTGTCTTCCTAGCACCTGAACTATAAAACAAGCTTTTCCTGAGTAGTATTGTGTGATGTAACTGCTGAAAGAAGCATCTGCTCAACAGCTGTAATTTTTTTTCATTGTGAAATGTTCCAGATTGTGTCATCCTTTCTCTTCCATTGATTGTCAGCATCTGAATCTTCATGTTCTAGCATTTGTCAAGGGTGACTCCTAAAAGCCTTGGGCTGTGTTGGAATCTGAATGCATGATATAAACATTACATTTTTCAAATGGAAAAACAGCAAGCATGAAATAATATAGGATGGTCCTAAATTTTATGGAGTGTATGAGAAAATGTTCATGTTGAATTTCATTTTAACAAATTACATTTATTGTAATGAAGTCCCTGCATATATGGATCCATACATGGAAATCCTGTATTTTGGTACTCAGTGTGTATCTAATCTACTATGATTGATAGTCCCGTATGCTGGTCATAATACTTTGCTTACATGTGTGTGACTCTAATGTGGTATATATTGTTCAGAGATCTGTGAACAGTCTGCTTTAAAGAGTTACAAATGGTTCAGTATGAACTGCTACATTTCTTAATCTTTGTGTTACAAAAATGAAACAACAAAAGGTCACGCCTCCTGTTAGCTGCTGAAGTGGGAAGAGGAAATTGTGCATTTCAGAGAAGGACAAAGGAATAGAAGTGTGGGAAGGCATCTCCATACTCACTTAAATTTGAGTGGTTTTACAGATTGGCAGTACCAAAGTAAGCTTTTCTCCAACATTGTCTCTTGGACTTTTTATATAAACAAATCTGTCGTCTGTATTTTAGAATTCTGAGTCAGAAGGCCTTGGGAATGAACTCTGCAGCTGCCTGGCAACTATGCAGCCAGGATATGTGCACAGGGGTGCACACACAACAGTTCTGTACATTTGTACTCAGCTGTGCAAATTCAAAATGTGCCCTGAGATAGGTGGTCATAGTAAAATGAAATCTCCTGTAGGAGTTAGTGGTTGTGTTAAAACACTTCTCATCCATAAAATGTGTAAAAATTTTAAATGGATTAGCAGCTTGAGATTCTTTTCCTCAAAGAAATGTTCTCTTCTGTGCACAAATTACTATTGCATACTGAATATCTCAGCTTCCTTTATTACAGACATTTGATTCAAGAAGCTCAGCTGTTTATTTTTATGTCATTACTATTTGGCCTTTTCATAGCTGCTTCAGGGAATAAGAGAAGTGGCTGCTGGTGACATCTTCACTATTCCTCTGTATTCTGTATTCTCTGTATTCTCTATTTCTCAGGCTTGCAGCCATCAATAGCATTGATGTTCTTAATGATTTTTTTTTTCAATTGTCCCAATGGCATTACTCAAAAAGAGTATTATGAAGTTTTCATTTGGCTGATGAACTAGAAATATCTCACCAGCCAGAGCAATATTGCTATTTCCATTCACATATCCCAAGTAAGTCTTCCAGCTTCTATTTTGCTGGAAACTATATAGCCTGTCATATGAAATGGGAAGATTTTGTTATGCAGTCAGAAGGAAATCACATAAGTTTTAGATAATTGATAGTTTTACTTATTTGTCATTTTTAGTAACAAATGGAAGAATTGTAACACTGAGCCAACCGTGTGCAATTACAGGCTGATCTTTTCTGCTGTATCATTTAGGTTCTGCTGCAACACTGGAGTTTCTGTATGAATTGCAGTATCAATCAGATGAAATTAGATCTCAGCTTGAATCTTTGGTTGGTATGCAGCTGGTTGAAAAAGAGTGGGATACAGAATCCAGAATTGTAACACTGATCTTTAATGTAGTGTTTGCACCTAGCAAACCAATGAGGTAAGATCCTGTTCCTTACTACCAAAAGAACACAGAATGAAATCCTGTCTGGTCACTCTTACTTATATAATCATTTCCCTGCATTCTTTTCCTCGTTTTTTTCTCACCTCTGAGATCTCTTGGTTTAGATTTTCTCCCTTGCTGTTTCTCAGTATGATATCTTTGGTGTTAAAATTGACAGTGTTTCTTTTTAGTGCCTGTGAGATGGTTCTGTTGAGTTACTTCCATAGTCTATGTGTTCATCATTTTAATTCTAAATATTGGAGTGCTGAAAGACTTCCAGTGAAAATTATTTGTTCTCATAATTCATAAAAACATACAAACAAGGTGATCTATCAGTCTTGGAAAACTTTTCCTAGACAAGCATGTGTGTGTATATTCTTTGACTGGGTGGGATAGTTGAATTTGAAATTAGTTTCTTCTGCCCCAGTAACAATAATCCGCAGGAAATAATTCTCATTTTTTATAATTGGGATGTGACAAATGATGTATGTGCTTTTATTTACGTAAGAACATCTCCCTTCTTTAAAAGGAAACTGTTGAAGGGAGATCCTTTTGAAGAGAGGGAAGTTGCTCCTTCCTTTGGGTACAGTCAGATTTGGGTCAGGTGGAGGCTGAAAAGAATTTTTAGTGACCTGCAGGCACAAAGTAAATCCAGAGTCCCAACATTACCCAGAGTGTTAGGGAGCAGTCATTGCTGAGTATCATGGATTGCAGGAAAAAGGTTCTCTTTAGGAGGCAGGAGGTTACTCTTTATTTGCAGTATTCCAGAAGACATTCCAGTCAAGTTTACCTGATATGTACTATGCCATGCAAAATTAGGAATGTATTCCAGTTTAAAGTAATTTGTATTTTCATTTTATTGTTGTTTACTTCTACACAGCCAAAGATTTTTTTTTTTTTGGTAGATTAATCAGTTCATGTTATTTAATGTTTTTCTATGTATTGACTGTTTTTATCTGAAATTTCAAGGAATGAGGCAACTGTCGTAATTCAGTGTACTGCAGGAGGCCTCTGGAAGTTTCCATTGGTGTTCATTGCCACGGAGCCAGAAGTGGATGATGTGATCAACATTGAAGCAGTTGGCCTGAATAAGGAATCCATAGTTGGCTTTAAGCTCACAAGCCAGACAAGGTAAAAACACTTAGGCTCAAGAATTTATGCCGTTTTCTGAGGGTACAACTCCTACTCAAACACATTGGTTAGAATAAATTTGGGCAACAGACACATAACTGGGATGCAGATGCTTCATCATTATTTTCAATAGCTGCATTGTTTAAGTAACAAATGTGATTTTGAAGCTTTGTTGTAGAAAACAGAAGCATTCTACATTTAGGCTTTGGCTTAAGAGAAAATCTGTGGAATAGATCCAGATGTTTATGTTTTGACTTTCTTTGCCCTAAAAGGCTTGGGAGGATGTTAAAATGTGTAATACAATGTTAAGGAATGATGGTAATTTTGTGATACTAAAGACTCACTAGTAAAGCTTTAAAAGCTAGTGCTTTTACTAATAGATTTTTTTCAAGGTACTTTATGCTTATACCATGTCAAAAACATTCCCTGACATTGCTTTAAATTTTTAAATTGCTTTAAAAAATTTTAAATGTGCCGTTCTTTTTAAAGTACTCCTGTTGTATTATGTAAGTGTGCTATGAATTCATCTCAACTTCCTCTTGCTAAAATAATGGTGTAATTCATCAGTATTTTGTTACTCTTGTTTTTTAAAAGTCCTGCAGAAACCTGTGTTAAAATATAATTTTTACGTATTTCGGTTATTTTCCCAGAGTTTTACAATGTTATAGCAAACTTACAATGTTATTTGTATACAGCAGGAAGTCAAGGAATAAGTTGTGTGGTAATGATAGATAAGTTTTAAAATATTAAACAGGGAATCTGAATGAGTCATAATGTTTACAATCCATGCAGCTTATGGAAGTTTTAAAGTTTATTTTTTTCTTTTAAATTATCTATTTTTACTATATATCTAGAAAGTGTGGCAGATATGCAGATTGACACTTTCATTGCGGATACCTCCTTTGATTCCATCCTCATCAGGAAGTGTATTTGGTTACAACTGATTTTTTTAAGCCTATTTCCAAAAGCTGTGTCTCTAAGATGGACAGTTGTTCCAGGTTTTAGATGTCTGTCAGTGATGTTAATTATTGAGGACTCTGACAGAGGCTTCTATCACAGTGTTCAAGTTAACAGCTTCAATAGAATGGCTGTTTCAGGAACAAAAGTGAAGCAATTGCTCTGGCAATACTGTAATCTCCTGGTAGGTGTTTGATAGTAGTGAAGATAGCTGATGTTCTCCAGAAAGGTGTTATAAAACCTGAGTCATTATAGTTATAGAAAGGAAAAGCTGTGATGGAAGTTACATTCTCTCTTGCCCTTGAATGAATTCCAACTTTATTTTATATAGCAAGTGTTCCCCTCATACATTTAAATGCAAAATGGAATGCTTGCATGCACTACAAAGGCTCTGTGTTATTAACAGCACCAGGAACTCCACTCATTAGGGTGCCTTCGGAAGAGCACTGCCAGCAGGTCAGGGACTGGTCTGGCTCCTCAGCCCTGGTGAGGATCACCTGGAGTGCTGTGTCCAGTTCTGGGCTCCTCAGGACAGGACAGGCATGGAGCTCCTGGAGCAGATCCAGTGGAGGGTGACAAAGATGAGGAAGGGACTGGAGCATCTCACTGAGGAAAGGCTGAGGGAGCCAGGCCTGTTCAGCCTCAAGGAGAGAGGGCAGAGAGGGGCCCTCATCCCTGTCTGTCAGTGTCTGCAGGGAGGGGTCAGAGGATGGACCAGGCTCTGCTCCGTGGTGCCAGCAATGGGACAAGAGGAATGGGCAGGAACTGATGGCCAGGAAGTTCCACCTGAACACGAGGAATAATTTCTTTCCCGTTTAATGACCAAACACTGGAACAGATTGTCCAGAGAGGGTGTGGAGTCTCAGTGGAGATATCCAAGAACAGTCTGGACACAATCCTGTGCCATGTGCTCTGGGAGGATCCCACTTGAACAGGGAGGCTGGACCTGTTGATCCACTGTGATCCCTTCCAACCTGACCCATTCTGTGATTCTGTGAGTCTGTGAACTGCTCTGTAAGTTATATATTGCTTTATCTTACCTGTGATTTGCTTAGGAGATTTTAGTGGTGCAGGTTTTGTATAGAAATAGAGCACTCAGGCAACCAACACATAGTATAGTGGACCTGCAGATTAAAAGCAATTACATAAGAAAAACATATATTGCAGGTGTAGTTTAATGCTTGAATAACTCAAATTATTTAGATTAAAAATAAAACAATGAAATATTAAAACATGGTTTAAAATTTTTTAATAGGATACAAAGTGTCATCCTATAGATCCTCCCTGAAAAAAAGTGATCAGCCCTTTGGAATTTTCTTAGTAATCAGTTAGCAGCATAATCTGTAGAGAATCAGTTCTGCTACTTTAAGAGAGATGGGGTTTTTCCTTCTTGCATATATAGATACTTGTTGTCTTCTTTTGTTATGCGGGACAGTAGCTCAGGGCACTGCTCTTTGGGAGTGACTGTGGGGGAAACAAGTGTATTTCTGAGTAGCCTGCTAGGGAGGGGCTCTGCAGATGTTTCTCTTTCTCCTGCTACTGCCAGGAGACAGGGGTTGCACAGCATCACTGAGAACACCTGTGCATCTTTTTGAGCTAGCAGGGTGCATAGTCATGCAACAAATAGTATTTGGGAACCACAGGCCCTAAAAAAGGCTCAGGATCTTGTTAAGATCAGGTTAGGATTCTTGTGTATATATATACACCACACTGAATGAGGATCTTCAGTGCTCCACAATAAACCTATGAGATCAATGGGTTTAGCTTTCTTTTTCTTTACAGCTAGTGCAACTCAAATGTGGCCTTTCTCCTTAAATTCCACATTCCTCCCCTCCCTCCTCCCCTCCCCCAAAATTCTCAGTGTGTACAGGGTATCTCAGAATGAATTAATGATTTTGGTGTAGTGGCTTCAGGAAGGAAGATCAGTTACAAATGGGAGGTCACTGTTACACTCTTCACAATGATCTGCAATAATGAAAGCTCCAGCAGTTCATAAAAATATGCAATGCACCCT
The DNA here is from genome assembly GCA_013398275.1 of Promerops cafer. Taxonomy (NCBI): domain Eukaryota; kingdom Metazoa; phylum Chordata; class Aves; order Passeriformes; family Nectariniidae; genus Promerops; species Promerops cafer. Next base: position 1,801,838 of record VZSE01003938.1, on the reverse strand, counting down.
TTCAATACATTTAAAGTTCACACAATGAGAAATAGCCTAATATCTGCTCCAGAAAATAATTAAAGATACTGAGGATGCAGCTAAACAGTTTTATTGCATGAAGAAAACAAATGTCTTTTTTAAAACTCTATGCACCTATGTCAGTTGGGATAGAGTAGACCAATATTTTACTTTCAGATTTCAAAAATTCAAAAGGGATATATTGTTGAAGGATTTCTTTATTGGCATTAAGCTTGATTAGAGTTAAATCAGCAGATTTTACTTCCTAAATAAGAAAAATCTACCACTTAACATTTATGGATGACCTTTTTCGGTTTTTATCATAAATGTAGGTCTAATTCAACACCAGCTGAAATCATTGGCAGCATTTCCACTGGAGTAATTTGTTTTAGTACAGACCTCTAATGTTTGAGATAATATTAGTGCTTGTTTTAATACCAAATGCATTATTGAATGACAATGATTTACAGAATGCCAGCAGTGTTAACCAAAAAGGATAGAATATTATCCTTGGAAATAAAACTTACAGAAATTTATTTTATATCTATCTTAATTTATTGGTCTATTACTTTAGGTTGAAATCTGTAACTGTAACATAAAATAAAAACCCTCAAAGTGATACTTTGCTTAAGAAAACTAGCCAGTTCTGTATTCGGCATACTGAAGATAATGTATTATTAAACAATTAAGTCTGGGATTAGGACATTTGCATTAATACAGAAGTGGGTTTTGGAGCTTATTTACTGCTCTATCTTCCTGTACAGAGTTATTTTGATGGTTGTATTTATTTTTTCAGATTAAAATACTGATGTCCAGGTACAGCAGAATGTTACCTTATGTTTCCAGGGCAAATACTTCAGAAGCCAACATGAGATGTGTGGGATAGATAGATATTTGTGAACACTATATTCTCTTGGAAATCTTTTGTAAACTACACTACATTTGAAGGTCCAGTCAAGCTGGGGGATAATTCTCTCCTGTTTGTTCTGTCTGCTTCTTTTTTATAAAGAGACTTTCCTTTCACCTGTTTAGTTCTGTCTTCCCATGTACCTGTTAGTGATTGTTACAATCATGTATGGCTTCCCATATACAGTAGATTTCTTCTATCTTTCCATCCTGCCCTGTCACTCCAGTCCTGTGTTTATCACAAGCAGGATATTTGTTACATTAAGGAAACTTCTTGGATAAACTCAGACTGCCCCTCTGAGAAATGTAGCACCCATTGTCACAAAAGCAAACAGCCTCATGTTGATGTGATCTCCACAGAGGGGCATCTGCAAAATCCAAGGCTCCACCTGATTATGAAAACAGATCTAGAGTAAAGAGGGAAAAAGCCCCAAATTGGTGGGCTGGGGAGATGAGAATAAAGATGAAAGTAGGCTTTAAAATGACTGCATGTGCAGATTTAGTTTTCTTAACCTACTTTTCATTAGAGATTTTCCTTATTTTTTCTATGCATATTTCCGAGAGCATAGAATAAATGTTCAATTAAAAACATTCCTTGGTCACACAAAATTAATTTTAATTCTGAGAAATTAATGGGCAACCCATTTTGTTTCTGTACTCTCCCTTATTTTGAAGGGAACAACAACAAAAAAATGTTTACAATTACAATTTTAAGAACCATTTCTATTTTACTCTAATTACTGCTGTATTTCATTAGAACTACCACAAGCCAGGATTAAGTATGCTGCAAGAAAATGCATTTGCTAAGTTCTCAGTTCATGCATCCTCTCCACTCTCTCACACATTGCTGTGTATGTTACAGGCCTGGATTCCTCTGCCAATCTCTGTTAGCAGTTCTGCAAAATTCTACCACTAATCTAAAGATGTAATTAGAATACTTCATCTTAGCACTTCCCACACAGTGGCAGCTGCAAAGCACAAATGTTGACTGGGCTCCATTTTTTGGTGCCTGAATGGAGACTAGTGGAAAATATTGGTAATGTAAACATTCAGCAGACCTTTCAAAAAGTTATGATCATCCTTCCTAACAGTTCAATACTTGACCTGCCACATGTTTAGCCAGGACCTGTATCAGTCATCAGTCAATCTGCAAATTGCACCCCTGGGTAGAACAGGGATGAGGCAGAAATTGTCTTGTGAAGATAGAACCTCTAACTCCTGCTTTGGTTTTACAGCATGTACACGACAAAAAGTCATCTTAGGGTTGGTAGAGCATTCCCTGACAGGCATTTGTCATGCAGTGTTTGCTCATATATTTTCAAAGTCCTTTAATTCTAAAGCAGCTTTTCTAAAGCCACAGAAGTGATAGCCGGAGTTCTAAAACTTTTTTGATGTCCAGAGTTCTGGATTTAGTGGTCAATTAAACCTGAGTTGGTTTGGGTATGAAACATAACTAATTTTTATAAATAAGAATGAGTTACTAATTTATTTTTCCATTGTAATTTTTTTTGTTGATAAGAAATTATCTAAATCATACCAAGTATCGCTAATAATTCTATGGAATTTGACAAATGTATACAGTTAATAAGTTTTAAGGACTTGACTGTGTAATAACTAAAATTTCTTGTGTCATCCAACAGATGTTAACTACAAATTACAAGAAATAAGTTTAGTTATGATTAACTATTATTTGAACCACTTGAACTATTGTAACATCTTCATATCCCTTATTTCTTGAAGCAGTTACGTGCTTTACAGATTAAGACATTTTGTTACTCTTCTTTTACTAGTTAAAAATACCCAAGCATTTGATCAGGACTACCTGCTGGTATTTTTATGCATGGCATTTCAAAATGCTGACTTTTATAAAGGAATACATTTCTACAGGAATAATTTACTGCTTCAGTAGTTTTGGGAAGAGAAACATTAAACCTATTTTGAGCCTTAATTCAATAAAACTTAATAAATATTTTCAGTTTTTATGAGTATTTTATAAGATTTGGAGTGTGATCTCTACAGGAGTATAAATTTTAAGTTCTTCTTCAGTTGAAGATGTAAGCTGCTATTATTTTTTAGTTTAATAATTTGAAAATTGTGTAGCGTGTGAACACTGAAAAGCATAGACTTCTATTTAAGGGCAAGGTTAAAGGAGTAATTATAAAAATGTCCATGTAAGACCAGCTCAGTTTCCTCCTTTCCAGGTTGCCAGGATTTGATTGTCCAATTATTATTTAAACTCAAATTAGTGTTTACTCTTGTTCATTATTTGAGTAAGGACAGAGTTCGTGTTGTCTGATGGCAGTATCAAACCATTATGAGAGGAGTTAAGGAAAGACAGATGGGAAAACACATTTACTTTCTTTGGTTTATAAGGCCTCTGCCCTTACATTTTCTAATTAATTTCTGCTTGGTTTCTGTGTGTTTTCAAAACTGTACACATCATTAAGCTTTATAAAGTATGTTAATATCTGCCACCCTTCTTGAAAAAGTGCAAACTGCCTCACCACTGACCTTCATGGCTGAGGAATGACAAGCCAAACATTGACTCCAGAGCTGTTTCACCTGAAGGAGTAATCAAAAAGGAGGAATTAAATTTTAATAATTTTTAAAAACTTAATTATTAATTTTTAATCATATGCTAAATATACAGACATGGAAAATTATAATGTCTGAAATTCAGGTGCTATTCTGGGAGTTTCATCTCCAGATTTCTCTTTATTATAAAAGGTGAGAAAGTGAAAGCAATTTACTTATTCTTGTGAGGTACCCAGCACGCCAGTTCATCTCCCTAATGTGAACAGCAGTGAAAACACTGCTTGTTTTTTCTCAGGCATCTTTAGATTTATTTTTAAAACACTGCAAGATTTATCAGAGAAAGGGTTCTGCTTCTGATTATGTGTAACTTTTTAATTGCTGTTTTTTACAATCTTCATCACAATCCCTGCTGGTCTATCATATTACGGCTATACATTTAATTTGTCAGGATTTCTATTTTCCTTGCTTGGACATAGTTTCCACTCTGGGAAACATTTTTCATCCAGTAGATGCCTTGACTCTTTTGTTTAAAACTGACAGGTTTTGGGAACAGGGAGATTTTAGCTTCGATTATGTGTTCATGCAAGTTCATATGCCTTTATGTAATTTATTCAACATAAAAAAAATTATAGCTGCCTCTAGTACCTTGTGATAATGCTGTCAAGAAGAGTGCAGATTTTATTTAAAGCCTTTTTTTTTCTTTCAATTTTTCTTTATGAAAATTAAAATCTGACAAGGGTGATGTAATAACATTATTTTTCTCTGACTTGGTAAATGTCTTATGCATAATTATGGATGAGTTTTTTGACAGTTTCACTTTAAATTGTCGGTCCCCTTGTCTGGACAAAAACTGTAGCTTTCTGACTGTTTTGATGTCTCTGAAAAACTCTGAAACAAGCTACTGTTGCATAACTCCCTGCTAAGAGGCAATTTCTGCAGGAATGAAATCTGTGTTTTCCTGTGTCGTCTGTGTAAGCAGCCTGTCCCCTGCCTCATCTCCCCTAGCGTTTCATCACCACATCTGTAGTCCAAGTCATGCCCTTGGGTGCCTTACAAAGACACCAAGCACGTACTAGGAGTTGTCGTCCCTAACTGTTCACTGGAAAACAAACTGAGCACAGGAGATACAGAAAGTGCTGCCTTAAAATGTTCCTGGAGCTAGCCAATAGAGCAGTGATGCTGGAAATGAAGACCTGTGTCCAGGTCTCTGTTTTCAGAATGAGGGTTTGAATATTTATCTCAGGCATTTTTGATGAGTGCCCTACTCTGCTGCTCAGTCTAGATCCGTCACTTGTTTTTGATCCCGTGCCTGCTGTCTGTGTGGTAGGTGTGCTCTAGGCATTCACAGCTGAGCGCTCCTGTGGGAAGCAAAGATGCAAAAATTCAAGGCTTATCTGGCACATGGATGGGAGCTCAGGCCCAGCAGGATTAGTGCTGATGGCCCAGGGCTATAAACTCAGCGGCACAGCTTTAGGCACCACAAAAAGAGGCTGTTAGCATAAGTTTGATGTCAACTGTCTTCCAGTTTGGAAGACTGAAAATGTAGTTTCAGACATTCAGTACTTTTGACCACCTTCCTGTCTCCTAAGGGAAAAGCCAGGCTAAATCTGCTGATGCACCCAAGTCCAACAGCACTGCTAAATATCAGTTAATTTTTTTGGAGGCAACAGAAGCTTCTCAGTTTCTGTTTTCTGCACTCTCACTGTTTGTTTCTGTAAACTGGTGGCATGACCTTTTTTTCATGAGAGCATTTTGAATATAGCACAACCTTTCATGAGAACATATTCCAAAAGAGGGCTATTTTTAAACGAAATTACATAGGCCCAGAATGCCACCCACAGATTAGTGCTTGCCCGGGAAATGTGGAACATTTCCGCAGAGATGTGACTTGCCATAAAATATTAAATTTCCTTTTTTTGTGGGTATTTTCTTTGAAAAGTGTTATTTCTGGTGTGACATTCCATGAATAAACAGATTTGAACTGCTTTTCTTTGAGATGCTGTTAGCTTTTCATTCTTCAGGTTTTATCAACAGAAAATGTATTCCCTCTAAGCATGCACGGTACTTGCCCTGCTGTACGGTGCCAGGGTGTTGTGGATTAATTTTTGACCATGCCATTGTATTTCTACTTTCAATTTCCTGTGTTCTGCTTCCATCCAGAGAGTGATAGAGTTGTCCTCAGCAACACATATAAAGACTAAAAGGAGAATGCCTCACCACAAAATACAGATATGTACATTCTTTTCATGCTGAAAGTGTTTATGGCAAGGAGTCCCTGAGGAGTTGTGATGGACAGGCTTTAGTTTGGGACTGGCCTAAGATTGTTTTACAGTGCTCAGCCACTGTCTTTACCAGGACTAGGGATTTTCTTTGGGTCAAACAGCACTGCTGTGAACCAAGGCATTAGACAAGATCTGGGGTACCTGTGACAGAAATTCTTTGACATAAGAGATACACAGTATTATCAACAGAGGAACCTAATTATGTTACTGCAAAATCTTAAAACGTTCAGTTTATGGGATATGAAAAATGGGAAAACAGTGATAAAAAATTATTATTTTTCATATCTTCATTTCAAGGCTTTCAGAACTCCCTCCTAGTCTAGTAACACTCTGCCAGAATGCAAATTCAGTTCTAGTCATAAACCTTAATAAAATGGGTAGTTTGTCAGTTTTATTTGATTAGAGATTGGAAAAGGGAGTACTTTTAATAGGAAAAACGGATTTTCACTCTGATATGGAATTTATTTCTATCACTAATATGATATTTTTACAAGTCAAATGATTCTTTTTTTTTTCTAGTGGCAAATGCTATCATTATTCCCTAGTTAATATAATATTTATAATAGCGTGTAAATGTGTTTAAAATTGAATACCAGTATGGAGGTCCCTGTGTATAAATAAAGAATTACTACAGCATAATTATTCTATAAGTAAAAATGCTGTTAATATTCCATATTCATCCCATGCCATGTTTCCTGAGTCATGCCACATGGTGGCCTAAGTGTTAGATTGCAGCTGAATTCTGTGAAGATGCTGTAATAGGCACAACAATCTCCTGTGCTTTTCTGCAGGTACCCAGAGCCATTCACTGCACACTTCCTGGCAGGCAGTGATCCCGATTTCCTTGTGATGCCACAAGCTGGAGAACTTCTCCCAGCAGGCACTGTGGGAACCCACATAACAGTGGGCTACAAGCCAAGGATGTATGGCAGGAAGCACACAGCAACACTGGTCATCGAGGTAAGCCTTCCCCAGGGCAGCCCACAAATGCACCTTCAGGAGTGCCAGCAGGAAGAGACATCCTGCACCAAAGAGCAGCACTGGAACACACCCAGTGCACGTGCTGTGATGGTTTTGCTGCTCCTCACAATGGACAAGAATAAAACCAAATGTGGAGAGTTGACTGATGACAAGCTGGAAAAACATACTGTATTTTACACTGTATTTTACACTGTATTAGAATTTCTACATTATCCTTTTGCCATCAGCACCAGAGGCAGATGCTTAATCTTGATACGTTTGCCCCAACTCCATAGACAGCATGACTTTTACAGAGAATCAAAATAATCCTGTTAAGAGCTGGTGGAGAATATAAAAGTAATTGAAGATGTGAAGCCTAGGTTATTGATTTTAATTGTTTATTCGTCAAAGGCACCAAGAAGGCAGGTGCCAAAGTGTGGAAGAGAGAATTTCAGAGCACAAAACCAGGAATAGCTCTTTTGAAGCAAGATGCAAAATAAACAAAAATTATTGGCAATTAAGTAGCCTGTGTAAGTGTGAAGGTCAGGAAACATTTGAAGACATGTATTTCTTCAGCAGTAAAAATGTTCTCAGAAACTAATTTTCAAGTTTTAAGTTATTATTTAGAAGGAATCTGTTGGAAACACACAGCAGGGACAAAACCCCACATTCTCTATAAATCATGTTTTGTACTTTCAGTCTGCTCACTGCATGCTGGTAGTGTTTTCAGACTACTACATTAGAAGTAAAAGAGCAATATTGATTTAAGAAATAAGATGGTCAAAACAAAGTTGATAAAAAGATGCATGGCAAATCACCATAGTGTTTTATCTCTATAAGTGACAGTGTGTATAACAGTGAATAAGAAATTCAAATCCTGGAAAAAGCAAGGTGCTTCAATCCCTCCTACTTGTTTTCTTTTACTGTATTAGATGTTTGATAAATATAATATTTTTACATAAACAGCAATGATGCTTATTGCTCTTCTATTTGAAAAATAAGATAGCTTACTGAATATATTCTGTGCTATTTTGTGTTTACAAAGTACTGTATGACACAGCTACAGAGCTCAGAAATGTCCAGTGAAGTTTTGGAGCTGAACTCCTGTTTTTAGGCATGGCACACACAAATGCAGTAGCTATGCTTGTCCTTGGCTTAGCTTTCATCACTAACAAGGAGATTTTACCATAAATCTGTCTGGAATGGGACAAACACAACGATCAGAGCTTATTACTAGCTTTTTAAGAACTCAGTCAGTAATCCAGAATTTCCTTTTAGGAATTTATGAGTATAGATGGCCTGTGTCGAATGGGATTTTTAAGCTACATGCACTCACACCTCAGTCTCTGGTTATGATCTAGGCAGACAGCTCTTTACATCTCCACCTTTGGTACTGTGTGTGGCTGCAGTAAGTCCGTCATTCATACATATTACATATATATACCAGATCACATCTTCTTGTATCTATTCGTGGACATTTAAAAATGCACCAAGGACTCTTGAGCACATTCTGGACCAATGTAACTTCATCACAGTCTGCCAGAGCTGTTTCCAACATTCTCACTCAAATTGCAGAATTAAGTGGATTCAGTAATGTTTTGATGATGCTTGTGTTCTCTTTGCTCTTTTTGGTAGCCCTGTTTGTACTCCAGACTTCCCCCTTTCTGCTCCACACAAGCTTTAGTTCCTGCAGTTCTGATGGAAGGCAGAGCATCTGTGGCTGTGTGTGATTCAGCTGCTGTGCTCTCAGCACTGACCTGATACAAGGTTTGATGACATGTTGAGAATACCTGATACTCATTTCTGCCTTTTGTGTCTGCTGAAATCATTTTCATTAGTAACCTGAGGGAGACAGACTTAGTTAGATATATTAAATAAAAGCAGTATTAAATCATTCTTATTTGGGGAATAACAATGGAGGTGGTGAAACGCAATTAGTGTTTGACCTAACACTGAAGAGCCTTTCTTGCATGTTTCCTCTCTAGCCAATATATTGGCTGAGGCTTTGGGCTATTTTTAGAAATGTTGAAGAAGCTTCTTTTCTTTTGCAGTGCCTCTCTTCTGCTGCTGTAATAAAGGATTACAGTGCTCTTCTTTTAAAATGTCTTTTGCATTTCCAAGGGTAAACTCATAGTCCTAACACTAACATATTTTTATTATTAAATTCTTTGAACAGTGAGTAGCAGATTTGTAATTTTTGTGTGTTTCAATAAGCAGTGATAATTAAGCTGTAAAGTAGCAGATATAGCAGTGTAAGTTCTCTGGTTTATGTTCATCATTACAGTTATGTTGTAAGGGAAAGTGGGAGGTTAGGATTATGGAGGAAGATCCTACAATCATCTTTTTCTCATCTGTTTTACACGTTAAACCCAAATACTGTATGTACAATTTTTTTTTTGTTTTATTACCCTGCTGAGAACCCAATGCTGAGAAGTTAATTAGCATTAACATATATGTAACAGTCTGTCTCTACCAGAACTTAGTGTATACATTTTATTAATTGAATGTGTGTGTATATATATATATATATATAATTGAAATCATGTTAACTGGTTTATATTTTGGCACACAAATCAGGTACTTTGTGGGACATGGTATGGATTCTTTGATATATTCTCTTAATATTCAGGAATACTTTCTGTAGATTTTATTAATGGCAGGAAACCTTAATTACTTTGCTGACGCAGTTAAAGTTCTTTAACCATCATTAAAACTTCTGTTCTGAGTCAACTACATATCAAAACAATTGAAGTTAGATAATTATTTAAATAGCTGCTAGGAATCTTAATTTTGCAGAAGTGACATAGAAAATTGTCTTAAAATTTTATGTAGATCAAAGAATGAACTATTACAAAAAGGCAGTAAGGAAAATAATCATGCTCGTTTCTCTGAAAAATCTTGTAGCTTTGAATGAGGACATCACAACTTAATAGAGCTACAGGTTAGAAACAGTGAAACTGTGCCTGAACAGCATTTTTAAATAGGTATTTTTCTCCATAATCAAACTTCTGTATTAAGAATTGCCTTCATAAACAATGCAGTTCTGTCTGAAAAAAAAAAAACAAAACCAACCCTATTACTCCAATGATAAAGGAAGAGAGCACACTTCTTAGATAAGCTGTAAAGTGCTTTGAGGACAGAAGGGACTTGCTGAGGCACAGTGACATCCCAGAGCTGTGATGTGCCAGTCAGGCAGAACAGAAAACCAACAGAGCTGAGGGATGTCAAGGTGCAGCTGGGGCAGGAATCGTGGCCAGGCACAAGGTGGAGCAGCCAGGAGGCTGGGAATCCTTGGCAAAGGGCCTGTTCCTGTTGGCTTGCAGTTAATTTCCTTTCACTGTGCTGAATTCAGCTGGAGACCAGAGCAATTGCTTTGTAATTCATGTGTGAGACTTCCGAGATATTCTAAAGCAGAAGGCACACACAATAAGTCTTAAATGATAAAATAGGTGTCAGAGTGAACCAGATTGCAGGTAACATTATCAAGCCCTCCAGAAGTCAGGCTTGTGCACCTTTATTACTGAATAATCACTAACTTAGCCTATGGAAGATAGCATATCAAAACCATTTGTCAAGCTGTTCTGCAAATAAATGATGCAGTGTGCCAGCCACAGTACCCAGGTGTGGCTTCTCTAAACTTGTCTATGCAAACTTGCATATCTTAACAGCAAGCAGTACTGTTACATATTCAGCAGCTTGCTGAAACTGCCTTGTTCCTGGTGGATTTCCTAATTACCATAGTTCAATGTTATTTTAAATTGTATCTCTTGAAAAGAATGAGCAAGGAAAAATGTAACTAACTTACTAGAATACTTGAAATAGTTTCTCATTAAATAAGATACATATTGGTGTTGGCTTGAGTTTTACAATTAGAAACAGAGTGCAGAATCAGTACTTAACATTTTTGATTGATAGGCATGAGGAAAGGTTACTTTGCTTATTGAGACTTACAGTTCTGATAATGGCAAAAGGTGATAACAGTGTGGGAACTGTTGCTGTAAAAGGGCATTCAGACCATTGTCAGTCCTGGAGGATTTTGACTGTAAAATGTCTAAGCAATGTTGTGAAACACCTAATGTTTGAAGTGCAGAAATCAATTAAGGAAATTTTAATTATATCTGGAAGTGTTCTTTAAGCTAAGAAAATGATTCTTATCCATCATCTTCATTAGAAATTGGTCAGAGCCTGGATGGGCATTTGTCTGCTTGGGGGAGGTGGTTCTTATTGCTTTGGGTTTTTTCCCCCTTCTTTCCTTCACTTGTTAAACTATCATTGTCTTGATCCATGAGTTTTCTTGCCTTTGCTCTTCCCTTACACAGTTCACATAAAGGTTTGCTTTAATTTCATTCTGTATACACTGATTGTAATTGGTCTTTTTTTTTTTGTTTGTATAACAAAACATTGCAATATAAATTAATGACTGGGAAATGTTTGATGCATCATCTGTAATTTCCAGTGGTTTTAATTTTTAGGAAGTCTTGCAAATTTTATTTTGATATTTCTGAGTTAACACTATTTGGAAGCTAACTGGAATACAATATTCCTTGAAATTCCTGATCCGTGCTCCCAATCCACTTTCTTAACAGATTGCTTTGGCAATTATTTACCATGTACTTCAGTAGCACTTCCAGCCTACAGTGAACACCCATGGATAATCTGTGTTTTGCAAATTAATCCTATGAATCATGAGCCATCAGTAAAAATGGGTTGGATACCAAACAAATAGATTTTTATATAAATTATTTGGTGACTGTTACCAGTGTTGGCTGAATAATTTGCTTCATGAACATTACTCAGCCATCCAGATGATTGAATGACTTACTTGAATAACTTACATTATTTAATAAGAAGTGGCAGTGTGTGTCTCATTCTTTAATTGCTAAAAATATTTTTCAGCGAGATTTAGCTCAGTAGATGGCCATTACTCCAGTCAGGTCAGCTGAATTGTTACTCTCTTCAGATTTTGATTCAGGAATATTGAGGTTTTGAAAAAAGAAAGTCATTCATTTCAACGAGAAATCCTCCCTCAGATTGTCAAGGACATTCAGAATATGATCTGGTTTTTCGTCTTAAGTTCCATGTGAAATAGGCCTAGATATGCCTCACAGGGAGCTTGGATTCTTAACTACCTGTGTTTATATCAGATATATCTTCTTAACAGAGATTCTGTTTTGTAATTCTGTTCTAGTCATAGTACAGATTGCAGCAGATTTCATACCTTCAGCTTTAGACTTTGTTACTACCAGAGCTACTATTGAAATTGTTCCAAATTTGATACAATAAACTGCATTGCCTTAAAAATAGGAAGAAGTGTTCCTCTGATTTGGGAGATTTTGGCCCACTTTTGAGGCAAGTAAATACTGCTTGCAAATCAAATGTTCTATTGTAATTCTATGGTCATGTGTGGATGACCTTTGGAAGTCTCTCTTCTTCCTCTCCACCATTCCAGAAAAGTCTGCAGCTGCCATGACCTGTGTTTACCTTTGCTGTGATGTGTCTGGCCTGGAAACCCAAAGCAGCAGCTTTGAGGCACTTGCATGAATTTTGAAGGTGATAGACTTGCTCTTGCTGCAGTTTTCATATTGGTTAGAATAATTACTGAAGTTAAGCTTTACAGACTTAAAAAACCAAAAAAAGCTTTACAGACAAAAAAAACCAAAAAAAACAACTTAATGGCTTGAGCAACTAGTATTGTGCCCTTGGAAATTAAGTATTGTAGTAAAATAGACATTTGTGGTTGCCTAAGGTTTAGTGAAAATTACTTAAATCTAGGTTGCCTTGAAAATTACTGATTTCTGGGTGGTTCTACTGCTAAACAAAGAACCCCAAGTTATGTTGACAATTACAGTAACTTTTCCATTGTGTGACACTCATTTCCCCTTTAGCAGAAAATTCTGAGCTTACATTACACAACAGTAGTTTTTTTTTCACTTAATGCTTACATAAATGCACAATTTTTTCTCAGTGATTGCCTGCAGCAGTCTTGGATTATGGCACATGATTTACAATAGGTGAACTACAGTAGTTCAAGATTTAGGGCGGAGTTGCAATGTCTCCTGCCACAGAGCACCTGACACAGCAACAGAATAGGCAGCTTTTTTCAACAAGTTAAGCCATAACCTTTTATTTTTTTTGACTGGACACACAATCCAGGATATTTCTGTGGCAAACAGGAAATTAATATAAGGTTACTGCTACCCAGAAGTCTATATCTATTGTTTGATGCTGATGATAAGTGAAATTGAGAGATGGGATAGCCTACCATTTTTGTTTAAATCACATTATTACTAATACTATAGACAGTCAAGTCACAAAATGTGTGGATTTCGTGAACAAAAATTATTTTTTTAGTAACTTGCTACTCAGTTTAAATCACTGGCTGAAACACCTTTCAGATCTTTTTTCTGACCTTGAAATAATCTATGAGACTTGCACACAGTGAATATGACCCTGAGGTTAAATTACCTTTAAATTTTTCATATGCTTTATTAAGGAAAGAGAAACTATTTCATTTTGTACTGAAGTTAATAAAATAGGGAGCTAATTTTGGAGATCAACTTCTCTTAAACGACAGCTTTATCTTTGGACATAAGATCTGATGCTGGTTCATGTCACACCTGCTTTTGCTGGCTGTTACCTTTACAAACAGTAGAGTTACTAGTTCATTTCACAGTATTAAATAAGGTTGAGAATAAGGATGAGTTAATCTGCCTGTTTTTTAGTTGAATAATATTCAGTTTAAATTAGATTTTGATTTTAGTAGGATAGTAATAAAAATTTTGAAAAACTAAGCATGCATGGTGAAATATCTACTGAGTTCTCATTTACTAATCTTACTGGAATAAGGCGAGTCATTCTGCAGACACCATGTAAAATCAGTACTGCCCATTTTCAAGCAGAGGTTTCTTTAAAAATACACAACAAAAAACTCTCATCTACTCTTTCAACATTGGTGCAGAAAAGTATAATTCAGTTGCCAAAATGCTGGTTAAAACTACAATTAGAGATTCACATGATGGTGGCATTTAGGAGCTGTAAGTGTATGCAGTGTATCTGTGAAATAAATGTAAATGGTCTATAAGTGCACAGCAGAGAGCAAAGCCCGAGCCAAAGAGTTTATGGTTTAATGTTCTAAAACTTTTTTTTGTTGAATATCTGCATTACAAATTCAAAACTGCTTGCAATGATGCTCCTTAAATATAATTTATCATTGAGCAGGGTAGCAATTAGAATGGTAGGAAGAAGCATATGAAAGATAACAAAGATAAACATAACAGATTCAAACTTTTTCAGTGGCAAGTATAAAACTGATGTAACAAAACTTAGTAAAGTCAAGAACCATTTTATCATGCATTTTTTCCCTCTTCTGTATGTTGCTGTAAATATGGGATGACTCCACAGAAAGTTGGAGGTGGAGAAGGTTCACTGCTCATCTCTGTGGCTTTTGTAGTGCTTTACCTAGACCATAATTAAATGACAGAATGCAATAAATAACAAGACAAATATACACACTGTGCTTTGGAGATGGTTGATAGCATTTACAGTGTGTGAAAATCTGTCACAATTTGTGTGGCTATTGTGGCACCTCTCTACAGGCCACATCTGGCTGGGACATGCCCAGCAGCAGAGCAGGAGCAGAGAGCTCCCACTGGAATGAGCAAATGGGCCACAAACCCAGCCACGTCGGAAGCTGGACTGTCAGCTGAGGAAAAGACTCATGAGCTTTGGGGGTTGACTGTAGCACTGTTTTCCAGAGCAACTTGAGAGCATATCAGCCTTTCTGACCTTTTGTTTCCTCAGATGAAGAGTGACACTGGTGTTAGGTGTAATGTTTCTGTCTACAATTGATTGTTCTAAGGATTAAATTAGTTTTAAATGGGAGATGAATTCCATGAAGTGCAACTCCTGCTGTAATGATAAATTGTGTGACTGGAAGCAGCAGAGAAAGGTGACCCTATGAGCTGTGTCCCTGTAGTTCAACACAGCAGGAGAATACCAAAAACCTGCTCTGGAACCACAGCCAGCACAGCTGTGTGGTTGCACTGCTGTGTCCCATGGAAAGGCAGACCTTGGGAATTTGGAAATACCACTCATTTCATGTGACTCCCCTGCTCTGAGACTGCAAAGTCAGAGAGTCTGGTATGTTCTGTGTACTGTGTTCATGCTCTGTGTTCTGTATAAAAGCCAAATTTTACTTGTACGAATATATTTTAATAGACTTACACATGCCATATTTTTACTCAGTCTTCCTCTATTAGTTTTATCTCAGAAGGAGAAGAAAAGCCCCAAAAGTAAAACCTGGGATTTCAGTCACTAAGGGAGGGAATTGATGACAGTCTATGCCTAAAGTGGGCATGCAATGCTTTGTCCTTTTGCACAGTACAAAGCTGGACATAATGACACACATCATTTGAGATTTTGTAGTATCTTTTGGTTTGTAATATTTCTGTTGTTAGTTTGTAGTTTTGGAGGGGTTTTTTAAAGAAAAGGAGAATGGAAAACTAAAACCCAGGAATACACCCTTTTCCAGATGTAATGACAGGAAAGTGCTAGAGACTTGGAATAAAGACCTGCTTTCAAAAATTAAAGTGATACATTATGAAAGGAAAAGGATTGGGAGATCTGCAAAAATTACACATGAGTTTTTAACAACCAAAATTCTGTTTCAGGACACAAATGAAGCCTGGGAGGTAGACAGCAGTATACCCTAATATTCATAGAAATAAAAGTCCTTAAGCATGGATAGATGGGATATGTAGTGAGAATAAGGACTATGTACTCTGGAAGAATCAAGTATTGAAGCATTACAAGACATGACATGAAAACCTATGTTCCATGCTAGATACCAGTTATAAACAGAGAGCAAATGAAGTGTCATTTTCAATCCACATAAATATGCCTCAAACTAGAGATTCCAACATGAAGCTTCAATTCTCTTCAATACTCTGAATTGTTTTCTCTTAGTTTTGTTCATTGTTTTAATGTGAAAATCCCACCATTTGATAATAGCATGGTTACAGATAGCACAGCTGCAAGTGGATCCTACAGTATAAACTTGAGGCATTTATGTTGTAGTATGGAATAGTCACCTTTGAGAAACATACAGAGCTCTTTGAAAAACAGACAGACCTCTGGGATTTTTAAATAAAAAAGGAATTTTAGATCAGCCAGGGAAGATAAATTTCTCATCTTTGTTATGCCTGGTCCGGAATAAAGCTGAGTGTGATTTCAGTTCTCTGTTCCAGGAGTGCAATTCTCATTCTCTGTTATTCCAATGCATTGCATGGAAAAGGACAAATATCTTTTGAAATCAATGTTGCAGCCTAAATCACTGACAAATTTTCAAGGTGTTTGATAATTGATTTGTTTTTTTTCCTCTCTCTGTTCATTATTTTCAGACACAATCAATGCAGTGGACATATGTAATCAATGGACTTCCTCCACAGACTGTACCACCTACAGCAGCAGCAAAAGTAGTTTGCACCAGCAGCTACACAGGATCACTCACAGTCCGACAGCGCAATTTTATACGTGAAAATCTGAAACTTACAACCACTGGAGCATCCTCACCAATCAAAGGAGCACCTTTGGTCCTTAGGAAAAAACAGAGAAAGTTATAATCTGTTAATTTTTTGGTGAGAGAACAAATAAATTCTGCAGATAAAAAGAACATAAGGTTTGTTGAATTTTTTTAAGCAGATATGGTATGCATGGATTGTACGTTCCATGTAGAAGATTCAGAGCGCCTGAGCCCTAGTAATATTCCTGTTTTTTAATAAGGGATTTTGGATGCCTAACAATTTATTTATGTCATACAGATGTCAATAAGTTCAGGGAAAAACCCTTGAATTTAAAAATATATATCTGAAGATTGGGTAACTCAAACTAATGCTTTGCTTTCCAAAGGATGTTGGTTTAATAAGACTGTAATAGGAAGTTTCAATGAACATTCTGTGTGATGTTCAGCACATTACACCCATGCAAACCAAGCAAGAAAAAACAGTCCCTATTCTCTTCCACAAGAAAACCCTTACATTTCTTGCTTTGGCAAATTTCATTAATTAGGACATCTTTGCTGTGTATAAAATAACAATCTTGTTTTATTCATCCCATAACATTTCAAATCTTTGATAATTATACATAGCACAGAAGTGAAATAAAATGTCCTGCTGCAGTAATTTTATGTCAGGTATATTTTGTAGAGTGCTTTAGAATATTAACATACAGAAGGCTATGAGAATTCAGTGAGAAATGAAGACAGATTTTCCTTTTCTTCTCAGAATAAACAAATCAGAGATGCTATTCCTAGTGTGTTTCTATTTCCATTCTTTAGATGGGAATTCAGGCTTTCTCTGCTCTTGATATAATGTGGAAAATTAGATCTATGCAGACATGCTTTGTAAGATCATGATGGGTAACTCCTGACTGCTTTCTTCCTTGAGATCGTTTTTCCTGATTTTACTAACAGAACATAAATCGTATTTGTGCCTTTGTTTTGATGGCAAAATGTACTTTGACAAAAAGGTGGCTTGGCACAGATTAAGTGCCTTCTTGGCTCCAGTACAGAACGAGCATCACTGCTCAGGAATGGGGAGCCTGAGAACAACCTATGTAGGTCAGTGCAAATGAGCACCAATAAAACCCTTTTACCGCAGTGTGCTTGAGGATTTTGTTTATGCCACACATTTTTAGAGAAGCTATTACAGAAAATGTTGGGAACACATAAAACAGCAATGGTGCTGTTTAATACCTCCTTCTAAATGCAAGGTGCCCCATTTTGGTCAGAAACCAGGTAATCTGAAGTGAAAATAAAATCAGCTTTATAATTCAGTGCCCAACACTGGAAAGATACTGTCCATACTGATATTTCTAGAAGACATTGAGAAAGAAGCTGTTGTAATATTTATCTTAAATGCTGCTGAGACCACAAATGCAGCTGGATTTCATAGGAAGGCTCTGTCTGCATATATAAATGAAGCAAGTGTTTCTCTGACCGTAAGAAATCAGAATTTATGGATCAGCAATGGTTTCACAACTAATGATCAGTGTTCAGGGAATATTTCATTGACGATATCTTTTTGTAAAAGCTTTTTTATCCTTGTTTCACTCCTTTAAAGTTATGCTTTTCTATTTAAAATGGGACTTTTTTGCAAGATGCACAAAATTTTATAATTCTCCCAGAAGTGTATTAGCAGGTGGCGTAGAGGTGAATCACTTAAAAATTACATGGTGCTCACTCCAGAAATTTTATGCCCAATTTACTTGCCTGCACTTGCTGCTATATGTAGTAGATTTCAAATTCTGTCATACATCTAAACATTTTAAACAGCCATGGGAAAATTTGCAATAAAATAGTACCAGAGGGGTGTTTTCAAAGGAGCCATTTATATTATCTATTTTAAAAGGAATGAATGCATAATCTGTGCTTGCAGGACAAAATTATGTGGTTTTTTTTCAATGTGTACAAGGTCACTTCTAAGCTGTGCAAGATACGCCATTGTCAGCTGAATTTGGACCTAATATTAAAAATGTATTTTTCTAATTTCTTATCATTTAAACAGAACTAAGCATATTTCTGCTGATATTAAGAATACACTTGCAAAGATGATTTAAAGAAAGACCATTTTAGTTGTGTGGTTGTAACATACACAGTGTTTTACATAATATCTGTATGCATTTATGGATTACACTGACTATATAAACTGTTAAAAAATTCATTTTTGCTTCTCAGTGTGATAATTTGCACTTCCATCACTGAGGTGACTGTATTATTTGTAATGCAAGGACTAATTCCAAGTATATGTCTTAAAAACAGTTTCTAAGCAGCAACATTGGAAGATTTCCAGAATGATAACTTGTATTCATTACTTGCTTCCTCCCTTTTAATAGAATTACTGAGCCATTTTGAAAATATTAGTGTTTCAACTCCTGGAAGGAAAGGTCTGACATGGGAAAAGATTACAAAATGCTGGGGTTTTTTACTTAAAGAGTTCACTTCAAAGCTTTTGGACCCACCATTTAATGTGAGCTTCAGAAGAGCTGGGCAAGCTACTCACCATCACTCTGCACCCTAAAAATGTAATCTGCAGAGGAATTCAGCTGTTGTAGATAGAGCTAAACACAATTGTTGCAGTCAGGGCTCAGGTCTGGAAAAAAATAATTTAGCCCAAATCATTTAGCTTTGAATTAATTCTAAATTACTATTCATTATCATAATCTTAGAAGGCAATGGGAGAGAATGAACACAGCCTCGAGTTACAGCTTTTGAAGATGCCCTCAATGATTTCTGTGCCCTCATGCCACATCAGAACAGCCACTCAGAAACCAGTAGGAAAAAACCCCAAAACTTTGTTTTTCCACATTAGAATACCCATCAGGATCCTTTTCTTATGAAAAGGATGAGAAAAGGAGTTTTTCCCTTCACATTAATCTATGTAGGCACAGCAGAATCTCAGGGAAATGAGGAGGCACTGGTTATTACTGAAAGTAATAGCTCATAATTTCTCAATGCTAATTTCAATTAGTGATCTAAAATTACTTCTGCTGACCCCAGTTATATGTTTTGATTTATAGAAATACCTAATTCATAAAACACAAGAAGTTTTTCGAAGTCAATATGGCATTTATGGCCAGATGTTTTAATCATAGTCTTACATGCCACACACACAGGTCAGCTGTGCATTGCTTGTTAGTGGCTTAGCAGAAATGCTGATTGTCTAACCAGTGCAGTCACCATGTGCTTATTTGTATTTCTTCCTCCCTTCCCTCTCTATGCCTCAGTATAATGATCCATCCATCAGAGTAATTAAAACAAGGACTAAAACCTTATGAGGCAACATTATTGTGTAACACAGAACTTGTTACTTTGGGAATGAGATCTGCATTTAAATTTGTTAAAATACAGTGGAGCTTTTGCAGCTGTTGAGCTCCTGGTTTTATGTGACATGTCCAGTAGAGGGGACAATCTGCCCTGGGGAGCTGCAGGATAGTACAGTCAGAGCAATAGCTTCAAAGCAGTACAAAGCAATCAACCTTCTAATTGCTTGATGTTTGGCTGAGCTTTATTTGGCACAGTGCACACAGGAGAATGACATGAGGGTGACATGGGGATGTCTTTAGGATGCCTGCCATTAGCAGCTCAGCTTGGAGAGGGTTTTGCACAGATTTCAGTGGTGCTTGTTCTACTCATGTCTGGCTCACCATGGTATCAATGACACTCGAAGGCTGTTTTATGCCTATCTCTCTCACAAGGTAGAAAAAGGTTTGGAAGTATCAAAACTGCCCATCAGAAATAAGAGGAGCCAAACATTAGCTCTTGTGCCAGTGCAGGTTTTGTCTGAGTCAGGAGAATGGGGAGATAAAGGCTGCTTTAAGCAGGAGGTAGTCATGATCAGGTAAGGAGCCCACGGGGGCACGGTGCCCTATCCATTCCTGCTGCAAGGGAAGGGATTCTTTCAGTGCAGCTCTTTGGGACTGAAGCCAGGTTAGCAGAGGAAATAATGCTGAACCAACAATGCTCTTACGCTGGTGAAGTACCACGGCTGCAGCCAAATCTGAGCATGCACTTTTTCCCTCTTTGATCACAAACCCGAACTACTAGAAGAAATAGGAAGTTCTGACTCACCCTGCACATAGCAAACATTGGGGAAAAAATTGCTGTATATGAATAGATATTCCTAGGAGGAAGGCTTAATATTTAGAATAAGAGAGAAAATCCCTGGCTTTGCCTTACTATTTATTTGCTTGTGAGGCGTTTCATAATTTTATTTCTCCCTGCAGTGACTGCTCATTCTAAAATAAATGACTGAACAGTGCTTTACTGCTGACACAGATCACAGTTTGTTGCTAATGGAATGTTAACTGCTTTTTAAGTAACTCTGAATAAACCTACTGATCCATAGAAGATTCATCTAAAAAGGAATCCAATTCATCTACCAGAATTTCTGCTCCCACTGTCATGAAACATATTTTTCTGCAGTTTACTTTACTGCAGTTATTGTAGTAGTCAGATTTCCTGTAGTGGGATATTTTACATTTTGAGACGATGGCACGATGACAATGTGGTGAAGTCATGGCAGGAATTGATGCCAAGGTCGCTGCACAGAAATGTGTCTGTGGCTAGGGAAATAAAGACATGGGGCAAGGACAGTCTTTGACCTTTTATTTCCCTCGTTATTCCATGATTAACTTCCTTTCTGCAAAGTACCTAGCTTCTCCTGGCAAAAAAATTAAATAAACCTCTCAGTGGAAAACCTGGCAACTCACTGCTCATCCCACCATAGTAGTACAGAGCAGATGCCAACAAACCAGTCTGGCACGAGTCTTAAGTGAGAAAAGAAAATCAGAGGTATCAAGAAGGGTGAGGCAACAAAGTAAAATCCTCCCACTTATTAAATGGATAGTGCTGATGTTCATCGGATGAGATCCAATCCACCAATCTGTACAGAAATGGAAGGCCCAGTTTTCCCATTCACTCTAACAGGTATCCAGGGTGCCTTTGCTGTAGCCCACAGGCCTGGTATTGTCAGTGTGGGGTGGGAAGGGTGCCTGTGTCCTGACTCCACATCTCCCTCTGTCCTCTGTTTTCATATATATGAGACTGAAGTGCAAAACATACATTGCAAATCAATGAAACTTGCAATTGTTGTTCAAACACCCTCCCCCCCAAAAAAACCCAAACCAAACAAACAAAAAATACAAAAAAATCCACCACAGAAAAAACCAAACATAAAAACAACAACAACAACAAAAAAGACATAAGAAACGATTTCCTCCACCCACACACCCACAAGATTCTCTAAAAGAAGCATCTCAGAAGACATGTTTTAATTTTGAAGAACCTAGCCTATGAAAAGAAAGATACCTGATGATCTATCAATAAACAAACAGACTTCAGGATGAGGTGTGAAAAGTCCACATTCATTGATGAATATAGAATGCATTTTTCTAATATTCTTTAGGTTTAAGTATCACAGAATCATAGAACAGTTTGGGTTGGAAGGGACATTTAAAAGTCATCTGGTCCAAACCCCCTTTGATGAACTGGGACATCTTCGACTAGATCAGTTAGCTCACAGCCCCATTTAACCTGACCTTGAATGTTTCCAGATGCACTCATCTGCCACCTCTCTGGACAGCCTGTTCTGGTGTTTCACCACCCTCTTTGTAAAAGATTTCTTCCCTTTATCTAGTCTAAATGTCTTTTAGTTCAAAACCATTACCCTTTGTCCTATTGCAACAGGCCCTTTAAAAAAGTCTGTCCCCATCTTTCATTTGAGTGCCCTTAAGTACTGAAAGGTCTCCCTGGAGCCTTTTCCATGTGGGACAACTGCAGCTCCTCAGCCTTTCTGTACCTGAGAAATGTTTCATTCCTCTGATCATTTTTTGTGGCCCTCCTCCAGACTCACTCCAGCAGGTCTGTGTCTCTCCTGAGAACTCCAGAGCTGGACAATCAGCCAGTTCCCCCACAAATATCATGACTGATACCTGGAATACAGCATTTAGTGTACTGGGGACTCCTGTCAACAGTCTGAAATATTTTTGACTGTTTAATATAATGGAGAAAACAAACCCAAAACTGCTATGTCAACAAATTGTACTGCCAGCACACTAACTCCATTTAGGAATAGCTCTCTGCAGTGTGTGGTATATTACAGAGTTAACAAATATACATATAAAGTAAGAATAAAATAGTGATTATTTTTATTCCCTGAAATGTAAAATAAATGTGTGTGTGTAGCTCTGCCCTTGGAAAGTCAAGCTGAATGTGCAGGCAGTCAGGTGTGTGCTTCTGAATTCAGAGCATATGTGTGAGTATTGGGTTAAATACATGGTAAATATGTGAACAGCACTGACTCTGCAGCCTTGCATTGCTCCTGGCATGAACTGTTGCATTTAAATGTAAAACTTTTGACTTTAAAATGCTTTTCTGAGCCATGCAGCCATGTGGCTAGCATTAATTGGTACTTCCATTCCATTTATCATTGTCTTATTTCTATCCTAATATTTGCTATTAAAAAAAATAAGTAAACAAACAATAATAAAAGAAAAAAAAGGCAACACCAAACCAAAAACAAGGCTACCTTGCCTAGGTCAACCTTCTTGTGCTCAGCTACCAGTTATTCATTTTGAAGCAGTTCCTATTGAACCTGAATCTAAATTACAGAGGAGATAGTGTGAAGGGGAGACAGAGACAAGCAAGCTCACAGCTACAAAATTAAATCCTCATGATAAAGAAATCTTATTTTATAGAAATATTTTCTAAGGAAACTTCCTTTCCATTAGAGAACAGTATCTACACACAGTGGCTGTGGATCACTGCCATGTGAGGAATTAATTGCTAGATACATGTCACTGTACTGAAACACAAATCAGCTGCAGAAACACTGGATTAGCTCATTACAAAATGTCGTTAATTAGGGGTTCAACGTCTGTAAGAGTTGTTTGGTCATTTGGAGGTCACAGAAGTCAAAGTGCTGGAGTTCCATGGTGGGAGGTGGCTGGGATTAGGAAAGGCTGCCCTGCAGCTGCCTGGAGCTCCCTCCCCTTGTGCCCTGAGGCTTCAGCTGCCAAGGTCAGCTCGGTGTGGAATCCAGAGCTGTGCTGCTGCTGTAAATAAGAGGGAGCAGCTGGGGGATTTTGCCACTGGGGGTCCCATGGCTTTAAATATAATCAATTCATGGTCTGATATAATCCTTATCTTAACTTTCAGAGTAGGCTGCAAATTATCTCTGCACCTTTCCCCAGGTTTGTGTTAAAAGGAATAAATTAAGAGGAATTTGCATTTAGCTTAACTAGCTTGCTCATGATAGCTGATAGTGAATTGTGATGTTGCTCTGGGAAGATTTTACCTATCATCTAGTGCATTGAGAATGATGGTTGGGTGCAGTTCCTATCACTTTTCAACATGTAAAAGAAAATAAATTACTTGATTATTAACAGAGAGAATCAACAACCAAATCAGGTAGATTTTCTGTGTCTGAATTAATGGATTAAAAGCAGCATGAAGAAGAAAAAACATGAATGTAAGGGCCTCACAAGAACTATTTGGGAAGAGAAGGTTTGTAAGTGAGGAATAGCTCCACCTTAAAGAAAGTAGGACAAGTCAACTGGCACAGAAAACTGACAAGGTTATGGGGGATTATTTAAACTAGAAACAGGAGGAAAAAAATCAGCAGGTGTTGAGGAACACTTGAGCCAGTCACAGACATCTGCCAGGACTGTCAACCCTATGACAGTGTCTCTGTCACAATGTAAGAAGTATGAAAAATTATGGTAAAACTAAGGGAAGGAGCAGTGCAAATCCCAGCAGTCCATCAAGGAAAATCAGCCAAAAAAATTGTCCAACAATAAAAATAAATAAATACCAAACAATTCAAAGAGAACTGACAAAAAGAAACAAAATAAAAACCACATCACCAAGGAATAGTGCCTTGAGAGGAGTGTTGTAATTCTGGCTGTAAACAGAGAAGACAGAATATTCCTTAACTGCAGTGCAATGCCATGGCAGTTCCATTAAAATAGACTGAGAGAGTGTTTGGTGGGGAGGAGGCCAGTGAGGAGAGGCAGGAAGGATGAGGGTGCAAGAACCAGTGGCTCCCAAAAGGGAAAGCACATTAACAGTGTGACACCACCTGCTGCTGCTTCAAAAGAAACCAAACTGCATTCACAGTGTTGAAGAGATGCAATTAAAAGAACAAATGCTCCCCCTCCCCATTAAATCAAACACACCTGTATCTGATAAACTTCCATCAGTGTCTTTGATGGACTATAGACAGTGTGCTAAGAAGAAATCAGTTCCCCAACAAAATTCCGCTGCATTTGGTTAATTTGCAGTAAGTATACAATATAATTAATATCAGGATGAATTTAGCAAGGCCATATCTTGGCACACTATATAACTATGTTTATGAGAAGTAGTTCAAGACCAGTGAAAATGTACCATTTTTAATAGAGTCTGAAGGTAACATTAAAAAAACCTGGTGTTGAACTCATGAGCAGATAATGATCATCATTTAAATAAGTGAAAAAAGAGAAATCTTCACTCTGCAATGTTCAGTAAAACCTGATGAAGCCACAGAGCTTTCTCCCCAGAAAGCCACCCCAGTACTGACACAAATACTTCCTTCCATCCCTCACTGTTCTCCTTTATAAATATCTCATGGATCTAAACATCAGCATGTAAATACACCAACTCTGACATGTTGCTTTGATTCTTCCCGAGGCGGAAACATCTCTTTGAGGAAGATGCACAGGGAAATAGAAAGTTAGCCAACAGTTTCCAATCTCACCCAAGTCCAACCAGAAGTGATGGTGGGGGGGTGGTGAGGTCATACAGCCCCAGCTTTGGGCTGGAAGAACACAAGCGGCTGCTGATGGAAGGCTCTGACTGGATGATGAAGAGTTTGGCCTTCCCTGGAAAAACATTCAGGATTATATGTTTGGGAACCCAGTAGCAGTTGCAATCCAAAATGAAACAGCTCCAAAACATCTGGCATTGATTATGTGGTTTCCAGTTAATTACTCTAGCAACTAATTAATGTGTCTAGTGGAGATGATCATCAGCTGTGGGTGCCAGAGAGGTCAGCATGCCTAGTCATGTTGTAGTAGTTTCTGCTTGAGGGGGGTGCACACATATGGTTTCACACTAGAGGAAAGAAATGAAACCACCCTGGAATTTGTGAGAATTCAGTACCCAGATTTCTGTATGATTTGATGAGTGATTCACTTCTCAGAAGTGCATAAGAACAAATAACAGCATATCCTCATATAATTTGATTATAAAATTAATTGTCCTGAATAGCAGGTAGAAAACTACTGAAACTAAGAGTAGAGAGACCCCCTTTGCAAGTGCTTAAATTTAATCTCACCAACAAATGCTTAATATTTTGACTGTTATCTCCAAAGAATGCAATGTTTACTAACATATTTATTCTCATTAGAGGTCAAAATGATGCCAAAGAAGCATTTCAGCTTTGGAAAAGTGATAATTACATTTTGCTTGTTAGTAAAACACATTTGGTGACACAGCCTATTATGGTTTAAGAATGGGCCTGAGCTACAACTGATTTTTGCTGCTGGGAAAAGCACTGGGTCACACGTGGGACTGTGCTGATCAGCTCTTCTGGCAAACTAGATATGTTCCCAAGAATCTAAAATACAATCTAAAATTGTTCAACTAGCAAACTAACCAGCAACATAGAAAAAAGGTCTGAGTAGGGAGACTTAACATGTCTCTTCCCACTTTCCCTCTCACAATCCCTGAGCAATCTCCATTTTGAAAGGACTGAAATTTTAAATTAAGAAAGCAAAACCAAACTAGGCTTCTGAAGAGGTTGAGGAGAAAAATGGAAGAGTTCTGAGAACAGGGAGGCAGAAAAGGGTTGTGCATATGTGGTTCCCTCCTACAAAACCCCAGTGAGGCAACACAGGCTGCTGTGGAGTAACTTGGCACATGTACAAGCTGGGCTGCAACTGCTGAGCTCAAATGACTGACCAACACCTGACTGCAAATGGGAAAATGGGTTCTTTTAGGACCTGTTAAAACTGGAGTTCAGGGTACAGGAAGAACTGGTATCCTTCATTTATGAAGTAACTGTAAAAAAACTTTACTTTATGCAGTGTAACCATACTCTGTGAAAAGGATTTTCACACTAAAGGCACACCTGGCTGAGAAGAACCCATATAAACCATGGAGAATCACAGAATTGTTTAGGTTGGAATCATTAACCCAACACTGCCAAGTCCACCACTAAACCATGTCCCTGAGTGCCACATCCACACAATGCATACTTGAAATACCTCTAGGGATGGTAAATCAACTGCCCAGCTGCAGCCTGTTGGAATACTTGACTACCCTTTTGGTGAAGAAATTTTCCCAAATATATAATCTGAGCCTTCCTTGGCACAGCTCAAGAAGTGAAAAGCATGACATGGCAAATGCTGATATGAGAGTTTGGTTGGCTGGGCAGTGTGGAGTGGGTCCTTGGGGATGAGAGTTCTGGCTGAAACAGGGAGTGAGTACCTGATATCCTCTCTCCTGTTGTCTTGAGGAAAAATTGGGTTTCATGTCACAGATGCCCTTTTCATCATCAATTTCTCCTTATCAGAAAAAAACCTGCCAAGCCCCTGTGTTTCAGTTAACTGCCTGATTGTGAAGGAGATAAATGGGGCAGAGCTGGAAGCTCTTCCTCCTCAGTCCCTGTTAAGTGGCAACTACAAGTGAAGCAGAGGAAGAACTGCTGTGAGGATCCCTTAGGGTGCCAAGGCAGACATGTGGGAAGCTGGTAAAAATGACACAGTTCTTATGACTTGACAACATGTCTGACTTATGGCCTCACACTTGTTTACTGCCTACAGACAGAGAGTCCTTGGGAGTGCAGGATTACTCTTGTTTTTTCTCCAAGCAGTGGCTTGACAGCTACAGGCTGAGATTAGGCTCTGGAGGAATCCACATGTAAACACTGGGAGATTAATGGCCAATGAATTATAGCCATATGGACAGGAATTTTTGGTTGTTTTTTTTTGGTGATTGAAGTCCTGTGGACATTTGTGAGAGGAAGCAGCCACCAAGTGCTTGTCACTTTGCACCATGCAGCTGTATTTCAGTGGCAGATGGGGCACTCTGCACTGGTAATTTAACACCAGCTGAGGCCCTCATCTTTCTGGCACGTCTTTGCACGAGTCTTTATTCAGGGTTGAACAAGGATCATGGACACTGCGGCTTTCAAAGTTCGAGAAAAAATGTACTCTGAAGTGCACCCAAAACTCCTGGATTTTAAGCCACAGTGGCCACATCAATTTTAGTAGCAGAGCAGCCACTCCATATGTAGCCTTGATGTAACAGGTAGTGATACAGTTAAGTGTTCACGAGGGCAGCTGATCCGAGTACATTGGTGATGAGAGGTTTCTAACAGGATATGTATGCCACTGAGATAATTGAGTGTCTGGGACCATTCCCTTCCCAGGGAAGCCACAGGGAGTCATCTCTAAGCTCTGAGCAAGGCAGCTTTTCCCTGCATTTGGTACTTCTTCTAATTAATAAGAAACAGAAATAGCTCAAGTTTCACCTTATAGGTCTTCCATAAGGACGAGTAAGAGACAGGAAGAACTCTTTTTTTGAGACTATTGCAACAAGCCAGTGAATAAAATTGTGATTTATGCTTAATTACTGAAATGTTTAACACTTAAATCTCTCTAGTTTTTGTACACAGCCCATGAGATAGCCAGAATACACAAATGTAGTGAGCATTCCCTGCAGTGCTCCAAGGATTTTGGGTATCAGAGCTCGATGTTTTGGGATAACTTGGCCCCTGACTGCTGTTTGCTGCAGGCTGTTCTCTACCTAGTCCAGGAGACATCCCATCAGTAGATCAGCTCTCCTGCAAAGGCAGCTGGGCATAGGCCAGGAAGGGAGAGATTTTGGTACCTCACTCTGACAGCCAGCCTAAGGCAAGCTCTCCACACCTCTGATCCCTAAACAGCAAAGACATGCACATGCAAATGATGGCCACTTGGCCCAACTCTTAAATAGCCTTGGAGTCACAAGGAGAAGTGAAAACTGCTTTGACCTCTGGGCTAGAGAAATGTGCTCCCCTGCTCTGTGCTGCGAGGTTTCTGAAGGGTGGAGACCATGCTGCCTGGCTGGCCTCTTGCTTGGCCACAATGTCTCAGCCTTTTTGGTTGAGATGGATTTTACTATTACAGATATCTCTAAAATGCTGTCCATCTTCACAGCCCAGCAGGGCCTGCTTTTGCTTCTGCCTTTTAAAAAGAAGAAACTAATCCATCTCCCAAAGGAAATGGGAGGAATCCCAAGGTGGGTTTGCATGGAAGGAGGAGACCCCTGCTAAGCCAGTCCCCACCTCCTGGCTGACAGGACTCATGGGCAGAGCAGAGCTGCTGCCGGAGCTGGTGGTACCAGGAAAGCTGTTCCAAGCCAGGAGCAGAGTTGTGTTCATGGAGCCAATCATGCCCTGCCTGCAGGCTGAGGTGTGATGCTGGGGGATGCTGCTGCTGCTGCTCTCCTTCTGAGCTTCTGAGCCCAGCCCTCAGCCCTCATGCAGCATGTCTGGCAGCACTGGGATAGTTCCTTTCCTGGGTGTGCCTGTCAGACCCACCCTGCCTGGGGGGTCAGGGCATCTTTTCTGAGATCCACTTCTGCCTGCTGCAGAACAGGGGATTGCAGTGCCCAGCTCTCATCTGTGGATGTTGTGCTGTGGGTGGGTACCCACACTCCCTACGAACCCAGAAGCCAGTGCTGGTGCCAGGCTGGCTCTGCTCCAGTGGGGATGAGGTGGGCTGGGGGTTTAGAGAAGCTGGTGCAGAGCAAGTGTGAGCCAAGCTGCTGCACAGTGAATTAGAGAGCACTGAGCCACAAAGGCAGTGCATGTGCAGAGCTGCAGGCTTAGGAAGTGACCTGCCCACTCCATCCCTGCCTCCTGCTCTTAAATTACAAACTTGAGCTCAACAACAACCACAGCTGTACCTTTTACTCTGAACAGGCACAGGCTGACTTTTTCACCTCAGGCAGTTCAGGAACAGTGAAAGTGAAAAGATATAGATCAAATACTATTAAAAATACAGAATAGCTACTCCTGGCATTTTTATAGCACTTTTTATCCAAGAATGTGTGTGGCACAATTAAGATCACGGGTTCAAACACTCCAGTTCACAGCAGCTGCAATTGGAGTCAATCACAGATGACACCCTAGTTGCTCATACCAAGCTTTTTCTGCTGAGCCTATCTACTGTCTCTGCTGAATGCTGGTTTGAGCCACACTTCAAAATATTTATGTTATTCTTACTGCATAAATAAACACCTTGAGACTCTCACTGCAAAACCTTTCACTAGCATTGGCATTCATGAAAGAACAAAAAAAACCACAGACAGAGCTCCATCCTTGGCCCATCAGCATGCTGAGCAGGCCATCCATCAGATATGCCTGTGCACTGCAGTCATTACTCAATGAGCAAAAGCATTTACAGAAAAGTCCATGGCACCCAGCCCTATGGCACTGACAGTCCTCCAGGGGGTTTAGCACCTCCTGTGCTGCACCTCTCATTTAGAAGTGATGTGTTTCAGTGGCTGTGGTGGGGCAGTGGCGGGTGACATCCCTCTTCCTTGGGGTAGACAGACTGTGCTCCAGAGGGCACTTCAGAAATCTGCAAGTGTCCCTTCTAAGGAAGTGCATAAAATAACTGTGGATATCTCAGTGATAAAAGGGTCCCATTCACATAAATATTCAGTTTGAAGCTGTGATAAAGTGAGACTTTGGTTGTCTCTCTGGAATTGTATCTGAGTGTAGAAACCCAGCCCCCAGCCTGCTCCTCCCCTGCGAGCTCCTGCTCACGGCTCACAGCGGAACAACTCCGGCAGCTGCCTCCCCATCCCCACACAGCATTCCTGACCCGGCTTCTCCCAAAGCCTCGTGCTGTTTTCTCCTGCCCAACACTGGCAGATTAATTGACAGCCTGCTGCTATTTTTACCTTGTAGCTTCTTTGCTCAGCTGTCTCAATCAGCTGCTGCTTAGATTTTCCTCTCTCTGCCTGCAAAACAGCAGGCTGGAGGCTTTCGGCTTTTGCTCCCGTTCCCCCTCTTCTTCAAGACTAAGGTTCACATTAAATTCAGTCTCTTCTTTCTCCATCCCAAATTTTCAACCCAAGGCTTGACACATTTGTCTTCTTGTATCTCTCTTTCAGTCTGACTGTGACAGAAAATGCCAGTTTGTAATCCTCACTCACACCCCGAGCCAAGACAGAGAGACGAGCAAACCCTCATTTCTGAAGATGCTGGCTAAGAGCCTTAAATAAGCCAAGAGAAGCGAATGATTCAGCAGTCACAGGAGGTCTCAGTAACAGATGGCAGAGTAGACAAGCTCGCTCATGTTTGCTTGCACAGCGAGGTCTTTTGTGCCAGTCTTCTGGAGGGGCTGCTTCCCATGAACTGTGATTTTACTGGCTGGCAGGACAACGCTGCAACGAGAGCAGGTCCTTTGTGCATAGATCTTTACAACACCCACAGCTGCCTGCAAGTGGTTTTCACACTTCTAGCTTATATTTTGAGTGGGTAAACATGCTTTTGATGAAAACTTTTCCTCTCAAGAAAACGTTATTTAGTTGTTCCCATAGTTGTGCTCCATGATATCTAATTGCTAAGGCTCTTTTCTCAGGCCACACTTAAAATCAAACTGTTTCAAAACAAAATGCTCCTATGCAGATACGTATTTTAAACAATGGTTTCGTATCCTCCATCAGACAAGCCATTAACAGGACTAAGAAATCAGTGGTCTCTACCTTTCCTTCTTTAAAGAAACAAAAGAAAACAGAACATGACTTTGCATAGGCTCTAGGCAACAATAAAAATAGCTTTTGCATGTTGAACAATGACACACAAGTTGTGTGACTAGGAGTAAGGTGTAGGATTAGTGGTTTTCTTGTAAGGCTGTGCAGATCCCCATTATATCACCTAGATTAGTTAGCAAGAATAAATCCTTCAGTAGGTCTTAAAGTAATGGTTTCTTTCAGGCACACAGCTAACTCTGACCTTTGTCTTGCCCAAAGATCTCTGCTACAATTTCACTGTCCTTCCCCCCTGTGCAAACACCACTGCCCTTAATTCTCCAGCACTGCACAGCACACAAGGTGACCTTGTTTATGTAAAACTCATTACAGACTCTCATTGGAAATCTCATCCTCCACCAGTGCCTCAAAATGAAAGTTCCTTTAATAAAGGATATGTCAGCCACAGGCTAATATTCCAAGCTTTCCCTTCCACGTGCCATTGCAGTGATGCTGCAGGCATACCCATAGGCTAAACACTTCCAACCTGAAACCAGCCAGGTCATTTTCTTCTAATCTGGGATGCTAAAGGTTGTTTCTGTCTCATTGTGGTTATACACCTGCTGTTACAGTCTTGTGAAAGAGTTGATAAATGCCAAACTGATCTGTAAAGTGGAATTCCTCTCGGGCCATGTTACAGAAAGGGAGGTTTGAGTCTCTCTCTAGCTCCATGTTGCAGAGCTCTAATCTTCCTGACTTGTTCTAATGATGTTTTTTGCCCGTATTGATCTATGTTAGCAGAAATTTTAAGAACAAATATCAGCAGGTAAATTGTATTTATGGTTCCTATTTAAAAGCATACATGGCTTTCTTCTATGCACATGCAATGCATATTTCCTAAGTGACACAACTTTACTGCTTTACAAACAAGCATTTTTAGGATTGTCTGAAAGGGTTACTGCTCAATGACCCGTGAATGCAAAGAAAAGGTCAATTTGAAATGTTTGGCCACTTTTAAAAATAACGTATCTTTGGAGGCAAAGAAAAAAACCACCAGATCAGAAGATGATACTAGGAAGTCCTTAAAGCCTTCTTTACTAATCATCTGATGTTCAGTTTTTGGAGAAGTATTCATTGAAATACATTGATTATTAATATCTAACTTTGAGGTGAGGTTGACTTAGTCAACAAAACATATCTGGGTAGGAAACCGGAGCAGAACAAATTCAGTTTGTATGGAGGAGTGACAGATGCCTCTTTTAGAGGACAGAGGAGGAATTAGACCACGTGTTAGGGTCAGGTTTTAGGGCTAAGATGAAAAGGACATGACCCTTGCCACATTGTCTTGACCCAGCCCTGCATGCATCCTACTCAAGGTAGGATTTTGATGACATTTCAAAATACAGAAAGGCACGATTTTAGTGGTGAACAGACTTTCACCTTTCTAATTTCCCTTGAAATGAGCAGTGCACCAGGGTGAATGTCTTGGGCCAGTACACAGGAGTCACAGGCAGAGTTTTATGCAAGCAATTATATGTCTAAACACTTGGATCAGTTTACATGCACAAAAGAGTGTTGTAACTTCTCCGGGGTCTTTTCCTTGGAAAAAAAAAAATCTTAATGGGGTGTTGTTCTGTTTGAGACACTCACTTCTGTATGCATAGACCAAACATGGAAAATTTGACTACTAAACGAGACTGCTAGAAAATTAGAAGTCTGTGAAAACAGGGAGCTGCAATTCTTAGTAGTTTGCAGCCTTTACTACAGCAGTTGCAGTGGATAACAGCTGCGATGTTTAAGAAATACAGCCTGACAAAAATTACTGCATTTTCCAGGGGTGACATGAGACATAAAGCTGATAAATAATCCTGTAGGAATCTACTGCCTGTAGTGTTTTAGTCCCTCTAGGAAACAGTATTATTCAATAAAATTAAAAGGTAGGGCTATTAATTTACAAGACAGTGTGTTGATATAGCTTGCATTGATAATAGTCAACCCAAAATCCGTGTTCAAAACCATTTGAATTAACCTTTGTAATTAGTCACTTACCATGACTACCTCTCACCTAGATGCTGCTAGCTTAACCAATGTATTTAGATGACCTCTTCTATTAAAAAGCTTCCAACAAAACAACAGACTTTCACAGATAACCAGAGTTTATCAAAGCAAAGACAATTATTTCCCAACACAAAAGTTGTTCATATTACTGCATGAAATCAAAATTGGAAAAAAAATCTAATAAAATTTTGCATAACCATGAACTTAAAAAAAATAATAAATCTCTATTTGAACAGCCACCAGAGGCTGCTAGAGACCTAACCTTGCACCCATTGCCCTCCCCTTTATTACAAGTTTGGTCTCCCATGCAGTGTTACTTGTCTCCCATGCAGTGTTACTTGTCTTCATCAGCCAGGTCTGTAGTCTCCCTTTTTCCTATGTGACAACTAGATCCATAATTAACTAGCCATACTTTTCTGCACTAGTCCTTAAACTTTCCCAGAATAGGAATGTGAAATGTGGATTAAATTCTGCTTTGAACAATGCCAGTTAAAACCCAGCTGTTCTAAATGTGTGCAGCTGAGAAGACACTGAAGTCCTTTGGCCATATCATTATTTTTAAATCATATGTTAAAGTGTGCAGGAGATAAAATTTCTACCCCAAAGAGGTAGATTTACCAAGGAGATAAAATTTCTACCCCAAAGACCTTGTAATCTCACAAGACCTAAAAAGACAGAGGTACACTGGCTACAGGCTAAAGGAGTTATTTGTTGAAGGTGCATGATAATGCTAGAAAATTTAGCATATTATTAAACGTTCTCCAGTCCTCTGCTGTGACTCAGAAACCCTCTGGCATTTGAGGCTATGGAGCTACTAATGCTTTTCTCACTGGGAATGGTGTTGGGGATTATGGCTATAGCAGGGTAGACTTTTTTCCTCTTTCCCTCTATACTTGCTCTCATTCCCTAAATCCCATATTCAAATGGATGAAGCATCCTCTCAGGTTAGTGTGAAGTCACCCACAGTTCAGATAAGAAGGTCTAAGACCTTGGTCTGTCATGACAGCACGCAGACAAGGCTGTCCCAGCACCACTAAACTCTTCTTGGTTTGGGCAAAGTTTTGGTGCAGCTTTAGCACTTCCAAAAAAATTCATTTGGGGAATGCAAGCAAAGGGTGGATGGCCTCTATGTTTTGCCAGGATGTAGAAAGACCAATAGAGAGTAGGCTGAATGGGGGATTCTCATACCAGAAATGCTACTTTTGAGCCTAGATTGGTATTAGTGATGCAGGGAGGTGCTGGTTTCTGAGAATTATCACTCTCAGCCATATGCTGCTGACTTTTGTTTATCTAAGAAGTTATACAGCTGCTAGATTTTAAGCTTCTGGTAACCATCTACATTTTTTATTCCTTTGGATAAGAGTAGATATATGCAATGATACCTCAGAGCAGTATTTTTAATGATACTTTGGAGCTTTCTTCTAAGCTTCAGAATAGTTTCTGCATGTGTGTTACAATAAAATAATGTAACTAAATAACAGCATTGAAAGTGGCATAGTCTAGGCAGGGTTGTTAGCATAGCTTTAAAGTTCTTTACTGTTGCTGTAAATGCCATATTTTTCTTCAAAACAATTTTCTTCCAGATCAATGCAGAATTACTAAATTTGATTTTTAACAAACAGTGGCAGCACTTCCTGTTAGTCTAAACAATAAATGACAATAACAACAATAAAGCATCCTCTGGCAGGATGTGATACAGGTTATGTTCACATACCATCAATGACTGTGCATCAGCATAAAACCGTCTGCTCTCCTATTTCAGTTCATAAAAGCTTAAAAAGAATTAAGTCTACCAACTGGATTTTTATTACCTTGGCTATTGAAGTCAGAAAGCAATAAGTGTTATTTATCTTAGGAACAGAAGAACCCAAAGAACTTGATTTAAGCAGTTGAATAAATATGAGTCAGGAAAAAGGAGAGACACAGGAAGGGCTAACGTAAAGTTTTAACAAGTAAAATCCTGTTTGGAGAGACTCATCCTGAATAAAAGCAATGGCAAGTTGCAGTGTTGGCATCTCCTGCTCTCTTGCCCTTCTGAGACCCACAACCAGAGATTTGCCCGTGCCTGCACAGAGCAGGGACCCCAGGCAGGGAGCACAGAGCAGTTACATCCCCCGGGAAGGGCCAGGTGGGATCAGTGGTTGTTAAAAGTCCCTCTGGGCCTGCCTAAAGTCATAGACCCTCCTGCTGCCCAAGGAAAGTCAGCAATGCCTCTGTTACTCCTGGCAGGGTGCTGTCCCACCAATCCTTTTAAAGGAGTTTCTACAACTTTCTCAAGCAGCTGTCCTAACTTTCACCCTTAGAAACCTTCCTTAGAGTTGCTGGGGAACATATCCTCTTTCACTTGGGAACACGTCCTCTTCCCAATTTAGCTCATTGCTTTACCTTCCCTGTCTGAATGTGGAGGTGATTCCCCACTCCTCTGAAGCTGCCTTTTACACCTATAAAGACTTCCGTCCCTCATGTGATTTTTCTTCTTTCCTCAGAGCAAACCTTCTTCAACTCTCTGGTTTATCTCTCCTCTAATCTTTGGACAACTACTCTGAAATGTGAAGCTGAAAACCTGAAATACCTGAGCTGTGGCTGTCTCAGTACCAGGAGACTCATTTCACCTGACATGCCAACTTGAAATTTTTTCTCTGCATCCCACTCAGCTGTTGCAGCAACCTGAGGTTGCAGATCAGACAGAATTTGAGTCAAAAATCACCAAATCCTACCATTTCGTGATTCACTTATGTGTATTTATGTATCTATTTTCTCAAAGTGTAAGACCCTGAATCATACTTTTTCTAATATAAGTCTCAAGAACATTTTGATCTCTAAATCTTGCATTCAGGAAGAGTGGCTGGTCCCCATTTAGTCCCATTAATCCTTTTTTTTGGTATTGTCTGCAAATTTAATTTGAATACCCTGTCAAGATATCTAGAACAGTAAAGAAAATATTAAGTATTTCCAGACTCCAAAGAGTCTGCTCAAGAGTTTTGGCAATGGCTCATGAATAACTGTGGTTTGAGGACACTCTTCCAGCTATCTTTGCTCTCAGCCTCTTGTGGTTCCCAGCTGGATGATGAACATGTCATTCAAGACACTGCTAGAAGCCAAGATATGACATATTTTTCTTCCCTTCTGCCAAAGTGTTTCCATGTCACATGAGGCAATTAGGATTGACAAAAGAAAGACTTGTCAGACTAATCCATGTTTCCTTTTGCTTTTTTTTCCCTTCCCCCTCTAATTCTGGTTGCCTAAAAATAGTTGGCTTGATGATTTCTTAACCTACAATTTTTCTGAAACTGAAACTAAGCTGACACCTAAGCTGACACTCTCTGTCTCTTTCCCCCTCCTTTCTGAAGTATGGGCATTGCATTTTCCTTCTTTAAGGGTCTGGCATTCACCCATCTTTTGCAAATTCAATATGATAATTACTAATGACTTGTGAGGTTCCCACCAGACAGCTTTGGAAGCAAGCCAAGGGTGAAGTTCATCATACTAAGCAGATATTAAATATAGTTCTTATCTAACCATTTCACCTGAGGGCTGAAATCCTGCCTCTTTTTCCAGCCATGTCCAATACTCATATTAGAGTCAGTTTGGGAATCAAAGATTTTTTCCCCCAATCCATCATATTAATTTTAAACATATTTACAAAAGAAAGAATAAGGAAAAAAAATCACGTCTTGTGTTTTATAATGATTAGGGAGAACAAAAGGAGATGGCTGCTGCATTGTCACCTCAAATCAGAGGAGAAATTGTCATGACAGTCACTCTTTTGTCTTCCACTGTGCATCCTGTTCAATGCACAGGGGTCAGACTCACTCCATTAGATGAGAAGGAGGCACTACTGAATGAGCCACGTCTCTGTCCTCACAGTGAGATGCTCACACTCTTACTGTGCAGTGAAGCTGTTTGGTTGTTGGCCTCTGTAAAGCTGCCTTTTTTTAATGAATATTGTTAAAATATCACCCATCCCTTCTTATTTTTAATCATTCAAAACCTGATTTTAAGCCTCCCTCTTTCAGCTGTGACGATTTTTCACTGGAAAGCTCAAGTATCCTTCTGCATGGGGTTTATCTCCCTGAAAAATTTCTATTGGTAAATATAGTTACTGCAGAGTTTTTCAGAAAAAAATGGTTTTGAAGAAACAATGTATTAAAAAAATATATTACCTATGCACAAACCCCATATATATATATATATATATACACATATACACACACACACACATATGTATATTTAGACAAAAAGCCCTATATGAAAGAATTTCATCCTGAAAGGATGCTGCAAAGAATTTAACAACACAGGCTGTTAAATGGGCAACTTCAGCTCTTGCAACAGCATTTATCAATACATCATAACACTACAAATTCCCTTTCAGCACTGCGGACCCAAAGACCTAAATAAATGCTCATTTTAACAGTGTCCTTGCTCCAAAGAGATTTCCTTTAATTGTTGTTTAAACACTGCAGAGAAGAATGCTAGAGGAACGCAGACACATAGGAAAAGCTCCCCTGAGCTTGCTGGCTGTTCCAAGTGCTTCACTGTATTGCTTATTTCTCTTTCCACACACACCTTGGGATAGTGTGGGTCTAGATCGAGCAGAATTTAAAAAAACTATCTGAAAACACTTTCAGAATATTATTTCTCTCCTGCATTGAGCGTGGATGGTGCCTAGGTTCACATTGTTCTTGATGTGAGCACAAATAGACCCAGAATTACCCACTGAAATAGTAGAGTGTTGCAGTGTGTGTGTGTACAGAGTCATGTAATAACCCTCACCATGTCTGAGATGGGTTCTGACCCATTAAAAAAGTGTTAGAAACACCCCTGCATGCAGCCATAGGCTATCCTGAAAAGCTAACGCTTCTTTCTAAAAAAAACAACATTGAAAAATTTAAAAACTGAAACACCCTTCCCCTCTCCAAATCATGAGCTTTTGCACTGAAGTGGTAACCAGCAGTCTCAGCAGGGGTTGGTGGCCTTTGTGTGAAGTTGTATGTGTGTGTCTGTACATTTGAACACATACTTGTACACACATAAATAAATATACACACATAAATATACATATATGTGAGTGTGTGTATATATATATGTGGGCACAGTTATCTCAGTTCTTAAAGTGAATGGCACAGAAAGGCAAACTGCAGAAGGGGGCACACAGAGGTGAGCTCCTCTGCCTGTGAGAGCTGAGCAGGTGGGTACCAGAAATAGAAATACAACTGCATTTGCACATTACAGCTGGATGCTCCAGGTTTTACTGTGTCTCTTCTCCTCTGCCTGCAGGACGTGGCTGAAGTTTGCCACATCTCTCCATATTGTCATTTGGTAGAAAGTAAAGTGTTAGGTAGGAAAAGATGGGAATGTAAGGAGGCCAGGTATAGACCTCTCCCCACACCTTGGAGTGACCAGAGATACACACAAACCAGTAAGACAGTAAGCCCTCCCAAGTCCACCAATTTTCCTTCCAATCTTTCCTTTTCTGGAATTTTCCTCATCTTTACGGAGTCCACCCGCTTGTGCTGGAAGATTTCCCAGTGCTGTTGTGGCTGTCCAGGTTAATGCTCCAGGATACATCAGACAGAGAAAGGCAGAAAATTTCTCAAAAGTGATTGTGCTCTAAATGTGTCTGCAACTGCAGCACTACTGAGACATTGCTGGGACCTACCCACGGCCAGCTCTTCCAGAAACACAAGCAGCATTCAAGGATGAATGCATGAGCTATGTGTCCTCAAAGTCCTAGCAAGCTGGTTAAAGCTGAATTTGGTTAACTGTGTATCCTTATCCCTCCTGCCACTGTAAATCATTTTTGCAGGAAATCAGGACAAAATAAAGTACTTGCAGTTATTACTGAGAGAGAACATGGTCCAGAGCTTCATCAGCTATCAAAGTAATGATCCCATTTTCCATGAAAGCAATCTTGGTGCTGTCTACGAGGTACAAGAGTAGTGTGTGTGCTTCAGGGACAACGAAAGAGGAGCCAAGAAAGGCTACAGGCCCAGCACTAAAGGAAAGCACATTTGCACATAATATGCTGGAGACATTCAGGAGCAGTTCAGGATGATATAGGGGCAGGTCCTGTCATGTTGCCAAGGACAGAGTAAGTTGTTGGTCTCTTAGGCTGGGGCTGACACAGACCAGTATTTCTCACAAGTAAATAACTTTATTTTGTAGAACAGGAAAAAACCCCCACGACAGCATAAAGCCACCAGTAGATGTGGGCTAGACGTTGCCATTTTGTAAGTCTTCTAAACTAGGTGGAGGGCTTAAAAATAGGCCTTTATTTTGTGCTTCTCTTACATGCATTTTTCTCTGCTCATCATGAGGTCGTTTCAGTCTGCTGGAAGGAGCCTTCAGAAAGTTGCCTTTTCTGGCCTCCACAGAGTGCTAATAGGCAATGTTATAAAAAACAGAACTAAGAAATCTCCACTACTTTTAGTCCAAAAACTGTAGTGAAATATATAGCTGCACAGGAGTGGGGGAAATAGCTCAAAATAAAGTATATTCAAAGTTCTCCAACACTTTCTGTGCAGAGCTTTATGTTACATTGAAAACTACATCTGCTACTATATTTTTAAAGTTACTTAAGCTATTTCAGAACTGCTAGATTGATGTGTCAGTTATATATAACAGCTTGGGTGAATGGAATACTCATTTTTAAAAGCTGTTCAAAATTTAGTATAATTTTTCAATCAAAT
Source organism: Promerops cafer (assembly GCA_013398275.1). Classification (NCBI taxonomy): domain Eukaryota; kingdom Metazoa; phylum Chordata; class Aves; order Passeriformes; family Nectariniidae; genus Promerops; species Promerops cafer. Next base: position 1,762,128 of record VZSE01003938.1, on the reverse strand, counting down.
CTTATTTATTAACGAATATACCTCTATATACAGCTCTGATGTCTGGTTCACAGAGTCAGAGAAATTAAAATATTTGTCCTACTTAAATATCAACAACCTGCAATCATTGTATGAGTAATACAATGAGCACCATAAAAAAAATCACAAGACTGAGAAATGTACAAGATGGAAATTTGGGGCAATGACTTTGGAATCAGTGCTACTTGTATCACCCTTTTTTATTTGCTGTTTTTTGATGGTATTAAGATGGATGTTTTAGCTTTCCACTGAGTTTCATTACTGAACAATCCTGCCTTATATTGCTTCCCTAAATCATGGGAGAAAGAAGCACCACAGCACTTTTCTCCAGAACAGAGATAATGTCACTATAGACCTCCAGGTTTTAAGACAGGAGTGAAACTCTAACCTGAGCCTGTGTGATCGGCCTCTGTAGGACACACTCAGAATCAGCAGAGTTATTTATGGCTGACTAAAGAAACAAGGGAATAGTAGAAGATACAGTAAAATTGCTGTGAAGCAATTTATTGACTCCTGAGAAAATAACAGGAGGTAAGAAAGGTGAGAAGATATGAGATAATGGAGGAAGGGAATAGGAGGTAGAAATAATTTTAAGTTATGTATGCAATAGTTTCCTGGACTGTGTAATTGTCTGGAGGGAGAGAGGATTGTGCTGGATCTGATTCATACCTTGTAGCTTCTTTTGTGCTTTGGCCTAAGCAGTGATTTGAACACAAAGATATCAAGCTAGCGTCTATCTCTTGAGCATTTACAGGTAGTATGGCTTTGGCAAAAGATAGGAGTTCCCTTCAGTCCAGCAGACCTAGGGATGTATGTTGCATTTATGGTTTAAAGCTCTGGTGTGGGGATTTTTTACATTGTGACACTATCAGTTTCCTTTGTAAGCTCGTTTGTCTTAAATAAATGGAGGCAGAATCCAGCTGTTTGGCTTTGTGGTGAATATAGAACTATTTTTCTGAAAAATTGCTGATGGATGGATTGATTTGCTTGGAAGTTAAATAAAGTATTCATCCTTTTAATTAATTCAGCACCTACGGTCAGTTGACTTGTTCACTTGAACTATGTTGACAATTAAAAGGAGATATGGATGATTCCAAATTCCTTGGAGACCAGCCCCACGCATTTCTACTACAGGTCCTACTACACCTGAGTGCCCTTTTGTCCTTCTTCTGTAAACATGAGAGGTTCTCTTGACCTAAAGAGTAGATAGCATTTCACGGTGTGCATTTGCAGTCGCAGTGAGAATGGCTGCTGTAGGCTATTGCTCTGAGTAAATGGTGGGGATTTGGCTGTTTGCTTTTTTGATCCAGTAGGATCCTCGATAAGAGTGCCAAAGAGGAAAAGTAGCCTTAAGGATGGGTGTTTCTGCCCAAAAGCAGGGAATGCAAAACCATCTTTTGCTTTGGAGGAGTTAGGATGGCAGCCTGCAGCTGGGAAACATGAAGGAAAAGAAGGAAGGCATTGAGAAGGCTGCCCAGATCCTGCACCCACAGTGAGTGGCCAAGATCCTGCCTAAACCAGCTTTGACAACACCTGGATGGTTTTAAACATATGAGAAACAAAGGCCACCTAGAAATGGAAAGCTTCGGCAGGAGGTTGTTGAGATGGAGTGGATTTGGCCAGCAAGAGTCAGTTTTGGCTTCTCTGCATTTGCATGAGGGAATCAGTTCCACAGGAGTTTGCAACAAAGACCAGCAATTTTGCTTGTGTATTTAAGGGGGCTCTTCAAGTTTTGTTGATGTGCCATCTCTTCTTGATGAGTGAAATTGTTTGGTATTTGGGGAGCAGAAATAGGATGACAAGTTTGTATGGGAACTGCTTTCATCACCACTCTAGGAAATGGGTTGGTTATTGGAGAGAAGAATGAGATTTTTGAGTTCTGTAATGAGACAATGCTCTGGCTTTGCAGTAGATTGGTAGAATATATTTATTTTTTTTACTGTAATGGGTTGGAATTGTGTTTGAAAAGAGTTCCTTATGCTGAAATGGACAAAATGAACGAAAGGCTCTTGTACAGAATGGAGAAATGAAATGTTGTATTTTGCTGCTAGTCTTTTTTGCTTTGTCTCTGTGCAATCTAGTTATTCACATCTGTGCAATTCTGTAGTCCAGTCTACTTGTTTGTCAGAAGTCAACAAGCTATTCATTACCATTTATTTTGGTGAAATTTTAGCTAGAAATCTAATATCCTATGCATAGGCCAGATTTCCTTAACAGTTCTATTTTCCTGTCCCCTGAGATAACTTCAGCAGCAAGGTACGGGTATATAAATTGTGTTTAAATGTTTTTATTTCTGAAAATCTTTCAGGAGAAAGATAAATTATTTGTACGATAGTTCCTTTGTCAGAGATAACTATTTCAATATTCATATGATCAGGATAGCTTTGCTGATGTGTATGTACTGATCAGGAAATTCACTTTCACATGGAACAAACATTTTCAGAGAATTTCTTACCAGCTTTTTCATAGAAAGTAGGAACTACTTTTAGTTAAAAATCACTGTATTTGCATTTTACAAACTATTTAATTGCAAAACAGAAGAAAAACTCCACTTAGGTCTTTTAGTCCCTTTCGTTTCATTTAAATTTTCCTTCTTGATTTTTTTTTCTTTTTTTTTCTTTTTTTCTTTTCATTTCTTAATGGAATTGACTTGCCACTGCTGTGTTCTACAAGGAGCCTTGGTCAGTTCCTCAGGCTGTGCACAAAGGCATTAACACAGCAGGTAAGTTTAAGTAGTGCTAAGCATTTGAAGGTTTGCAATCAGTAAAATTGAAGTCAGTCAATGAGTCCAGAAATAGCAGATTGCTTTGAAGTACAGTAATTAATTCCATACAATCTCACTTGTTCCATTTCTATCAAAGCTTAAGAAGTGCCTGTGTCTTCTCAGGAGTGTGTTATCTTCTGCTGAAAGTGTGGACTGAGAACTGGGTCTTGATTTACCCTCCTGATAAGACTTTCACTCTCTAAAGATCAAATGCACAAAATTTTAAGTGTAAACTGACTCAAAATGAAATGATCTGCCAATATAATTCCAATGATATTCCACAATAATATGTTTTTAAAGGAAAATATAATAAATTTGGTTTTGCCTTTCTTGTGGTCCCATTGTAAGCAGAAGAAATGTAAGCAGTCTTATTCTGAGTCCAAGGTGAGCAGTGAGGAAACACCCTTATCAGGGAAAGATATGGAATGGATTTATGATAAATGTAAAGATCAAGGTACAGCCCACGGCAGGTATTCTAAGTTATCACATTTTAGGTCATTACATTATCACACACGATATTTGTACATTGTAATATAGAAACTTCAGTTTTAATCTTTATAATTGTAGAATAATTTAGGGTAGAAAAGATATTTTAGATCATCAGGTCCAACTGTTTGCTTAATGATGCCTAGCTCACCACTAACCCGTGTCCCCAAGCACCACAAGTACACATCTTTTAAATACCTTTGGGGATGGTGACTCAACCACTTCCCTGGGCAGCCTGTGCCAATTCTTGACAGCTCTTTTCATGAAAGAATTTTTTTGTAATATCCGATCTAAACTTCCCTTGGTGCAATTTGAGGCTGTTTCCACTTGTCAATTGCTGATTGAGAAAGATGACCAGTCCCCACCTGGCTACACCCTACTTCCAGGGGTTGTAGAAAGCAGTAAAGTCTCCCCTGAGTCTCCTCTCCAGAAAAAACTCCCCCAGCTCCTTCAGCCACTCATGAAACAGGACTGGCCCCAGTGCTGAGCCCTGGGGGACACCCCTGGTGTCCAGCCCCAGCTGGATGTGAATCCATTCCCCACCCCTCTCTGGGCCTGGACATGCAGTCAGTTTTTCACCCAGGCAAAACCACACCTGTCCAAGCCACGAGCAGTTGGAGTCTCCAGGAGAATGCTGTGGGAAATGGCGTCAGAGGCTTTACTAAAATCTCTGTCTATGACATCCACAACATTTTCCTCGTCCAGTAACCAGTTCATCTTCTCTCAGAATGATATCAGGTTGGTTAAGCAGGACCTGCCCTTCCCAAATCCATGCTGGCTGGCCTGATCCCCTGGTTTCCCATACTTGTTGTTTGTGATGAGACTCAAGATGATCTGCTCCATGACCTTCACTAGGACCAAGGTCAGACACACAGGGCTTAATTCCCTGGATCCTCCTTCTGACCCTTCTTGTACATGGGCATCACATTTGTTGAATTCCTGTCCCCTGGGATCTCCCTGGTTAGCCAGGACTGCTGGTAAATGGTGGAAAGTGGCTCAGTGAGCTCTTCTGCCAGGTCCTGTAGTACCCTTGTGTGGATCCCACCTGGCCCCATAGACTTGTGTGTGTCTAAGTAGTTACTAAAAGGTAACAGCAGGTTACTGACCACTTCCCCTGGGATTATGGAAGCTTCATCCCTGTCTTCCAGGTCAGGGTGGCTGGGCACCCAGAGAACTACTGGTTTTACTACTGAATGGTGAGGCAAAGACAGCATCAAGTACCTCATCCTCACTTTTTGTCACTATGTTCCCCCCCACATCAGATAAAGGATGGAGATTTATAATGATATTGACCTTTCTCTTACAAGAATCAGGAATTGGTATCTTTGCTCTGTTGCAGAAGTTTTTGTTTATCTTCATGTGCCAGTATGAAAGGAATAGTTTCTGTCCTAATAGAAATTTTTCTCATTCATAATGACATTCTACCATTTTTCCATGTTAGTTTTGGTAGACTGACATGTGTCATCATTTATCAGGGTCTGGGTAAAGACAACTTTGCATTTAAAAAGTATTGATGCCTAAAAATCTTTATGCTGCCAGTATATTTAAATACCCTGGATGTATATATCAGGCAACACAGAAACTTAGAGTCGGTTGACATCTCTTCACTGCCAGAAGTAGAACATTAACTTATAAGGAAGATAAATACTGTGCTGCTTTTTCACTTGTTGTTGTGTCTCTATAGCTTCCTGCCACAGGCTAATTTCCATGTCTTCCAGCTGAGCCATTCAGTTTTAGAACTGTGATGGCAGAAATTAAAAATCAGCTTCCACTGCCTTTTTTGTTTACTTAGAGAAACAGGCAAAACATAAAAACAAAGAGCGTTTTTCCTCCTCCCAGCGAAGCACTCGAGTGCAAGCTTGCTTTACATTGACCTCAATGAGACTTAGAAATTCTTAAGAGCTTTGATCTGGGGCCTCTGTACCTAATCCTTGTTGAGTGCAAATTTCTTGTTGACTAAGGTAGGGTAGGAGACAACTCTTAATCGCTTACGAAAATATTACAGAAATAGCTTGAAACACTGCAGAAAGCTACTCTTTGCTTATGCAGCTCAATAATCTTGGGCCATTAGTTTAAAATATGACAATGTTTTGTTTTTATAGTGGAAGCTACAGAAGCAGCTCTGCCTGTTGCTCATATAAATGGAAAATAGTTGTGTCTTTGTTCTGCTGGTTCCCTGGATTATTACCTCTACCTTCAGGCTTAAAATCTTGAAGACTATTCCAAATTAACATATTTCTTGTTAATTCTCTATTCTTTGTTAACTTGATCTTTACATAAATGCTTTTTAAAATGTATTTCAGATATTGGTGCAATGCTGTGACCATGACTTTGGCCTAGATCAAAAATCCAGTGCTGTCAATGAAAACCTCCTCTGACAGAGTGAATAAGCACCTTCTATGATCCTACTGAATGTAGGAACATACTAGGGCATGAACCTGCAAGACCTGAAGTGTGCATCAGTTAGCCTTGTCACCAGTACTAGTCCAGAATTACAGAGGGATTACTCAATTCTTAAACCTGGAACATACTCAGGCAGATGTCATGCTAGGCAGAAGAATACCTGATCGAATCCACATATTCCTTTAAAGTGGCAGTGCAGTTTCAAAGCAAGTTCCTTGGCTGTCCTCAATGCCTGCTTTGCTCTCCTGCTGTCTGTCAATGAGCCTCTTCAGAGGAAACTAAAAAAATTCTGCCTCAGGTGGGCATCCCACTGCACTTGGAGTCCTCTTTTAGATAAAAATTTTCAACCACTGCAACTTTGGACTGCTTGACTGATGCATGGAGAGAGGACATTCAGTCCTGATGGCCAAACTAAACCTACTCTGAACTAAAATTTGGAAGACTATGTCTAGTGATGATGTAGCATTCTCAACATCTTCTGTTTGTTAATCCATTCCTATGAGGTTGATGATTTTCTAATATAAGCATAGCCTTGATGAGGCTTTAAGTTTGTTAAATGTGTTTCTTTTGCAAGTCTTTACCAAATACCTGTAATCTTTGTAAAAAAAAAAAGAAAAAATAACTTCAAATGAGACTGTAGATACCTGAAGTGAATAACTTCACTTACAAAACATATTAAATGGAACACAGTGAGAAAGTAACAGAATATTAATTTTTAAATGATATGTTCATGGCATTTGCCACTGTCATGCTCTTCTGTTCAAAAAATCCCGAACCAAACCTTGTACTAAACACATTACAATGCTCAGCAAGTCACTGAAAGTAATTACAGATAATGAATGAATATGGCATCTCAGTTTGCATCTTGACCTAGTTCCTAATAAAATTAGTCTCTTGCAGTGCTGTTCTCTGAGAAGAGAGGTCTGTGGGCCTTTGGCATGTCTTATCCCACTTCTGTAGAGATTCAGAAATGGAGAGCTCATGTATTTTGTATAACCAATAGATCTGAATTTCTTAAAGGGACTTGTACATCTCCATTACAAAACTTAGTTTCATGAGTTTGATAATTTCCTCATATTCTCATTACATTGAAATATAAGATAATATAGATCAAAATTGCAGTGTGAAGTTTTCTGAAGTGAGTGATGTGGGAGTTGTCTGCTCTAGCTTGGATGACAGGCACTGCAGGCTTTACAATCTTTCCCTCTGGCTTTGCATATGCTTCCAGTTCTCCCTGCCATTTTGTGCTCTCACCATCTTGGATGCATTTTGTTGAAATATCAATTAAAAGAGGAGTCAAGCCCAGATTCTCAAACACATTCAGGGCCTAAATTACTGGAAGTTAATCCCTTAAATAGTTGCAAGTCTGGTCCACATTGCCTGCATTCCTGTTGTTTCACATTAAATTTTTTTCCCGTAGAAAACATGGTGAATATAAAGTGATCAAATGGCCCAGATTCAGACACAATCTATTTTCATTGTGACGTCTTCACATCCCAGAGAATTTATCAAGATGTCATTTATGTGTCTATTTGTTATGATCTTGAATACAAGCAGCCCAAACTCAGCTGTAAAAAATTATTTTCATCAATCTGCTTGCTAATAAAGCTTGCAAGTTACTGTATTTATAAGACCAATAACTAATGATGTTGTACAATAGGACATGAAATATGGCACAGCTCTAACTGTACAGCACAATATAAATACACTGTTAGGTGTCTGGTGCTACACCTTGTTTAATCTCTGGTGTCATTAGGAATGCCCTAAGGGTTGTGCACTTCCACAAACTGTATCTCAGAAATGTGCAGCTGTGTTAGCAATTGTGCAGGTGTATGGAACATATGTAAGCATTTTTGAAATCCAATGGACAGTGCACTGTAACCTAAATTGGCAATGTTAATAAACCAATTGATTGCTCTTTGCCTCGTTTTCCCCTTCCCAGCTTTTGCACAAAGGGCTCCTTCTTCCTGTGTGAGTGTCAGGGTTCAGCTGGAGACCTTGGGCTTTATGTGAGCATTGGTACTATGCACATCTTCCAGTGTGCAGAGAAGAAAAAACCTTTAAGTACAAGAAAAAGGAGCACATTAGATAAGCTCAGAAATGTTAGATAAATCAGTGGTGCAGTCTTTGTTCATGCATTTGCTGCTGCTTTTCCACCTGGAAAATAATATAGCAGAATTGGAGTACATTTGTGCATGTCAAAGAAAATGAAAAATGAGTCAATGAAAACAGCCAGAGAGGAGTTTTAGATTAGGATTGATTACTTGGAAAAAAACCCAATAACAAGCCTGAAAAAATACATATAAAATGACAAATGACATGGTGAAAGGAAAGTAGGGGCTTGGTTTCTTCTGCTTCTGCTATGCAAAAAAAGGTGAAAGAGTGTTAGATGAGAAGCAGGAAATTTCAGCATGATAAAGCAAACTCATCTCCATACAGTATGCAACTAGAGTAGGGAACCATTACCACAGGAAATTAAGGCCACAGGCTCTCCTGAAGCAATCAGTAAAGGTATATAGGTATCAAGGGTATGATGATAGCGGCTTGAAAAAGGATATTAATCCTCTTCTCTCAGGACATAAGACACTAGAGTGGTGCCTAATAAGATTCCCAGACCATTTCTGCTGCATATTCCTTGTAATTCCTTACTCAGTGCGACCCCTCGAGAATCTAAAGCCCCATGTTCAGAGGTGTGACAGAAAGCCAGTCTTCTGCAAAAAGTGTATTTTATTATTCTGTCATTTGGGATTTATTGCTCATGCAAATGCCTCTCGTTGCAGAGGTGCAGCACGGCCAGCTGCATTTCGTGGTGGGGTTGATTCAGCAGCTCTTTACTGAAAAGGTGTGCTGCTCCTGCCTAACCTGCATGCTGCAAAACTGGAGATGTCTTGCAAGATGTGACTCTCCTGCTCAAAACTCATTTCAGCTGATTGTATTGAAGCCATATGCCCAAGGCTGTACATAAATGTGAATTCAGGATTTTTTCTGAGCATCCAAAAAATAATCACCTGTGTTTAAATTTCTTCTTGCTTGTTTCTTCCTGTACTTTGTACATTTTCCAGAAGATGGTAGCTTGCATTCTGTGCACTATGCCCTGAAAGTCATGGGAAAGAGAATGCACAAGATTTTGCTGTTAATGCCATTTTAGTTTCTACAAGTAAGAAAACATTAATTACCAAAGGAACAGAAATTAATTTGCTATGTGAAGGTCATAATTTTGAATCCAAAACTTAAGAGTTATTCACATTTTTTTTCTGAAGTTTGTCTCTGATTTAAATTTTGTGCAGTTTAACTATTTATTAATACATGTATTTTACAAAATTGAATTATTACATGAAGGACACGTGCAAATCTCTTCAGAAGAAACCTGTGTTTTTCCTTTGTTTCATTCTGCTATCTGTGAGCTGCTGTTTTACTGTCTTGGTATGAGGCCTGTATAGACAATTTGAAGCTTATGTAAATAAAGAAAATAAGTTTCAGTGCACTTTTGTCCCAGCTTTTCTCTTCAATATCAGGTTTAGTTGAAAGAAATTATTTAGGATCTGAATTTGTTGCATGCAAGCAGAATGGGAAAAATTACTATCCTTAGTGACACAGTAAGGTCAACACCTGGTATAATAGAAAAGGTTGATTCTAGCAAATGTGCAAGTTTCTAGAATACCACAGAAATGTGATTTATTATTAAAAATTACTACAGTAATGTGTATTTGCATTCTGCAAACTTCCTGGGGGTAATCTTCTGCTATCCTCCTTCTCTTCAAAGTTCTTCTTCCTCAATGTGCATAACCTGAAAAGTCTGCTGCAGGAGAAAAATAACCTAACCATCACACTCCCCAGTCTCCCAATGAGCACTGCTGGGGCATTGTGCAGCTCTGTCTCTACTTCTGGCTGCCGAGGCTTCCTCTAATTTCAGTTATAGCAGAAATATCAGGGTCTGGTTTTTTTCTGAAGATCCATTGCCAGGAAGAGCTCTCAATGGCTGCATAGTTTCCATCTGACAGGCAGTTGCAGTGCAAAAAGAGCACACACAATGGCACCAGAGGTGTGGAGTGGTGGCAGTAACCTGGCCATGACAATGTGTTGGGCAGATTTTTATTTGTAAGCCTTCTGCCAGCACAAGGTCAGAAACTAAATACCAACAAGAAGCCTGTAGTGTAGATGGTTACACCTTAAAAAAATTCTGATAAAGTGGAATGCAATTCAATGTGTGATGTGTAATATGCAACCAATTGTTCTCCAGCAGGCTCTTTTGCTGTAAGTGGAGCAGAAAATATTAGGTAGAATAAGGACCTAAAAATCTTTTTAAAAAAATACCTATTTAGTAACAATTTAAGGTGAGAGTGAAGAATATTGTTTCCCAGTGTAAAACAACTCCCTGTCATACACAAACAATAAAATGCTATATTGGAATAGATAAAGTCAAGGGGCAGAAATATAGACATTGGAAGATTATCTAGTGTCCACTTTTGTTGTTCTTTTTCAAGTGGTCCTGACATGATTTTTTTTTTTAGATATGTGATAAGAAAATTGTCTGGAATTGGAAAAACACATGAAATATAAAAAACCTTGTGCTGAAAAAGCAGGTTGTAAACAATACCTTAGAAGCTGAGCTTTTAGAACAGTCATTGTAAATAAATGTATTTTTCAGCATTTTCTGACAATTAGAAAACAGATAGGTAATGTTGAAGTCTTCATCTGGAAAAACAAAGGAGCAGATCTTTTTACCTCAGAGTGTACATGATGTCCTTGCTTGCTTATCAGCTGTGAGGAGTGATCGTCTTTAGGGTTCCTTAAAAAATTCACATCTAGTTGAGTGCACATCTAGCACTTCTGTTTCTGAAGTAAGAGCTCTGATCTGGAAACAAGCTAGTGATCTCATCCTTCTAATAATATCCTTCAAATACTAAATTATGTATAATTTCCCTCTGATTATGATTTTGAAAGCATATACTTCGATGTTGTTTTTGTGCTTATTGTGTTACATTCCCCTGAGTACTTCGCAAGCAAGATATAAAGTCAACTATTAATTATTAGTATTGCAATTAGAGTAATCACAATGAAACTAAATATTATGGAGAGTGTAATGAGCATCAAAAAAATCTGATAGTGAGTATAGACCCAAGTTCTTATAGAGGAATGTGTTCCTAAGCTCCCTGAAAGATGTATTTTCTGAAAAACAACTTTTTGGTGACTGGCTGCCACTTTCAATGCATCTTGCAAATCAAGGGAGTTTATAAATCAGAATGAGAGTGGTTATGTTGTTAAAGCATAAGCAGAACACATCATGTTTTTTCTATCCCAATATTTTGCTCCTCTAATCTCTCCTGCTCCCATCACCTTTCATAAATGTGCAACTGATGATGTATAAAATCTGTTCAGGATCAAAGGCTTTGAATTGCTGCATCCATAATGTTTGGGTTTTGTCTCAGTCACTGCCTTCCTATGCTATACTAAAACAATTCCTTGCTCTGTGTGGTGTAAGATGGGAAGAGCCTTCTCTTTCAGAACATAACTGGAAAGGGGCACATTTTAATTTTACAAATGCCTAAACTACAGTTACCATAAAGCACTCTGCTTTTAGAGGATAAAGTTATTAAATATTTTCAAAAAAAAAAAAAAAAAGGAAATTGCAAAAACAGGCAACCAAATATCACAAGTTACTCTGGAAAATCCCAAACTCATCCAAAATCACCAAAGAAAATACTTTCTAGTTTGAGCCTGGTAGTCAAGTCTCTATGTATTCCCTTAGTATCCAGCCTTACAAAGCTTTTTGAGATCTTTGCAGAACCGTCTGAAATTCTTTGGTATTCTGGGGGAATGTTTAAATATTTTATTATTTGAAAATAAAATTCAATTCCAAATTAAATATTTTCAGAAGGCAAACATAGCCTATGAGTGCTTCCTTATTTTATCAATAAATTTCCTTTAAAAAAAAAAAAGGTAATTTGACATTCAAAAAGCAGTACCTTTGGAAGGTTTGTACGTGCCTTCTCAAAGGTTCAAGTTAGTACCTCTTGCTTGCAACGCAGTGACTCCTGGATCTTTTTGTAGCTCAGAACTCAGTGGAAAATGTGAGTTTATGCCAAAGGCAAGATACTGCTGAGCATGACACCTGCCTCTGAGGTCACACCTGCTAAACCTGTGAGTAGAAAGCTGAGGGAAATTGAAGGGGGTGGGTGTGCAGGGGTGTGTGAAGGAAAGGAGTTGAGCCCTAGATTAGTGGTAGGCACAGTTTCCCACAACCAAGAAAGTGCTTTTGTTGTGTCTATTAATTTCTGAAGCAACTGAAATCTAGCAGCTGAGGACCTGTTCTTGAGAATGCTGGGGTGTGGATTCGCTGCAATGCAGGTAGAGATCTGTGTCTGCCCAGGTGTGACAGCCTCAGGTGCTTGCCACAGAAAAGGAGCATTTTCTGTGTCCCTTGCTTCTGCCACAGAAAATGTTGTCCTGGGGATGACAATTTTCAACCCTTTTTGTTTCTTTGTGCTTTCTATGCCTGTGCTGCAGCCCTGCAGGGAATGTCTCTGGAGAGCCCCTGTGGGAGCACTGGGGACACAGCCCTGAGTGGGGACATGTGCTGCGTGGCAGACACCATGGGGCCTCTGAAGGGGACAGAGGAAGAACATCACTGAGTATGGGGGAAAAGGATCCCATAGCTTTGTACTCTGAGGTGCCAAAGTGTTTGGGAACTTCAAGACCTGCTTGAAGTGGTTCCAGGGTGGCACCATGCTCCACTCAGGGAGAAAGAACCAATATAGTGTAGGAGTAACAATTTCTGTATGTTTGTGAGGGCAGCAATAGAAGTGTGATTATGTCTGACTTTCATATAGGTATTATTATTCATAATTTTTATTGACAAGGCAAGTAAGGAACCATGGCAACCAAGGGCAGTTTATCAAAAGCTATTTTTGCCTGTGTTGTGATTTCCCCACCTCTTCCTTTTATTTCATTTCTCAATACATATATAACCTTTTCCAGCAAAATTGATTCCTCTGAATCGATCTCTCCTCATACCTAATAGTACCTTGGTAACCTGATCAGCTAAGAGAAACTTTTCCTGCATTTTCTGCATCATAACATGTCCGTGCTCCTACATCATCTTCTGTGAGATACAAAAGATGAAACAAATATGAAAGGATGTTAATCTTCTGAAGATTTTGTACAGAAAAAGTGTTTTCATAGTGGCATAAGTGTTTTCATAGTGGTTGTCTATGCTTGTGGAGTTATTTGTGAGAGCCTGGAGAGTTGTACTTTGATGTGTAAGAGTATTTTGGCCTGTGAAATTTTCTGAAGTGGACATGTGAGTGTTAATGAAATAACTTGCATTAGGGAGGAAACATGAAAGTGAAATGTGCTCTAGTTTACTTCTTAAATCCGTGTAAGTGATGAGAAGCAATGCCCATGCTACCTCGAGCCTGATAAGGAAATGGAGTGGTAAGTGTCAGCTGGGCTCCTGAGCTCAGTGGGTTTGAGCAGAGATGGGGGTGAGGGGGCCACGGATTAGGAGAGTCCAGAAAATAAGACCTTTCAGAGGTCTTTGCTTACAAACACAACAGTCCAGGTAAGGGGAAGGGGGAGGCAATAACACATTTCCTTGACTTTTGCCCTGATTAAAATGTTCTGGCAGAATGTAATGTTTAGGTTTAAACTGGAGAAGAGGCATGTGTGTAGCTGTGCAGAGCTGCACAAGTGTCTGTGCCTGACCAACCCCTCTTCCTACAGACACTCACCTGGACTGGGCACTGCCCAGGGCTTGGGCTGTGTGCTGGTGCTCTGCCCACGTGTGAGCTGCAGATCTGCTCCAGAGTGCTTGAGAATGCCTCTGGGTGATGAGCACAAGATAAATCATATTTCTATTGATGTTTTCTTCCTATAAGCCGAGGGACTTCTTGTAAGGTACTATCTAGGCTGGATATGAAAAGTTTCAAACTTTCACGTTATCAGTTGATGGACAAACTCTTTGCTCAGTGAGAAAAGCTAAACTAAGGCTGAAATTGTATTTGAAGGACAAGACAGTACAGAAAGAAGTTCCCATCAAGTCAAACAGCTTAATTTTGTCTATTTGGCCTCTCTGCTTTTGAAATGGGATATTTCTATTATTGTTCATGGACTTGAATGCATAAATATTATCTGATGATTGGGAAAGGAAATTGCTTTTCGTAGAGCAAGTGAATGGAAAAGGGTAGAGGATTACCAGTGATAGAGGCAAAGAGGCTTTGCTGTGAACATGGAGGAGGAAACACTCCTCCAAAAGAAACAGAAGAGAGCAATGTACAGGCTCCTGTGCCACTGGAGCAGGGAGCACTAAATGAGGCTGATGGGACAAACTGGACCTGTGTTCAGCCAGAAAACTGTGCAATACTGTTGAAAACAGCATTTAGACCATATATGCTGTTGCATTTAGGAAGATATCAAAGGGTCAAAAGTCCTTTGTGGAAGCTGTATAGGTATGTTGCATGGATACAGTGGAAAGGTCAGAGAAAAGATCAATTCTTAGAAATTCTGAAAAATAAGAAATAAAAATTATATGAGGCTGGGACTGCAAAGTGATGGAAAACAAGTTCAAAAACAAAGGGAGACTGGAGGCACAGATAAAAGCTGTGTCGTGAGTAATAAACTGGGAGAAAAGAAAGCACACCAGTCAAAGTTTATATTTGTGTGTATGTAATGATGCTACTTTTTCCATGAGGTACTTAGAGGCCCAGTGTGCTAACAAGTAGCATTCTGTAATCAATAAAGTAAACCAAAAATTAAGAAATGCAATACTTCAGTCAGCTGTATCCCTGCTGACCTCCTTATCCTAGTTTGATTTGCATAGGTTAGACCACCAGGGGGATGAATATGACTCCCTGTGCTGATCAGGTATTACAGCAGTAGGCAGCATTTGGTTTTGGTGCTGGCCATGATGCTGGAGAGAGTGTGTTTAGCACATCCAGGCCATTCCATCCCTGTTGGACCCAGTGCCAGAGAACATTCCATGGTACCCTCACGTGAATATAGGCACAGTGCCAATGGTGCAGACACCCTAAAGCACAGTACTTATTTTTGTTGTTGCTGATGCTCACTTCAGCTATTACATTAAGACAGTTTATTTAGCTTGCTGCAAATTACTTCCATGGGAGTGCTGGGAAAGGCAAAAAAGTTTACTTCTGTGTTGATGCTGTCAACGTTAAGAAATATTGACTTAAAATACAAGAAAGGAGGGTTAGGTTAAATATGAAGAAAATATTTCTGAAGGTAAGCAGAGCAAGTAGATCATATTAGAAAAGGCTCAGGAGAGATCTTCACCAGGGATTTTTTGAATGCATTGGATATACATCTGTCAAGGATAGCTAATCCTGCCCTCAGACAGAGACAGATGACTTCCAGATGTCTATTCCACTCTGTGGCCAGCAAGTCCATACCTGAATATTAAATAGGAAAGGCAAGGATGTGTCCCCAACTATCCCTAGAGCACCAAGCAATGGGGGAGGATAAAGTGAAGGGGACTGGAGGGTGACCAGGCTCACAGATTTCCTTCTGCTGCTTATCTCACCAGCACTCAGTGTGTCCAAGGCTCAGCATGACAGACTGCTCATCTGACCCCAGAGAGCTTTTTTTGTTTGTGCATTCTATCATTATGTTGAAAAAAGTACACTTGGCTTCTGGAGGAGGTATGGATAAAGTTGAAGAGAAAAAAATTATGTGATCATATAAATAAATACCATTTAATAATTTACAAGCTGGATATATGAGGTATCATCTGAATTCTTGACTTAGCAGCCCTAGGATTGTTTTTCAGCTTGTACTTTAAAATGATTTCCTAAACTTATCAATTTTTTCACCTCACATAAGAAATCCTCCAAATTCTGTAAATTCTCTTGTCTTCTCCAGCTGTGATTATTTGTCTAATGATACAAAGTTGGTAATTTGCAATATAATCAAAGTGGATTTTCTGGACTCATCATCTTCATCACTGGAGACATGCACAGTCAGCCTTTGGGCTCCATGCCTGCTTGCTGAACATAGGAAGAGAAAGACCTAGAACTCAGTTTGTAACTGTAATTTAAAGTCATTCAGTGTTTACACATTACTGTGCTTCTGGTGGATCCTGTCTTACATCTGGTTTCTGCTTTTCTCCTCTTGTCCATCTTTTTAGCTCTGACTTACAAAGCTCTCATTATTTCAGCTCCCTCTGGCTCCTCGTTTTGTCTTTCTCTCTCTCATTATATCATTGCTACATTGTCTTCTTATTAATTCTTATCCGTATGTGATTTTTCCTGCTCCCTTTACCACTTATGCTCTTCTACACTTTACATTTCCACTTTTTTCATGTGGAGAATATGTGCAAAGCCTGTTTTCCTCCTCTTTGTCCATTAATGGGCAAAATGTGGTTTTTTGGCCCTTCCTATGACTGCTGATATGATCTGCCACTACATAAAAAAGCTTATGTCTCAGCTGGTAGTTTGCAAACAGCTGAAAATGGGGTACTGGGTTGGCTGCTCTGCATATGAAAATAACATTCTTCTAGACCAAAATTTCATTCGGTACTAGAGAAAGTATTCTAGTTACAGTCTAGAATCTCCAAACTGGTGTTCATCTGCAGAACAGACATCTTCCATCAATGTGAGCTACAATTAGTCTAATCCAAGAATGGATTTACTGTGTAGGACAGGATGGGTCAAAAGAGCAAAGCCCTCTACAATGGCAGTGCTAATATCAGATGTCTTCATGATCGTGGAGTTGTAGCTGTGCACTTCCCTCACAATTCTTTCAAGAATAACTTTAATTTGCCTCAGGTTTGGATGAATATTTTCCTTCCAAAGACTACAGACAAAGCATGCCACTCGTGATCACAGTGTGCATCAGGCCTCTAGTCTGGAAGGGGGATGAAGGCTCCCCTAAAAGCAGGCAAGTGAGCAGTAGGATCAGACTCTATGTCAAGTTAGCTGATGCACATCAGAGCAGCTTGCTGGGCTGAGCCAGCACCTCATTTCACAAGTGTCAGGGAATTAGCATCAGTTTTGTAGAAAAACTTGAACCCTGATTGTGTGTGGTGTTTCAAAAAGTGGCTCAGAGTTGTGTGCTTCCCTGTCTCATTAATGGTCTTGGTCCTGGGAGGAATCTTTCTTTTTTTCTTGCATTCTGTCATAGCATAACAGCAACACTTGAAGAGAATCCTTGGGGGAAGCAGTCTACTCTTATTTCTTGAAGATTTGTGCATTCAAACAGAAGCTGGAAAACAAGCATAAGCAATTCTAGTCTGTCATTTTAGATATTATGTCAAATGTTTACGGTCACATTTCTCAAGTGCCTTTATATCATAAAGAAACAGAGTTGAGCCAGACACTGAAAGACAGATTAAGCTCACCTGACAGCTATCATCTGGCCTCTAACTCTGCCTTTTGGCATCTAATGCAACATAGTAAAAGGATGTATGCTGCAATTCTAAAATAGCTTTCACCAGCAACAACGTATTAAAGAAAAATACACCTATTTATAAGCTAAACTTATTTCTTCCCCACATTTTTTCATTTTATTGTGGCCTGGTCCCCTTCTCCTATTAAACTGTGTCTGCTACACCTTAAGGTTTTTAAAATAAGAGTACTCATTTTTGAACATCTAGACTG
The DNA here is from genome assembly GCA_013398275.1 of Promerops cafer. NCBI lineage: Eukaryota > Metazoa > Chordata > Aves > Passeriformes > Nectariniidae > Promerops > Promerops cafer. Next base: position 1,744,848 of record VZSE01003938.1, on the reverse strand, counting down.
TGGAAAAAAATACCTTTCCTCTCTTTTGAAATGGTTAACAGAACTAAAAATAATTAGCTAGACTTCCTCCTTCAAAAGAACTTAGCAGTTTCTTGGAAAAGTCAATGTTTTTTGTTGTTTTTTAAATGTAATTCAAGGAAATTATGTTGTAAAACTTTCTGATGATGGAATTCTGCTCTGTCTGGATTTCTTCAGCAATGTCCTCTGCAGATTACCTGTGAAGATTGTTCCTTCAAAAGAAACAATGTAAAAATTAAGCTTTCTGATTCAGATGTAGTTTGTCCCTGATTGCAGTGACATAGATCAGCCTTTTTCATTGATTGTTTGTTTGACTCATTGGACTTGCCAAGCTAGAATTGATTAGAGAGACTGAACTTGATTTTTTTTCTCACATATCATTGCCAATATCATTTATGCAATTCAGTGAGCTCGTTTAGATAAGACTGTAGAGGTGTAATATTGGCATACTCCAAAATCAAGAGAGAAACAGTGACTATATTCCAGACTTGTGAGTGCCTTATTACTATCAGAGGAAAGAAGGAGCACAGGTAAATACTTGAGACCCAAACTGAAAGTTCTTCTGGTTGAAATTTCTCTCTTCCACCTCCCACTGCATATATGGAAATCCTTGTAACAGTGGGGGAACATGTGAAATGCCATAATTATACCAGTAATGAAAATAGGAACATAAATGTTAGAAAGGGTGTTATCAAACAAGTGCAGGTTCTCAAACTTCTCTGCATTATTTACAATTTGTACTTTTCTTCTCTAAGTGAGGACTTTGTCTGTGTGCAGGGGTCTCCCACAAATCTGTCCACATTTTGAATAGTGAACATAGAGCTCAAGAGGTATTTTAATGTGGGGTCTTCTGATTAGTGGAACAATGGAGAAAGGGCAAATGGCTTAGAAACAGCCTCAGGTATCCTATAAACAGAGACGTGTTTAGAATGTGATTTTTTTTGCTATTGTTCTGTATCAGACCTGTTCAAAATAATTAATGCAGTCTCTTAAGTTATTACCAGCCTCAGAAAGCAGTTTAGAGAGACCAAATAATCCATGGCTTAAATCTGGACAGCACTGCTGAAGAGGAATTCACTGTCTGATTACAGCATTTGAAATTTTTTAGGAAAGTCACACTGTGCTTTTATCCAGAGAACCCAATGGTCATGCAAATACCAGCATTAATGGCCAATAAATTAATTATGCTCAGTAGTGAATTAATAATGCAATGAAGAATTAATTCAATTTTTTAGTGAAGATCATCTTAAATGTTTCATTCCTCCTCTCATTTTGTTTCACTATTCCCCACTGTGATCAAGACTTCCTTTGCAGGCACCTGAATGACTAGACAGCTCCATACCCTGAGCACAGACTTTAAGATTTAGATAAGATCTTAATCTAAGAAAATGTTAGCTCTTCTTTTTTTAAGCATATTCCACATTGCAGGGCTCGTAAAAGAGATTTGTATTGTACAGTTTAATGATATCTGGTGGGAATATTTCACAGCAGACAAGTTTTCCCTCAGGTTTTTCATCCATGTTTAGTCAACTTTTTTCCTGACTTGTTGCTTATTTCATTGTGTGCAGCATATTGGTCTATTCTGTCTGCAAAGACAGACTGCTCCTGAATTACCTGGAAGGAAAACAAATAGAAAAAAATTGCTTTATGTAATAAAAAAAGGGAATTTAAAACCAAGGTGAGACCAAGGCATGAAATCTGAGAGGAAATGCTCTCCTCTCCAGTTTGGCTGTTAACACCTAGCCTTTGGTAGTTCAGAAAGCTTCTGGTGTGAATCTCTGCATTTCAGCAATGTTCCCCTGCATCCCTTCGACTCGTCAGGATTCTTGTAAAGGCTGAAAAACAAAAGAATCAACAACATTTGAGCATAATAAAGACCTTCTGAATTGCAGAAACAGATGTCTAATGTCTTGCTTTTGAAGTTCAAGTCTACTAAATCAGGTTTAGTTAAACCCCAGGGCTCAGGTTACGGTAGCATTTGTAAACAGAGGAGATAATGCAATCCTTGCCATCAGTAGAAAGCCTGACTTATAAATTACCAGGATGGACAGGTAATTCTGAAAGTGGCTTCCATTTATGTGTGCTTAGATGGACTTTTCAGAGACATCAGTGCTCTCACAATGACCATGTTGTTAAGAATGCCAGTCCCATCCATTACACCCTGCACTCAGTGGCGAGATGTCACACTGTTAACGTGTCATTAAGTTATGGGACAAGTTATATATGCTTTTTCTTCCCTCAAAGACCAAAAGAACCCTGAAGTATTCAGAATTTCTGAATTACTTGACTGTCCATGACAGCTTCTGGAATTGTAAACGTTAATAAACAATGCTAAGCAATCAATCTGTCAGCTTTTGGTGAAGTAAATTACAGGAAATCAGAAGTCAGCAGCCACTATAATTTGTTTTTCTAGAGGAGCAAGATTCTAGCTTGTTGTGGGTAAGTTGCTGGTTGTCACCCATAAACAAGGATAGCTGCTTTGTTCCTTCAGCAGCAGCAGTGCACCTCCTTCATCACCTCAAACCCACAGTACACAGGCAGGATGCTCTGCTGTTCATAGCAAATAGCATGTGCCTCTGAAGGCAGAGCCCATCATCCCTTTCCAATTCACCTCGGGGAAAAAAAGTAGAATTCTGCCTTACAATCCTTCTAGATTCTTGACATAGTCAGAGCACCTCATCTCACTGCAAATGTTTGACAAATTCTATCCACTGAAGGAAAACAGATAATCTGTGGAAAAAAATTGTGTGAGCCAGCACTAAACCTTAATAGCCTGCTCTTATATAGTAATTTTAAAAAGCTGTCCCTCATTTTGATTTTATTTTTGATTTGCTGGATGAAAAATTTGGTCCTGCAGGCCAAATGTTTTAGAGAAAATCATACTTTTTTTAGCAGATAGTTGTGAGAAAAATAAGAATTGGATCACTTTTTGAACTTCTTTCTCTTCTCTAATTCAGCCTGTTAGATGTAAAAGTCATGTACCTTACAAATCTTCATACCTTCTTCCTAAAAATCTTCTCAGCTGCATCTTTGTGACTCACCTCTCTTGCTGTCAGCAGCACTAATCTTCATTGCCTGACACCCTGTGTATTTAGGAACTCAATCCCCTTACCTCTACCTTTCTTGATAACATTCTAATAGCATATCTATGTAGGGTAAAAACCCCTGGGAAAACAATTTAAGTACTTAATAATTGCTCAGTTCTTTTAGAAATTCATTCTAAACCATCATTCCAGGTGTTGGTGCCATCCGTACCCCCCTGCCAGGTAGGTGCAGAGAAGGTACCCTTCCTTCAGGATATGTGCAAGCTCTCATGATGTTCCCAATGGCACTTCACTGGATGGCCTCGAGGAGAAACCTCTGCATTCATGAGCTGCCAACTTCCCTCTTGAAGTAAACCAACTGTTTTGTACTCTGTCTTCACAAAGAATGAGGCCAAAGTCCCTACCAAAATACATTTTCCTTCTGATTCACTGCCATTCATTCTGTAGACAAGGTAAATTATTGTGGCTGGTGTCACCAGCTTAACAGAAGCCAATTCAGACACTGGAGCTACTCCAGGTACGTATGTAGCCCTTGTCTTGTCAGAGCAGCAAAGGATCATATTTGCAGGGCATCATCTGCAGGGTTAATTTTGCACAGAATCAATTTAGACAGTTCAGCTAAAACATTTTCCACCTGTCAGCTGAGCCAGCCTTGCCATATCTGCCCTCAAACTTCCCCTAGCTGGTGTCAATGCTCAATATCTCTCTGCATGCAGAATTCAGCTTTTCTCATTTCGTTGACATTAGGATGTACCTTCCACATGTGTCTCTGTGCCTTAGTTAAAAGAGAACAACTGAAATGAAAGAAAGAAATATCCACTTGGAAAATAATATAACAATGATTAAATGTAACCTGCGTCCTTTGCCCAAGGACCCTCTCATTATCCCTGTCTGTTTAGCTTTGGTGTTTGAGACAGAGCACTGTGTTTAATTATTTACTGGTTGCCATAGTGTTGTTAAATGAACCTTTGAGACTGTCATGAGGTGGGTAGAGCTGTCCCTTCAAAAATATTAAAGCAAATCTGCAGCAATTTAAGTTTCCACAGATTCAAGAAACCCATATTCCCATTTTCAGAAAGCAGAAAAAAAGGATAAAAAATCAAACCTGAAGTCTGCATTTAACGATTCAAGAAGCTCTCAGAAATTCATTTCTTTCTCTTAGAACTGTGCCCCGTTGTTCTTTTTCTGCTCGTTGCCATTTCGCAGTACTTCAGTGTATAAAAATGAGTTTGCAGGCTTTCAGATGCTGAGGCTGTTAACTTACCAAATCTCTCCATATTCAGACAAGTTCAATCTGTATAAAGAACACAATGATGCATAAAACAGATACATTGCATTATGCAGCAGTCTAACTTATTTCATGAAATATATAACAAATGAGCAAATATATTTTGTTGCCACAGCCATGAACATTGTAGGCTTACAGCAATTCAGCATGACCAATGGAGCTGAAAACCATTATTTGTGAAGTGTGAGTTGATGAGTTAGAAAAGTAAGACATTTTGGGCACCTAGATGAGTATTTTTATGGAATAATGCAAAAATTATTGAAGGAGAAAAGAGATGACCAAAACAAAAGAACGAAAACAAGTATGCAAACTGAAATATTCTGTGGGGAAAAGCCAAGACTGGTTTGTACATTAAGAAGTTTGTGGTATCTGTTAAGAAGCAACAAATGGATTTAATTTAGTATTTAATTTTCCTTCATAAAACTTGCCACTTTGTGTAGCTTATACAAAAGCAGTTCAATAAAACATTTTCTTACAAGACTTTTTCAAAGTATTACAATGTGCCATGTGAAGGACTTGTCTAGATAAAAATATCAAGAATCTGGACTCACTTTCCATCCCTTTCAGAGAATATTGTTATTTTTGTGGGAGAGGGGGAATAAGGAGAGACGAAAACCAAAAATAAAAGAGATCCATAGATGTGAGACTACGGATATGGCCCTCACTCAAAAATATTGCCTGACAGTCAGTCGTTGAGTCAACAAGGAAAGGTAGCTGCTTACTGAAAACAGTAAAGAGGTTTTTCCAAGAGATGCACTTTTACTATTCCATTCTGAATATTGTAAGTTCCAATTACGTCTGTGCAAGTTTTGAAAAAACAAAATAGGGTTTTTGGGACTGAAGATGGGTATAGAATAATCATAAAGGATGTAATTAGAGTAAAGAGTGACAAGTTGACAGGCACAATTGAGAGACAAATGTACAGGCAAGCAGCTGAAGCAGCTCTACATCAGGATACAGCACTTGTGCACTGGGGACCTGTCCCAGATCCACTGAAGCTATTAAATGCAAGGCTGGGAAGATGGGGGAGAACCCAGTGCTACTGACCTAAGGAAAAACCAATTCATGTTCTGAAATATTTTCCCTTGATAAAAATTTTCATGCATACTGTGGAGAAAAAAATTTCCAGCAGCTTGTCCAGTCACTGGAGTGCTGATTTTATTTATGAGTGCCCTAATAGGTCTTATTTGCTTCTGCTTCAGTGAATAAAGCTCTACAGGAGAGCAGGCAAAAGGAGAAGTGCTGGCTAGGTATTACCAAATAGCTGAGAGGCAGCACCTGACATTTCCTACTCATTTTTTGTACAGATCTTGGTGTGCTGTGCTGGTAGCATAAGCAGGCAAACAAAACCCCAAGTTAAAATCCATGCTGCATAACATGCTCAGTGCAAGTAAATTATTGAATAAACAATATCCCTTACTCACCCTGTTGGGATGAGCTGGAGCTTCTGTAGAATGGGGCATGGCTTGCATTCCTCCAGCATCCAGAGGGTTTGCCTGTGTCAGCAACCTTGCACATCACAGGATGAATCAACTCCTTGCTTCTGTCAGGGCCTTCATCTTATAGATCAACAAATAAGCAAATTTACTGGCATGGACGTACTGAGAGTTTTAAAGAGATTTAAATCAGCTTTTCATAGGAAAACTGTTTAAAGGCTTTAATAAATGTGAGCTCAGGCAAATGGAAACAAAAAGAAAAACTAGTAAAGAAACAAGTCTGGAATTTTTCTGCTTCCAAAGTCTCAAAGTTGCCTGTGTGTGTAAATTGCACAAATGACATTAATGAATTCTGCTTTATGAAATAACTTAATTCCTTTTCACGGGTTACAAAAGCAACTTTTACTTTTTCTGCAAATATAAAATTTCTCACATTATATAAGCATAGATTTTTTTCATATGTGGGCTTCCTTTAAAATAAAACAAGCTTTCACTTTTACAGTAGTTTTGTGCTGTATCCTTTACATATAACCATCATAAATTAATGAATATTGAGTCAATGACATATTTCTGGTATATAAATTTCTTCTACATTCACAGATTTAAAACCCCTTAGGAACCATTTCACAATCTAACTGATGACATTTGTGGCCATGTCTCAGAATCATCTAAATCATTTGAGTACCATTCCTTTATCCAGCAGCGACCTTTTATTTCCAAAGTATAGAATGTGCTGAATAACTCTGGTAAATGATCTGTGCATAGAAAGGGCTGTCTTGCTTCCCTAAAATCTTTGCAATATATTTAGTTCATTAACATCTCAGAAACTGTAAGGAATACAAAAATATTGTGTATCTTATTTCAGCTTCAATGATAGTGAGACAATTTAAAAATGATAGAAGCTCAAAATAGCATGAAGTCATTTAGAAACAAACAATGTTTTGGTCAAAGATCTAAAGTTTATATAAAATTTTCTTGCGTCCACAACAAATTCAAAAACATTTGCAATAGAAATCTTTTACTTAGCTTTTTTTGCTTGACTTGTTTCTCTTAGAGTCAAGTTATTTTAAATTTCATTTATTCTATTTCTGCAGATAATCAATAGATTTGATTTAGACTGGCAAGCTGGCTTTCTACAAAGAGATCGCAAGGAGAGAGTCGATTACAGCATTGGAGCCTCCTCAGGAGAACAAATGTGTAAGCAATCCAATCGCTGTCATCATTTATCAGGCAGCACTGCATCAGCTGGTATTTTGTGTGTTACAGGTGGGTAAAGCAAGACTTTTGAATGAAGGATTAAACTTTGTATAGCGTAGGAAAATCAAGCTTTTTTCAGCATAAAACCCCAAATGTAGCTCTTCTCAAAGACGTATTTACGGGGATTGATTCACCAGCCTCCCGTGGATCCACTTTCCCGGGGCAGAATGAGGCACTGCAAGTGTAAAATGCTGTTGCTCCTCTCTGCACACAGCTTGAGCACAGAGAGCCTCCAGCGCCGGCTCTCTGGCCCCTGAGCAGCACGCTGAGGATGATGGATTGCTTCCTGCATCTCACCAGTGGAGGTGTCCTCATACCGAAAACCTTACGTGAAGTTGTTATTGCCGTCATATTCTGGCAACACACCCACAGATTCCTGGAGAGCAGAGGAGTTATGAAGACAGCTAACAGCGCCCACTGCCACTTTGGTGCTCTGGGACTGTGGGACTGCTCACCTTAAATATTGTTTGGCTGGATCCAGCTGTTGTGCTGGGGCCAAATGGGAAGATAAGTGTTCATAAAAACTGCCAAAGAGGAGTAACGTCCCTAATTTCCCAATACTGGCCCCAGAAGTCCTGCTGTGCTCGTGTGGCAGGGCCCAGGACACAGCTGTGCTGTGCTGGCTGTTCAGACTGTCACTGCCCTGACCCTGAGCAGGGGAGTGGGGTTACACATGCAGGGTCAGGGCTGTGAGACATCCTTGTGTGGTTTGATTCACTGGTGTGGTGGCAGAAATGTATTTCACCACATCCCAGGGACTTGCAGTGATTTCACTGAGAGGTAAAACCACCTGAGCCGGGGCCAGGCTGCCAGAGACCTCCAGGAGAACAGCAGTTCCCTAGTGGCTTCCACTAAAAGAACTCAAAGTGCCCCATTAGCAGGCAAATCCCCATTCTCCCTGCTGTGATGTAGTATGGCTCTTGTGAGATGAGGGGCTTGGGTTTTGGACAACTTTTCTTTGGTATTTCTGAAACAGAAGAAGACTGTGCCATCAAATGTCTTTCAAGGAGAAAAGCCAGTTAATAGAGGGATTTTACAGTCTGTCTTTAATAATTTATGGATTGACTTCCTTCAAAAATGTTCACTTCCAGCTCCTTTATTTTCTTCCTTTATTTTTTCTGGCTGATGTGGATCCAAATTTAAGTGCATCCATGGTGTACAAATATGGATATCTTTCCCTTTGAAAGTATAAAAAGACAACAAATGCCACCATAACCCATTGCTTTCTTGACATATCCCTTAGTGAAGCGCATGGATTTTTCTGGCAGGAAAATGACTTCATGGATGAGAAGCCTGCATTTTCTAAAATGTGGGACTTTTTGCTTAGTTTTCACAATCTCAACGTTCTTAGGGTGATGAAATGATGAAAGCACACGTCCTCCTCTCACGGCAGCCAGAAGTTACAGCAGGGCAATATCCTGACAATGTCCATTTCTACAACCTCAGCGCTGCGACAGAGTGCCTGACGAGGGGTGTTAACGAGTTCATACAAAAGACCTTGCTTCCCTCTGCTGTCTTGTGCACTGAGGCAGGGCAGATATATTGGTGGGGCTGAGTCCTGCCACAGATGAGAGCAGCAGCTCCAGGGGGTAGAGGAGGGCAAAACTATGGCTTCTTCTTCTCTGTATGGCAAGAAAACTCTGTGGAGTTACAGAGAAAGAGGCGTGTCCTTTCAAAGGCTGCTGGAGAGGACTTCATTAGTGTTTTGGAGGCATACTCCATTTTTTACAGCTGGCCTGTTTCTTTAGATTGTACAGCATGAGGAGGTAGTTGCCTCCACACCTTTTGCTCTCTTTGAGTATAGTAGAAAAGCACCAGTCTTTGGAAGTCAATTGGCTTTAACATATCGTACCTAGCAGTGAGGATTGCCAAATGCAAAATATTGAGGGGGATGGACAAAGTCCATCAGTTCTGCAGAAAATTGTAATTTCTTCAGAGTTAAGTTAAGTTTTGTTTGCTTTGGTTGGTGATGGGGACTTTTTGCTTTCTTTTTTTTTTTTTTTAATATTAAAGGAAATCCAACAATGATTTCACTTGGAATGATTTCTTTTTCCCAGGACTACATGATAACTGTTAATGTATTTGCTGTGTTTCAAGATGAAGATATTTCTTCTGAAGTCAAGAAAATTAGGCTTTGGATTTTGGAATAATTAGACATTTTAGATTCACCTGTTTCATTTTTAGTATCCTCATCATAAGCACTGTGGGACCAAGAGGTTTCTAGAAGTAGTCTTTTGTGAAAGTGCTCATAACAGAAATGACTTCTAAGCACAGATGCTGTAAAAAACCCCCACCTAACAGATAATAATTAACAGATACATCTTTTCCTGAAGGTTCCTTTTACTGGCTAGGGCACTGTAGTCTTCCCCACACTAGATAAAGCAGAAGTAGAGATTTATTCAGTCAGAGCACTGGGCTATGAGACTGTAAATCTAAGGTCTATTCCCAGCTCTGTCTCAGAGCCTGACTTTGATACCTAAGGCATGTCACAGACTCTCTGTACCCCAATGCTAACATGAAAAATGGCAAGGATGACTTATGCAATTTTCAACAGCCATGGTGAGGCTAAATTATATGAGATTGTAGGATACATTTCAGATTTTTTTAAATTAATGGATGGGTAAATTGAATTAACAGGGATATCACTTTTAATATATACAAACATGGGGAAAGTCCCTTATTCATCTCCAGCGAATGTACAAAGTACATATATTATAAATGGTTTCCTCCTCTAGTGTATGAATAGACACACATAAGATACTTGTGGACTTATTTGAACTGCTTTTGACTAAAAATTAGTGAAAATACATAGATATTGGTGAATATATTGGTATAGGAGCAAGTTGTTGAAATGACCATGTTACAGTAACTAATAACCGATGCACTTGTCAAATATCTGTTGCAAAGATGTTATTAGGGAAGAACAGGAGCAGGATAAATCTTGTCCTAACATCATCTAAAATGATGAGTTTGCAAGAGCAAAATGGTACAGTTGTTATGGGCAGAATAAGGCCACTGTACTGACCATTCAACTGTATGGTAAAATGCTTTAATTTGGCTGTGCTCAGCCTGCCAGTGATCTTATTCTGCATCATGAAGGCAGGTGTAGAAGAGACTTGTTTGCTAATTAGTGTTATGATTTCAGATGCACAGCTGTAATGAAGCATGAAATGGCAGTCACCAGTGCTGTTCCTGCAGCCCTGGTACGTCAGCCTGATGAGATGGCTGCACATTGTCAATACCAGCAGGCAGAAAGTCCCAGAAGAAAAATACTAGCTCAAGTGAGAAGGGGTTATTTAGTGGAGGGCAATTAAAGAGACTGATAGTCCTAATTACACATGCAAGTGCAGAAACTAGGTAGGCTTTTAGTACGATGGTGACAAGAGTTACAGTCTATTAGGTTCTGACTCTTAAGGATGCTGCAGAGGAAATGTGTTAATTCAGAGCATCGAAGAGCATTAGAAAAACCCCACCAGATAACAGCAGTGGTGAGAGCCTCAGCAGTCAGCTCTGCTATTGTTTAGTGAACTACTGTATGGAAAGGACTGGTGTGAGCCCAGGAGAAACTGTGAGGCCACTGCTTCATGAACGTGTCAAGGTGACATACAGCACACAGGTAGTTTGGGGCACCAGTGACACGTCCAGCACAGCTGGCTGTTGCGTGGGCATTTTTTCATTATATTCTATTTCAGGTATGAACTTTCAAGGACTTTTTGGAATAATATCGGACAGGACATATTCTGTTTGTGAAAATGTGAAAAATTCCAGAGAGATCAGCAAGTCTTTTCCACTGTGTCCATACAACACAGCCAAAGAGTGCTTTGTGATGTTCTCACTGCTGTCCTTGGCCACCTCATGCCTTCATATCTGGCAAGACTTGACACATGCTGGCTCTTCTGCACTCTGCTTCACTCCTGTTTCCATGCTAAGGTAACAGGGGGATATGTTCCTCATGAGAGCCCACTCTGACCATGTGCTGTTTTGATGGACAAGAGTACAAAATCTGGGCATATGTTATCACACTAATTGGTAGGTTTAGTGAAAAACTATTTCAGTGCTGCTTTCAGAGACAGTACAGCAAAACAGCATCAAAGGGAGCCTGGGGTCAGGTTACCTTGAAGTGTGTCTACATCTGCACATTTCCATTCCTTCATAGAAGTGTGTTCTGAAATCAGTCTTGGTCATCAAACATATTTAACTGCTTTGATGGAAAGCAATCTCTAAATTTTCTACCCTTACTTTATGCATAGACCTCATAAGAAGTGCAAGACACTGACAATCTGAGCCATGAAGAAGGTCATGCTATGCAGTGAAATTATTGTTTCTGACTTAGACTTAATGTTTCTTTAAAATTATTCTAAAATACTCCCCCCTTTTCATGTCTTTCTCCAGATTTTGGGATGGCTTTATCAAGTCTGATCTCTGACATGCCAGTTATTTCCTCCTTCCTTTCATTTGACTCAGCTGTGCCTGATATTATCACTGAGAAACTTGCCCAGTCTGAGACCCACCTGCAGCTGAAAGCCATGGCAGAACAGTTTATTCCAGTTCATTAAAAGCCATCCTTGTTTTTTTTCCTTTCCCCATTCCTTCAGTGATGGATGATTTTACAGTCCCTTTTAAAGATAATGTTTCATTAGTACCTTTTATCATATAAGGGGATCTGTTAAACTTGCTGTAATCATGCATGATACATGGCATAGTTGACTTTTTGTATGTGATCTGCATCTGGAAATAACAGGAGAAATATCACTCTGTTCATATTTTGTGAAAAATCAGTAGGCTGGCATCGATCTGGTCTCAAAAGATACCTAAACGTTTCTTATATCCGGAAAACGTTTTAAAATTCTTGATTAAAATTTACCAATTACCACAGGAAATCACTACAGGGATTTAGAGTGTGTTCTTCCCCTCACCATCTCCCTTCTGCTGACCCTGACTTGTTGGACTGCTTCTCTCCAGGGCAAATTGCAGTACCTAGCTATATTTTAATCATAGTATATTATAACAGATGTTTTTTATGTCTTATCTTTTATTTTGCTTAAAATACATAAGGTTAAAAAAAAAAATCAAGCTCTATTGCTTTGGTTTTTTTTAATCCAGTTCTTAAATCTGTGTAAATTCAAACTTAATTCTGTTTATTTGTTAACATTTAAATTATGTATGGAGCACTTGCTTTCTGATTGTAACTACAAAGAAAAAATGATGCAAGGCTTGGCAATTCCCTATGCTCAGCCTTGTGAGATTTGTGCTGACCCATTTTTCCAGGCTGTGAGAGGGTCCTTCAATGGCAGGACACTCATGTGCTCTGTCAAGCACCCTGCTTGTTTTTCTGCTGTCTAAAGAGCTACTGAGGATGAGTGCTGCCCTATCAAAGAATCATAGAATCATATGAAAGGGAAAAGGAGATTGAGATATTGGTAAAGAAAGATATATTCCACTCAAGTTTGGGTCTACTTTATGGCCTTGGCAGAAATTCTTTCAAAGGGTCTTTGTGCAGACTTTAGCTGTGTTTCCATTAGTGAGCTGGTTCAGAGCAGTGGTGCTGCTTAGAAGTTAAATCCCTTTTGTCACAGCAGCCTTGGTTTCCACTGTAGATTTTTATGCCAGAATTCAGTTCTTTTTGAAGGAAAATCAACAGAAACTCTTTTCAAAAAATGCTCCAACGCTTAGAGAGGAACTGTAGACCCAAACCATGGGTGAGGTTTTGCTCTGACTTAGGCCTCTGGCGTGGGCCACTGCCTCTTTCCTTCAGCTTTCCATCACAAAATGTTTCCCTTGGAAGAAGAAATCCAATTGGAAATAAACTGCCAGTGCCCCAGTAGTGGGAGAGAGTGCTCAGCACGTACTGCTCTGATCTATTGATCCACACATTTGCACCAAATTGCTAAATTCAGCCTACCTGTTGTGGAAATTATAAACAAATCACAGTAATATAAGGAAGCCAGTGACTTAGGATGGGGCTTATTAGAGCAGAGACATGAAATGAAGCCTGGGGAAGATGTGCTCTATTTCATTGCTCAGCTCAGAAACAGGAAATAATGAAGGAACTTGCAAAAAGTTAAGGGAGATTTACCAGTTTGCCAGCCTTTGATTGGCATTTTGCTGAATTTTTCAGAATCAAGTTGATAAAAGCTACCAGACCTAATCCATTTTTTTCAGTCAAAATAGAGAAATGTTTTATTTAAAGATATGTATCTTTATTTATTTGTGTGAAATGAAATTATAGTCAATATAAATAATCACATAACTGGGGATAATGTCTGAAAATCAAAACTCTATTTATAGGCTTTCTAGTTTGCTTTTTTTTTTGTTCTACATATACAGCATGGAGGGTTTTCACACTATTGTTTGTGTAGTAAAGGTGGAATTAGGTGATGCATCACTGGTGGCCAAAATCTGATCATGAATAAAGTTTTATGCATGGAAATTATTCACAAATCCAAACATTGATCTTTAATCATCTGGACAAGCAAGAAGATTGAGGGGGAATGCCAGTGGAGCTTCAAGTCATGGAGATTGACTCCCTGTGACATTAAAAATATTTTTCTTCCTATATACTCATTCCCTCTACTGTAAAAAGGCTATGAAATAATAATCTATGGAGAAAAAGAAAATCATTAAATTTTATTTCAATAATTTAAAAATAGAGTATATTACCTTAACATGTAATTCCACACATTTGATACCAAGCATGCTTTCTCAATAACCTACATTCTAACACATGCATGTAACATATATATTAGTTACTTTTTATATTGGTAGTAACAATATTATTACTACATAGAGTTCAAAGAAATGGTTTGAAGGATTTAAAAAAACCCATAAATATAGAAATATAATTTATTACTGAGTTGCATAGGTAGGAAGATCCTGCAACCAAGCACATTCAGGAATGTTTCCTCAACCTTTAGTCAGTAGTTACTTTAAGTTCTCTTGTTAACAGTCATACCATCCTCCTCTGCATTCCATGTTATCATTCTTTCTTGATGGAATTCTGCCCAAAAACTTATTTTCCTTAGAAAGTTAGAAATTACCATTTTCAAATCTATCCATTTCAATATCTTCATGCAGGATAATAATACTCTAATGATAGTAAATATGTCCATGATAAATCTTCTTGAGATGTAATGGGATTATGCATTATTTTTATATGTTCTGCAAAGTGAGTGGTACTAAGAAAGTCTCTTTATTTCTCTATTTACTATAATTTTAATATTCTTTTCATCTGGTCTTCCATATTAACTATACTTTCTTATTTGAAGCAACGATGGATGTAACTGCTGTATCATTTCTTGCCCAAACCGTTGACATCATGTGTTTTTTTGTTGAACTAATTTTTGTTCATATTGATAAAGGCAGAAAAAGATATGTGGGATTTTGTCAATTTATCAACTTATTTTGTTTCCTGAAAAAATCCCCCAAACCCAACAACATTTAAATAATTTGATCACATATACAAAAATGGCACTCCCAGTGTCTTAGGTCAGAATCCCAGTTACCATTGCTAATCATATCACCCTGCAGTGTTTCCTTTCCTGAATGCTATCGAATGAACATTTTCAGCATCACCACAGCTGTCTTACATTATTTCCACCCTACTATTTTTCAAACCTGTCATCCCCTAGCTAACTTGCACCTTGACGCTGGCACCATCCTATGTTCTGTATGGCCTTTGCAGAGTGACTGCATTTTTTGAACTGTTCTACCCCTCTCCCTTAACTAAAGCACATCTGAAAAGTCATTTATTTAACGACAGTTAAGGAAATCAGTTGAATTTATTGCATATTTAATTTAAAATATAAAGGGAAGATGGGATAAAATGTTGCAGGGAAAACTTTAAAAGTGAGCATGGAAATTGCTACAGGAAAAAGGGGGATATACAAGAAACATCTTAATATACAGAAACCTCTGTGAGGAACAGAAATGTAATTAATGCATTGCAGATGTTGATAGTTGCATCAGTGTGTGTTGCTGATTAAGACCAAAGATGCTGGGAGCATCTGTGGGTGACAGCACAGGATTCCTACCCTAGGACAGGCATAGTTATTGTCCTGTCTCTTTCCAACACATCAGTAATGATGAGGTAGGAGATACAAGTGGTGTTAATTTGCATTCCACCTTACAGTCACTCTAGATAGCTGAATAGAAAAACTGGTTATGAAAAAGGCTATGGGTTTAGAATGTTAATAGCTTTTATTTTCCCTGTCCATATATATGTGTGACAAGCTTCCTGCTTTCTCCCTCTGCCTTCCACTCTCATGGATTACCCTTTTTCACTTCTGTTATTTTGCTCAGGTTCTGGCTCACTTTATCTTCCATTATAAATTGAAACTAAATAAATAGAATAAAGAGAAAAAACTCCAGGGTTTTTTTTTGAAAATTAGTCCGGTTATGTATTTTCTTTAGTTTTTCTCTTTTAAAAGGTCACCATTCCTAGGAGCAGAGATGCTGCTCTTCACACCCTTCACTGATTTCAGGTTAGATAACAAAACAGAGGCATTCTGCCTGTAACTCTCTTAGCAGTTTCCCTTCTGCCTTAGTTTTCTATTCTAAAATATAATTTCAAAGTGTTTCAGTACTGTTAAAGAGTTGTAGTGCTCCATTACACAAATGCCTGTGATTCAGTGACTAAGTGATCCATACATATGTGTATATGAGCAGGTGAATGTATAAATCCATAGTGTACAAGTATAGAATGCATATAAAATGGATTTATTACTTTGTACAAAGATACAGGACAGTTTCAACTCTTTGTGTTTGGGGGGTGGTTTCCTGCAGAAAAGCAAAGCTTTTAGCAAAGCTTGAACAAAATGCACTTGCAAAGAAATGAACATCGCATTTGTGATTTTCACTTCCAGTGGCACTAAATATATGTTTGATATCTTTCCTCCCCAGGCTGGTTCAGCATTCCCAGGGAGGGTTGAAAGATGAGAGTAACGTGCAGAGCAGTGGAGAAATGCCGTGGGAGTGGATAAATCTGCATGACCCTGGACACATTCCAGCTACTGCCTGTAATAGGCTCCAGCAGCTGCTGGCAAAGCTATCCTTTGCTCCCTGAAAGTCACCTACCATAATCCTGATTCCACAGTACCACTTTGTGCAGGCAGTTGCTGGAGTAGCTTATGTGTTGGGCATTCAGATGGGATAACCAGTCCAAGCTGTCTATTCCCATGGCTGTTTGCATGGCAGAAAAGAAACATATGTGATCCACAGCCAGGAAGCAGAAAAACAAGGATTGTAAAGTTCAGAGCAGAAAGAATAAAAATTAACTAGGGTAGTTTTTACGAAGCAAACAGAAAAAAAAAAAAAAAGGAAAAATAACCATAAAACAGATCAACAACTAAGCCAATAGGCCAGACACAGTAAAAACAGAGAAATAAACAAACAGTGAAAATAAAGGAAGTTGCAGTTCTCTCAGCAATGGAGATCTGTAGGTCAGCTAATTTTTTTAAGAGCCTCAAGTGAAGAAATAGTACAGCAAGTTTCCTTTTTTACCCTTCTTGTAGGACACTGTTCATTAATTTAAATTAGACCTCCCAAAGTAAGTACCATCCCCTGGTCTATTGCCAGTTTGTCTCACATTAATTGGCCGTGTCGGCTGAGCACTCTCTCTCAGGCTTTCTTTTCCTAATATTACCTGTCCCTCTCCAGATTCTAATACAATGAGGTGAATACCTCCAAAAACCCCACAAATCCTCCCTGTTACAGATTGTGTGCAAATCTAGCAACATGATTAATTTTGAGATCCATTTAAACATTAAGGACAACATAGTGGCCAAAAAAGCCATCTGGTGGGGCTTGCTCCACACATCATATTTGGGATTTCCCCCATGCTTCCGGTAATTTTGAATGTTTTTACTTAGAAGATGAAGAACAAAAGAAAGGCATTTCATCCTCTTTGAAACTGGCGTTTAGAAATCCAGGACTTATGGAAATGAACAACAGTTATCTTTTAAATAGTATTTTCTGTGGTTTTGGGAGGGCTTTGATTTGATTTGGCTTTCGGGGTTTTTTTAAACTGTTCAACACTGCCTTTGTTGCCAGCAAGTAAGGAAAGGGAGATGTACAGGGTTGCCAAGCTACTAACTGGAAGAAACTTGAGACTCCTGAAGAGAGGAGGGAGGTGACCTTGAAGTGCAAAACTATTGCTTGTGGTGAGTGGAGTTTAACAGGCTGAAAATTCTTGTAGCAAAATATTTATCTGTCTCTCAAGGTTTTTTCCTTTTAGCTGTAGCAAAATATTTATCTGTCTCTCAAGGTTTTTTCCTTGAAAAATATTGTGTTTGATAATTTACTTATTTCTTTTTCTGATAGTTCACAAAAATTTGGGGAAACTAAGAGATATTGTATTAGAAAAGTAAATAAAAAAGCTGAAAAGATAGATGATTAGATGATAGATGATATTTGTGTGCTAGTTTAGTAAGTTTTTCCTTTCTGAGAAGGTATTCAATGGGATTGTGGATATTTGAAGAACTCGTAAGATTTGAGTTTATAATATAACATGAAAGAAATTATAAATATTACAAAAATAATGAAATTTTATGCTTTGAAATATGAACTGCTCTGCTCAGATGTCATTCTTTTTATTTTGTACATCAATCAGCCGTATTTTTTTAAAAGGAATTCTTATCTCCTTTTTCAGTATTGTTATCAACCTTCTGTGATCCCTGGACAAAGAACATCTTGTTGAGAGAAACATGATGTTGAGAAATACCTTGATCATTCCTTAGCAGAAGCAGATATGCCACAGTAAGTGGAATAAACATGGAGAGCTGTAAGCTTAAGGTCTTGGAAACAGAAAGCATAAAAGATTTGGTTCTTTGCTTTTGTCACATACTCAGAAAAGCAGAGGAGATATGTCTCAAAGTTCCACTGGACAACAGTCTATGTCCAGGCAGTGAAGAATTGCAAAAGAAGTTTCGAAGTTGTTGCACTTAATTTATGTGACAACAGGGATTCTGCAACAGCTGGACACAATTTTTCAAGGCAAATCTTTTAAAGGCAACGCTTTAAGGAGTATGAAAATGTAGGCTAAACTGGTTTTGTCTCAAATTGGTACAAAGTTCTCTTGGAAACTCTAGGGTCTGATCTTCAACAATGGATAAACCTTGGTAATTTATTTAGCAGATGAAATAATTTTAAATGGATTTAAAAATCTCTTCTAACAGTAAAATATATTTGTTTTAATTATATATATTTTTTTCCTTATATACATCTTAGTTTATCACAGACAAATAAGAAATTAGAAAAAAGATAGAAAAACTGCAACTGCTGATTTATGTCTTTCTATTTGTTGAGGTCTGATTCATAGCAACTTTGTTTGACAGACATGCAGTTCTTGTGGAGTGTGATGCCTTTAGGAAACATGAGGAGCTCTACAAACCCATTTATCACAGTGGTCCAAAATGCTCACATTACAAAGAACATTTTTTATGTTCTGCCTTTTCCTAGTTTTCTTAGCCAAAGACCAGCATTGTATCATGTCACCCTGCTGACCATATTTCTTAAGTGCCTGTTTTCATGCCATCCTAAATAATCCTCTCAAAGAGAAAAAATTATTTTCAAATGTTACTCTGGAAATGTTTCTTTTGAAGCTTTGAATAACTTTCCACGGGTATCTAGCTAACACTTGCACTGAATATCCAAGCATAAGGAATACTCCAGGTAGAGGAGGTGCTCATGGGAACCACAAGTGGAAATAGTCCCTAGTCTGAAGAAATGAAGGGTTCTCAAAGACTTCCTTTTTTTCTTTCTTTTTTTTTTTTTTTTTTT